>SJYO01039250.1:1165544-1348365 GCA_006410555.1 Capra ibex | reverse complement strand
ACCGAGTCTAGTACTTGAGGAATAATGGTTTAAGTCTGAGTTTAACTTCTTTCATCCCTTTTAGTGATCTGGTAAGTCCATACTGGATTTAGTTTAGGGAATACTAATATGTCACCTTCACTCTTTATCTAAGTTCCCTGATCTAGACTATCTATCTCACGGACTACTTGATACCTATCTCCAAGCACTGTGACATGTCCTCTGTCCCTAGTTCTGGTAGGGGTTCTTTTTCTTTACCTTTTTTCGTTTTACCGACAGACCCCTCCGGAATGTTTATCGACACTTTTCTTCTCTTCACTTTTCGTTTCTTCTTTTCCTTTCTATATTTGTAGACTTACGTCTCAAGTTTCTTATCGTTCCTCTCTATTCTTTCGGAAGGAGTCGCTAGTTACGTTTCTTTGTCTCCTTTTGTTGTCTTACCCTTTCTGATCTCTAGAGAAGTTCTTTGAATCTCTATGGTTCCCTTGTAAAGTACGTTTCTACCCGAGCTCTTTCCTGTCTTTACCATACCTGGATTGTCTTCGTCTTCGATAATTCTTCTGAACCGTTCTTATGTGTCTTCTTGACATGTTTTTTCTAGAAGTACTGGGTCTATTAGTGCTACCATACTAGTGAGTGGATCTCGGTCTGTAGGACCTACACTTCAGTTCACCCGGAATCTTTCGTAGTGATGTTTGTTTCGATCACCTCCACTACCTTAAGGTCACCTCGATAAAGTTTAGGGCTTTCTACTACGACACTTTCACGACGTGAGTTATACGGTCGTTCAAACCTTTTGAGTTGTCACCGGTGTCCTGACCTTTTCCAGTCAAAAGTAAGGTTAGGGTTTCTTTCCGTTACGGTTTCTTACGGGTGTGATGGTGTGTTAACGTGAGTAGAGTGTACGATCATTTCATTACGAGTTTTAAGAGGTTCGGTCCGAAGTCGTTATGTACTTGGAACTTTAAGGTCTACAAGTTCGACCTAAATCTTTTCCGTCTCCTTGTTCTCCAGTTTAACGGTTGTAGGTGACCTAGTACCTTTTTCGTTAACTCAAGGTCTTTTTGTAGATAAAGACGAAATAACTGACACGGTTTCGGAAGCTGATACACCTAGTGTTATTTGACACCTTTTAAGACTTTCTCTACCCTTATGGTCTGGTGGACTGGACGGAGAACTCTTTGGACATACGTCCAGTCCTTCGTTGTCAAGCTTGACTTGTACCTTGTTGTCTGACCAAGGTTTATCCTTTTCCTCATACAGTTCCGACATATAACAGTGAGACGAATAAATTGAATGTACGTCTCATGTAGTACTCTTTGCGACCCGACCTTCTTCGTGTTCGACCTTAGTTCTAACGACCCTCTTTATAGTTATTGGAGTCTGTACGTCTACTGTGGTGGGAATACCGTCTTTCACTTCTCGTTGATTTTTCGGAGAACTACTTTCACTTTCTCCTCTCACTTTTACAACCGAATTTCGAGTTGTAAGTCTTTTACTTCTAGTACCGTAGACCAGGGTAGTGAAGTACCCTTTATCTACCCCTTTGTCACCTTTGTCACAGTCTGAAATAAAAACCCCCGAGGTTTTAGTGACGTCTACCACTGACGTCGGTACTTTAGTTTTCTGCGAATGAGGAACCTTCCTTTGAATACTGGTTGGAGCTATCTTATAAGTTTTCGTTTCTGTAATGAAACGGCTGATTCCAGGCAGATCAGTTCCGATACCAAAAAGGTCACCAGTACATACCTACACTCTCAACCTGACACTTCTTTCGGCTCGCTGCTTCTTAACTACGAAAACTTGACACCACAACCTCTTCTGAGGACTCTCAGGGAACCTGACGATCCTCTAGGTTGATCAGGTAAAATTTCCTCTAGTCGGGACCCACAAGAAACCTTCCTTAGTACGATTTCGACTTTGAGGTCATGAAACCGGTGGAGTACGCTTCAACTGAGTAACCTTTTCAGAGACTACGACCCTCCCCAACCCCCGTCCTCTTTATAGATAGGGTACTATCTCCTACTCTACCGACCTACCGTTGTACCTGAACTACCTGCACTCAGACTCACTTGAGGTCCTCAACCACTACCTGTCCCTCCGGACCGCACGACGCTAAGTACCCCAGCGTATTCTCAACCTGTGCTGACTCGCTGATTTGACTTGACTTGAACTCAGAAATAATTGTTTACAAGTCAATCGATCCTTAAACTATTGTACTGGATTAAAACTTATTACTAAACGTACAGAAAGTTTCAGTAGAGGGTCCAGATTAAGTCACCAGTCATAGGACTTCTGGGTACAGATGTCCTGTGTTTTTCCTATGGTGGAGATACAGTGTATCTTAGTTTTCTTATATTTGTTATTCGTAGTAAGAAAATTCTTTTTTGTGTTCTTCATGAGTAAGAACCATCTTTATAGTCGGTTAAGTCTCTTTACTTTTCTGTCATTTTTGTGTCATTATAAAGACTAGTTTCGTTTTATGATGGTTTTGAAACCACGTATGGCGAAGTCTGAAAAACCATACCATAAAAATGGTATCGATAAATTTCCCGAGTGCCATACACGTACGAAAAAAGAGGAGGAAAACGTGAGTCAGCACATTGTCCGGCTCGGTCCGTGATGTGTGTCCGAGTGAGCTGTGGGTGAGTTCAAGATTGTGTCGGAGGTAGGAGGTCTCTGATCATCATCATCGTGACAATCAGTGAGTCAGCACAGGCTGATAAACACTGGGGTACCCGACATCGGGCGGTCCGAGGAGACAGGTACCCTAAGAGGTCCGTTCTTATGACCTCACCCATCGGTAAGGGAAGAGGTCTCCTAGGAATGGGTTCCTAGTTTGGACCCAGAGGGTGTAACGTCCGCCTAAGAAATGGTGACATGGTGGACTCTTCGGGTTTCCGATCTTTCGGTTTGTAAAGGTTCTGAGGGAACGTCGGACCGAAGGTGTGTATTGACTCAAAGGTGGTTTGGGTCTACCTTCTATGTAAGGGACTCGGTCTAAACCTTCCGTGCACTCACTGTACTTCACTGCTAGTACGAGTCCCTACCGTCTAGTTGACCATCGACTCTGCCTTTCAAATGACAGTCAGAGATCCTACTCTCGGTAACTCTCCGCTCGTACCCGTCTGTGTCGTAGAGGAAAGTGTGACACGACCCGAGTCGATAACAAGACCCGAGACATCGTTGTGAACGTTGGGACGAGGAGAGTCTTTAAGACACCAGACGTTGATTCTTGGGATTACTTATGGACACTTGCGGAAAAGTGCAGTTTTTCATGTTCAGTTCTTTATAAGATATTGACGGTGATCTTCTTAGTCTCTTAAGATCTCAAGTCACCCTTGGCTCGTTAGTTAATCTGAATCCTTTTATATGAGTTTCTTCAATTTATTGAGTGGGCAAAGGGGTCTACCTCATGCCACCTCCGTTCTGGTGTACATTTAGAGGAATAGGAGTAAGGTATATTCCTTAAATGAGGTACGAACGCAGGGTTACTCTTCTACCTGTTTTTACCGTCACGAGGTTCAATTTGAAGTCACAAAGCACAACGTATGGTGTGAGTAAGTAGTAGACCCTCCGAAATCGGGTTCTTTCTCGGTGTCACCCTACAGAAAAATTACACAACGGAGAAGAAAGGTAGGTGGAGGTAGGGGGTCCCGTCCGGGTAGGGGTCTCGACGAGGGGACCCACTTCTGGACGACTGCATCAGTACCACGGTACTGGGTTGTGACATCTGAAGTAACGTCAACCGATACCCCACCTCGTAGAGGAGTCCGTTGTCTCCCAAGACAAACCAAACATACTTACTTCTGAACGAGGGTCCCTCGATCACCACACATTACGACAGTTTCTCCCTGTGAAGAAAAGTGAGAAGAGAATACTGTCGTTTCTTAGTAACAGCTTTCCGAGGGAAACCATTACCTTTCTCGAAGCCTAGGTCTGACCTAAACTTAGGGTCGAGACGACGAATGATCGATACACTGACACCCTTTTCAATAAGTTAAAGGTGTTCAGAGAGTGAAATGAATCAACGTTTCACGTTTCTTTCTATTACCGAAAATGTTCCGACAAGAAACCTGGTCTTCTTTATAAAGACATTACAAACTGTACATTCCCTGTAAGAGTCCACCGAGTCACCATTTTTTAGGTGGACGGTTACGTCTTCTGAGGTCAAGCTAGGGACCCAACCCTTCTAGGGGACCTCCTCCTTTACCGTTTGGTGAGGTCATAAAAACGGTCTTTTTAGGGTCCCTGTCTCCTCGGACCTTCCCAGTGTTTCTCAGCCTGTGTTTACTCACTGACTCGTGTGTGTTATTTATCAATAAAAATAACCCAACGTTATATACGACAATTGGACTTCTGGTCGGTTACCTCATATACAACCGGGAAAGGATGAATACTAAAATATCGACTTAAACTTGTCTTCTCATTCTAGTGAGGTCCCATCGGGTGACGGTAAATTATTTCCTAAATCTACCAAAGAATTCAGGTATATTTGTGTGTATAGACTCGAGTATGGGTCGGTAATTATCCAGTCACCTCAAACAAAGACGACGTCGGAATGTTCAGAAGGTGATTCACTTGTGTCCCTGTTTATTTAGTTTCGAACCCAGAAACTTGTATACTGTAATAAATTCTTAATCCTTACCTTTAATCCATAAGGCTGTTAGAAACCTTACCACACTCAGTTATTATAAATTTCATTTTCGATTCAGTCGAAAGGGATATCTGTATATTTATGTCTTAAATATCCTCAACCCCACAAAAATCCATAATTGGAAAAAAGATATCGAGTTACAAAAAGAATGCTCCACTCTCAACGTCCTTGTACTGTTAAAAACAAAACGTTCTTTGCCAAGTAAAATGTTTACTGTAAATTAGGGAATACACGTTCAATGTGTCTTCAGGACCGTCCGTATACGACATTCATTCATTCATTCGCGGCCAGTTAATATCACAACACGTAACAAAGGTTTTAGGACAATTGAAAGGAATGTAGTAAAGGGTCTCTTCGTAATGCATACATGTATATATACTGCAAAATCGACCTGCAAAAATACTCCGAAAGAGATTTCGAAATAAGTTACTATTTTTATGTATACCTTTAGAACAAATTGCTATAAACTTTACTTTATATACGGGCTTACGACTAAGAATTTAGGGTTTGATCTGATTAAAAGATGAATCAGAAAAAGACTTGTCTTCCCCTTTTTTAGTTTTATGAAACCATTCGTGGTGACGTCTAAGATTTTGAAAAACAACTTTAAATGACCTATTTATATGTGAATGAAAATATGTTAGACATCGTTCTCTTTTTCAAAATACTTTCAACCTTATATATATATCTATATATGTGTAAAATAAAAAGACTTTAATAGATCATAAAGAATAGTTCGTACTCTATTAAGAAAGCCCCTCTTTCCTTATCCAAAGGATCACCAACACCGAAACTCTTAAGTAAGGGTAAAGGTGGTTTTGTCCGAGAATTCTGTCTGCAATTGTAAACACACTTTGAAATCTTGACACTGGAAAGAACCTTTTAAGGTAAGACACTCACATGTGTGTTAGTGTATAAGTAAGTTGTAACAGAGTATTGGTTCTCCAGTTTGTCCCATTCGTGACTTTCTACCATTGACCAAACCGTTAGTCCCTGAGAGGCACCGGTGTCACTCTCCGAGTCCCAGAGAGTTCTCCCACGACAGTTTCAACGTTGTTCCCGACCTCAGTAAAGTTCGAACTGTCTGACATCTTAGAGGAAGGTTCGAGTGAGTACAAAAACAACCGTTTTCCGAAGTTGAGGAACCTCAGACAACCGCCATCCGGAGACAAGACGTGGTACACCCGGGAGGTGCCCGTCGAACGCACAGGAGGACTGTACCGACGACCGAAGGCGTCTCGTTCCTAGGTAGACTGTCTCTGTCTCTACGTCTCTCTCCCCCTGTCCTCACCATCCTGTATCCTCCTTTAATGTTACGGAAAAACCTACATCCGACTCTTAGTATCTGAAATACGATAAAAGACCGTCACTCAGTGATTTTGGTGGTGTGTGAGTTCCTCTCCCCTTTAATTTACGGTGGCTTACTTTTTAGTTTCTTATACACCTGTATCAAATTTTGGTGGTGTTAGTCAACTCTCAGAATTGACGTTCAATGTCTTCAGGGTGGAGTTTCACTTTATTTGTAGTTACCCTTAAATAAACAAGGGGTTTACGTTTCTGAGACGTCCATCTGTTTGAAACACTCAGCAAACAAGTCTCGAGACCGAGATAAAGAGACTAAGAGAAATACTACTTAGTAGGAGTACGACCAAAGGATGTTCGTTTTATTCTGACATCTTTGAGATCCGGGGTACATACACGTATCGCGAAAGGTCTGACTTCTCGTACCGAGGGAGAGTTGTAGGGTTGTCTCAAGTCTCCGAGGGAGACTGACCTACCCGACTCCAGTGCACTGAACGGTACGTTTGGTCCCCAACCTTCCGAATCTAACCAAGGTCTCGAGGTGGGGTTCAGTCCCGATACCTCCGACAAAGGACTTTCGTGTCCCTGGAGGTTTGTCTTTGGACCCGGAGACCTATTTCCCCTTACTGACGATCACTCTGTCGGTGGTTTGGATGACGTTTTGAGTCCCTTCAAAGACAGTCGAAAGTTTTTACCTCATCTCTCGTAAAAACAGTAATAACTACCTTTCCCTTCCTTCGTCATCTTTATCTCTTTAACTTCTCGTTTCATTATATTCGTACGGTTTCTTACTTTTCGAGTCCGTCTTACCGATAAGAACTAATCCACCCTCTTCGTGGACAAGAAGACTCCAAGTCAAGTCAGCGAGTCAGCACAGGTTGAGAAACGCTGGGGCACTTAGCGTCGTGCGGTCCGGAGGGACAGGTAGTGGTTGAGGGCCTCAAGTGAGTCTGAGTGCAGGTAGCTCAGCCACTACGGTAGACAGCAGGGAAAGAGGAGGACGGGAGTTAGGGAGGGTCGTAGTCTCAGAAAAGGTTACTCAGTTGAGAAGTGTACTCCACCGGTTTCATGACCTCAAAGTCGAGATCGTAGTAAGGAAGGTTTCTTTAGGGTCCCGACTAGAGGAAGTCTTACCTGACCAACCTAGAACGTCAGGTTCCCTGAGAGTTCTCAGAAGAGGTTGTGGTGTCAAATTTTCGTTGTTAAGAAGCCACGAGTTCATATTTGTACCCCCTTTTATACCACTAAGCTCCGTTTCACCTCCTTCCGAGTCCGTCACGACCGACCATTTGTCCTTAATCTTACTCCCTCTTCCACTACAGTGGTGGACTTTCTCCTCTTGTGATATTACCCTGTAGATTCCCCAATTCTACCAACTTTACCTGTCTGAGTTTCCGATTTCAATTGCCATAAAAAGTATGATCTTCTCGATCTTTTTGAGACGACGTCATTCTTTCAGATTTGGTCTCCTCGGACCACTTGATGTCAGGTGCGTCACCGTTTCTCAGTCTGGACTGACTCGCGCGCGTGTGTGTGTGTGTTCGTCTCGATCTTTTCGTTCTGACGCGGACATCTTCTCTTTTGGATTTATTACGACGTTGTCTTCCATTATCGTGACTTCCCTTTATGACATCATAAGTAGTTCCTTTTCCAATTCTTTATTGGTTTAATTTCTTTCCCCCTCAAACTTCGTTCAAAATTTTTTTCGTTTATACCATTTACAGTTTTTACTATAAAATTAGATGGAAAGTCTAAAATTCACATATTTAGAATGTAATAAATCAGAGACGGTCTGTCACGGAGTGTCTCATAACCCCATTAAAAACTCATACCCATTAAAAATTAAGAATGGTACCGAAGATTTAGAACCGTTGTTTTACTCCACCCTTGTAGACGAAGAAAAAATAATAATTCGTACATCTATTCGTTTTACTCTTTTACAGATATAAAAAAGGAAATAAATTATTTATGATTTTCTAAGGAAAGGTGGATCGACCGAAGACCCTTCCTTAGGAACGGAATTTTTTTTTATTTCGGAATACAAATATAAGTGTGTGAGTAGACCGAGTCTCAAAACAATTCTTTCTCATCGTATTTTATTTTTCTTATTTTTATAAACTTTTTAGACTGGAACTTCGTGTTCCAGTACTTCTTTCCGTTGGATCCAAGTTGAACGGAATCCTGTCGCTGGAACTATTTCCTGAAACTAAGTTTTAACCAATTACCCAAGGTCTCTGACTTCCTCGACAATATGTTCATATTACACGGAAAGGACCCTTTTTCTTTGTGGGACGACCTATGTAAATTGGAAGTCAAAACGGAGAATATCATTCCGCCTTCCTCAGTCGTCTGATCCTGGTATACCTTCACTTCTTTTCGGATAAGAGACACTCCCGTGTAAAGAGGGTGATCGAGAAAGGGTCCGACTGTTAAATAAAAGATGACCGTCAGAGAATTACCAAAACCTTTTGTGAAGTATGAAAGAATGATGGTTTGGGAAGTACCCGTTGTATTCTACTTACTAGTCGTTTCGGACCGAAGATAAAGAAAGACTTCCGTCTTCTCCTGTAGTTCTATAGGAATGAAGTGTATTGATAGTAGTAAATGGCTTACAAGTGGTCCACGGTGTACGACATGAACCGTAAAATGTATGTAGTAGACTACATTGAGAGGGTTGTTACGACGTTCCACACATGACAGTAGTAAACTGTCCATTTCTTTGTCTATGTCTCTTCTGTTCATAAGCCAGTTCGAGTGTTTCAATCATCCACAGTCTCGACATACAACTTTGGTGGAGACAAAGACTTCGAGTGTGAGAAAGGAAACACGGTGAGACAGATTTATTTACCTTTCTTAAAGGATTTTAAATATAACTTTTCTCAGTTGTCAAATTCCTTTACAAATTATATTCTCTTTATTTTATAAAAATTTTACACCTATCAAGTCATGTTTATATCTAATTTTTAGTTTACAACGTGAACTAGGGGTTTAAGTGACATTTTATGTGAGTCTGTTTATGTATCTGTCTATCGTCTTTATGAAAAATTCCAGTCTTTCGTTTCACTTTCAACGAGTCAGTACAGGTTGAGAAACGTTGGGGTACCTGATATGTCAGACACCTTAAGAGGTCCGGTCTTATGACCTCACCCATCGGAAAGGGAAGAGGTCCCCTCGAAGGGTTGTAGCTCGGGTCCAGAGGACGTGACGCCCACCTAAGAAATGCTCGACTCGACAGTTTCGGGGGTCGAAGTTTACGATCCTCCATTGACTGTTCAAATCCCTACTGTACTCGTATAGTCTTTCGTTTATCGAGTCCGGACCTCCATTGTTTTTCTTGGGTTTTCTTAACTCTTTCCTGTTAAATGACTTTTGGTCACACCGTAGTTTTAAGTGACCACCGAAGTAAGTCAATCTTTGTGCTGTATTTGGTTGCGTTCTTTTTTATTTATGAGATTCGTCGTCTCGATTCCCATATATCTTAGACTTTTTGTCTAAAAAGTACAACCGGGGTCCTCAGTTCAGTGACAATGTAATCTACTACAGTACTTTTATCCCCGACTGGTATAAATCGTTGTGAGTGTCGTCCGTCCTTATGAAGTCTGAGGGTTCTGTTATAGTCCTCTACAGTTAGTGGTGATACACAAAAACGTGTCATGACCCACCTGTCTCTTATTGCGACGACAAAATTACCCAAATAGGACCTAACCAGGGTCGTATATTTTATTTTGTTATGATATTCGGTGAAGACGTGAAACTGTACGTCTATATATGGTCCCACCACAAGAGTTTGTTACGGGAGACGGGGGAAGGGTTCTCCCGTAAATGGTGACAGACCCCTGAAAAACTAATAATGTCACACACTCCTTCCCACAATAACCGTACAGCCACCTCCGTAAGATGTTACACGTCGTTCGGGGGTATCGATGCTTAGTACGTTGGGGTTTATAGATGTCACGCCTCAACCTTTTTGAAACGCGATCTCCTCCGATAACGTAAACACTGGACTCCCTTTCGGAACCAGTGACGGAAAACCTCAAGAGGTGAAAGGGTTTGTGGTTGAGAGGCCCTAGTACCGACGACCGTGTCTCCAGTGATCGTCCGGATCTTGAGACTTGTTCCATCTCTGCGGTAACAAATAAAAAGAAAGGTGGACTTTCTTATTTCGTCTGACATGCCAGTCGATAGTCCAGCGAACCCCAAAAGACTGTGGCTGTGTCGTCCCAGGAAACCTCGGGCCCCAAAGACCGACCCAAACGGGGGGTTGGGGGTGTCGTCACACACGTTGGCAATGGGGTCACCACTCTTTTCGTTTTGTGAACCCATGACTCCGCAAAAGACATTGCAGTAAATAAATCAGATCTACTCTTTAAAACGAGAAATTCTTGTCCTTCCGACGCACTTAAGGGTCTTCGACCTTTAGCCCGGTCTCCTATGAACAGGTGACCCCTTCGACTAGTGAAACTCAAATGAATATTTCTATTCCGTTCCCTCCCTCACCACCTTTGGGGGCTAGACCGGCTAAAAGATGTCGACCTTTGAGGAGCTGGAACCTCACGAGGCAGGACTTCCTCTTGGCCGCGGGCGCCATCCTTCCAGTGCAGCGTTCTCGACAAAGGGCTGCCCTGGCAGGGTGACAGGGCGGAGCGCAGTCCCGCTCCGCCAGAGGAAAAGGGTTGAGGACTCGCGGAGTCCTTTGGGACCCGAAGTCGCCGATGCTGCTTCCCCTTTGGCCGGCCTCGCCAGGGTCGTGCCGCCCCCTGCGGCCCGCGCGCCCTTCGTCATCCTTTTCCGCCCTAAGACGGAAACAGAGAGGCCGGATTGGCGCCTCGGGGCGGCGCGCGTCGGGAGGGAGGTCTGCGGGGTTTCAGGATCGTAACATGGGACCTCCGGCGAGCCGCGCCGCCCCGTCCCCGCCCCGCGTGTATCTGGTGCGGGTGCCCCGAAATTTTCCACGGGCCGCGTCGCCCCGCCCCGCGTGTATCCGGTGTGGGTGACATAAAATTCTCCATGGCCACGCCGCCCCGCCCCGCGTGGCCCCACCCCCGCCCCACGTGTCTCCGGTGTGGGTGCCCCCGAAATTTTCCATGGCCGCGAGGGGCGGCCCAACGGTCTGAGGGCGACGGCAAAGACACTGGACAAGAGCTCGGGAGTCGCACCAGGGGGAAGGCTAAACTCACTCATTGGCCTCATTCCGCTACCCCCACAAGGCGGCTACAACCCCCACCCCCAGGGGGAGTCGGGGGGCCTTAGGAGTCCGGCGGGACGCCCGCGGGGAGGGTGGAGGAGACTACAAAGGTACCGCTAGGGGTAAACCATGGGGGAAGTAGGAGGAGTGAGGACGCGGGGCTAGGGGTGGTTGGGGGAGGTGTGTGGACGGGACCAGGGGCGCCGGCGGGCTCGGGACGAGAGCATAGGGCCCAGGGGACCCGTCTCTTTATTACCACGCAATAGAGGTATGGCCAAAAAGGCCCTCTCTCTCCATCCCAGCTCTCAAAGCGCACCGACGATTAGGCGGAAAATCATCAGAACCCGGGCGAGGAGGTCACCGCGTAAGAGAGAGGCGCCTCCCCTCCCGCCTTAGGCTCAGGACCCCAGAGGACACGGGGCTCACACGACACGAGACTCTCGCTGGAAGGGTCCCCGACCAAGCCTCGGGACCCCCCACTCGTCCCCCGAGGGTATCGGCCAACTTGGGTCTTACGAAGGAGACAACGTCTCCTTCTCATGTCTCGAGGACATCGGGACAACAAGCCGCCGGAGACGGGTGGCTCGCGGCTTGGAATTTACAACTTCCTTGCCCTCACTTTGCAGTATAGCTAGTCAGGGTCGAAAAAGGCCTTGAAAGATGTTAAGTCCATGTTTGGCCCTTTCGTTCTTACGAATCAACATTTAAGACGCTGTCCAAGACTTTTAGTGTTGGCGCCAAGGTTTTGAGGTGCATCCGTCGGGGGTCCCCCCTCCCCCCTCCCCCGAAAAGACTCAGTCCTCTGTGGGTGCAGACGGGGTGGGGGTGGAGGGTCGGACCTGAAAACATCTTGCCATAGACAAATTTACCAATGAGTTCTACAAATTCGACGAAATAAGCGCCAGGTCTCTGGTCTGAACAAAAAGTAAAAGTAAAATATTTATGAAAAATAAAACCCATTAAAAAATTGAGCCCCTCATTTTTACCGGAGATATTAAGAATTGAAAAGATTAATTGGACAAAATTTCGAGATGAATATTTTTACGGTTCTTAAGTTTATCTTGTCGGTGTCTCAACCGATATTAAACTGAGTCTAAAAGCCCTTTCTCGACCCGTTATCTAAGATTTTCCCATTTTAAGTGTATGACACACACACTCTCTCTCTCTTTCTTCGACCCGTTATCTAAGATTTTCCCATTTAAAGTGTATGGGACATATACACACACACACACACACACACACACACACTCTCTCTCTCTCTCTCTCTCTCTCTCTCTTCGACTCGTTATCTAAGATTTTCCCATTTAAAGTGTATGACACACACACACAAACACACTCTCTCTCTCTCTTTATTTCCAAATAACAATGAACATCGTTCCTTCCTCTTATGAGAGGATTTCGTCACAGAGGGGTTGTCGTTTTCACAGAGGGGTTCTCGTTTTGCCCTTCAAAACTCGATTCCCGTGTACGTATAAGTACTTCCCCAAACTCGTTTCCTCTTAAGTCGTATCTTAACCCTGTCTCCAGTTGTCTCAGGTTCGGAATTAGATAACTTCAACCCCCGCTCCGACCCCACCCCTCCCCCGCCAGTTGTAGTAATAAGGTAGAGGTGGGCCCACCCTCCCGGAATCAATGATCAGAGTCCTGAATTACTTTGAGTCCAAGGACTACGGAGTAGAGTCTTTCTTAAGTGACTCTTTCATAATCCATTCTTCACCTCATAAATCTCTTTGTGTGAGGTGTCTGATAGAGTCTTCCACTGTCTGACTGTATGAAATTTTGACATACATAAATTCAGTATGAAATTTTTGACGTATGGTTTGATCTTGTTTATAATGATTCAGGAGACCCCAGAGGGGGGTGATAGAGTAACCAGCAACGGGAGATTTTAACTAACGGAGACTATGAAATGGTCATAAAGAGTTCCAAGAAAGATGAGACTTAAGATCAAAGGAAATGAGGTCGTGAAAACGGACCTTTTAGGGTACCTACCTCCTCGGACTATCCGATGTCAGGTACCCCAGCGTTTCTCAGCCTGTGCTGACTCGCTGAAGTGAAAGAGAAAGTCTTACTTCAATCCATCTCTGTCCCAGACGTAGAGTGCTCAGAAACTTTAAGTGTCTTGAAACGAACCTATAGAATTTGTGACAACCTGGTCTTGGTCATGACCAATCGACTTACTTACTTACTTTCAAACTCATTCTAACGTTAATATCTCTTGTTTCTATATTAACCTGAGTTCGGTACATTCATAATCGTCGAACCTCGATGTCAAAGATAGAACTTAAAAAATTACCTAAGGAGATTTACATAAGTGTTTATGACTGACTATGACCATACACGGTTTATGACTCGACTTTCGGTATGGGAAACCTCCAGACAGGACTACTTTGGCGGTTGAGTGAACCTAAAACTCCTTTGAATAAAATGTGACTTTGTCGTTCTCACTACCGTATCTCATTTCCAACCGTCATTATGTACTTCTCGAACTCTTTGGAGTCACGGTGACTTACACCTCTAGACCCGGAGATTAAAAAGAAGGGACAGTTTTTAGTCCATTTAGTCTACTCGCCCCACTCGTGCGGGTGACGTCCTCCCCTCCGTATCGTGCCACTCTTCCCGTCCTGACTGGCCAACCCGGGTTTACGTGTAGGGTCGAAGTCGTGGGTGACGAAACTACTGGAATCCGTTCAATCAAATGAGAACCCAGACAATGAAGTAGAATATTTTATCCACATTATCGGGAATGGAACGTCCCCAAGAGTCTTCCGTACGACAAGGAACATGGTAAGACATGAATTTGTGTCCCCCTTTACCGATAGTCGCTTTCGGAAGAGACCCTCTCACGACTGAACCTGTCATAACGGACCCGCAACGAACCTCGGGTCGAAAGAAGAGAAAACGTCCAAAGGAGTTGACACAGTAAAGGACCCAACCAAAACGGACCGTAGGGAACACAAGAGAACCTACCCCAAGGGACGTGGACCCCAGAGCTAATGAATCCTACCATGATGGATTGAAACAACACAGTACCTTCACCGTCAGATCACTTCGGAGACCTGGGGAAGAGTTTGAAAAATTCATGTATTTTATTTCATGTACCATGATTCAAGTGGTTAGGGGTCTTAAAGTCCCTTAGACACCTGGAGTCCAATTCTTGGAACTGAATCCCCTCAAAAGAGTTTTACCTAACACCTCCTCCGTCCGTGTTCAAGACTGACAACTTGTAAAATTACATTCAGAATCTCCTTCTTGGTTTTTTACACATACATTTGGTAAGCGTTTCCTGTAGTCCAAGGAAACAACGAGTAGAGTAACACGGTTGTGATGATGATTAACAGGAACTGATCGTTCTTCTGCCGTGTATGGCAACTTGCGTAAAGGCGGCCTACAGAAGGGTCATTCCAAAGTAGCACCGAAGAAAAGGTCTTCTCTTTTTGTCTTAGTTTAGGAGTGGGGAGGGTGTCGTCCTGTCTTTTGTGGGTTAAATTTTTCTTGAACAACTCTCACATCGTAACTGTATATATGTGAAGGTGCATAGTTTGTCTATCGATCACCCTTCGACGACATAT
This sequence comes from Capra ibex, assembly GCA_006410555.1. Classification (NCBI taxonomy): domain Eukaryota; kingdom Metazoa; phylum Chordata; class Mammalia; order Artiodactyla; family Bovidae; genus Capra; species Capra ibex. The sequence continues at coordinate 1,333,670 of SJYO01039250.1, read as the reverse complement.
CGTGTCCCCGGAGTCGACCCGCGAGACCTGGATCCGTCCACCCTCCCCCTCCTCTATCTAGACAGATATACATATGTAGATACTGATTAAGTGAAACAAGATGTCGTCTTTCATTATGTTGCAACATTTGGTTAATATGAGGGTTAATTTTAAAAAAATTATTTTTATTATTTAGATTTTTTTAATTTTTTTTTTTTTGACCATGATTATCCGGGTACAGTCAGTGATGACAAGACACACCATCGTCACCAAATGAAAGTCACTTTGTAGTCAGTTTATATGACTTATGTCAGATAAACTTAAAGTAACCATAAAAATGCAACTTAACCATTCAAAACCAAAGTGTCAATACTCGGTGAATTATTAGATACGGAGTCGAAAGGGTGAGTATGTTACTCCTATTACTATTAGGAATCGACAATGTTCTTAATTCAATTATATTATACATTTGATGAATTCATATCATTCGAAATGTAAACTAACTAAAAAGAATGAGTCAGCGCAGGTTGAGACACACTGGGGTGATCTGAGGAGACAGGCACCTTAAAAGGTCCGTTCTTAGGACCTCACCCATCGGTAAGGGAAGAGATCCCTTAGAAGGGGTGGGTTCCTGACTTGGACACAAAGGACTTTGAAGACGTGACCGTCCGTCCAAGAAATGGTGGACCCTTCGGGGTTGGAAATCTTATCAATCTTTATTGATAAAGATTAATAACAATGAATAGTGTACCGTCTGTAATGAGATTCACGAAATGTTTATAGCATGTTAGAGTTTTGACGGAATACTATATTTATTCGTCATAGAGGGTAAAAATTTTACTCTTTTACTCGTCTAGTCTATTGGTTGGATTCTAGAAAACCGTTTATTTGTCATCAGAACCGTCTAGCTAGAGTCAGACTGACATACATTTTTGGTGCGTTTGTAATTTAACAGACTCATTAATTTATAGACCAGCAACCGTGTCTAATACCTGTCTACCTCCAGACCGTCTGCCTCCAGTCTCACTGGCTCAACTCTCGCACCCACATAAGATTACCCACTAACCGTCGATCAGAGGTTTAGACACAGTTCCTAAAACGACAGGAGGCCCAACTTTTGTACTCACCGTTGTTCTATGTCTTAATCATTACTTACCACTCGCACTCCACTTGTATCCTCACGAACAATCTGTCTTTCCGCCAAAGGGAGTCCTCCTCCTACCTGAACCCCCCGTGTCTCCTCACCCTCTCATGAAAAACCAGCTCTCGTCGGCAGACCCGCACTCTAACCGTCTCTCCTGCGAGTGACTGACGGTCGACCACCCACTTCTGCGACCCGTCTTGTCTTCCGTAAGGACCCACGCTCAGGGTCAAGTACGAGGTCACTCGACGTACAAGAGGTGGGAATTTAGCCTGCGATCAAACCCCCTGTCGAACACCAAGACCTCAGTCTGTACTCACCAACTTGGATCTAAACGTAGAAACCTCCAGTGACTAGACTCGTTCAGTGAATTGGGACCTTGTAAACCATTGGTATAAAGTCCGGGTGACTACGAGGACTTCCTTTTCCTCCGGGTGTAAATACCTCGTGTCCGAGAGACGGTCCTTGAAATGCTTACAATAATTAGAGAGCAATTTAGGAATTGTCAGTAGGATACTCTCTGACGAATAGGTGAAGGTTCAACATCGACTTCTGTATCTCCGAGTCCCCAGTCCTTGAACCAATTCTATCGTCTCGACTAGTGGCTGAAAGTTCGAATGTTCGCAGACTAAGACTCAGGGTGTGAGAGAGAAGGAGGTCCTTACTGTAATCTCCGCCGTACACGGGACGCTAAAGACCCCGTCTGTAATTTATTAGTAGAACTTAAGTCCTGGAACTGACTGGCCTTAGAAAAGAGTTGTATCAACGTCCTTGGGCATAGTCACTTGTTCTACTTTGATAGGACCGTAGGGAGACAGTCCCTACGCAGACCCGAAACCCAATATAATGAAACGACAATGAACAGATGGTGGTTTCATCTTGAGGACTCTTTGACTGTGAGAAGGAAATGGGAAAATACGAGGCGAGGGCTGGGTCCTATTCCGAAGATCCTACGACTCAATTATCCAGACGTCCTCTCGACGTATTTGTCACGTCGCAAGGTCAGAAATAGTCGACGAGGACACGACCTTCTTAATGAGCTCTAAGTCTTTACTTCAGTCCTCAATTGACCTACTCCCTTCCTTCAGTCGAAAGGACTACAAACTCTCTCTAATCCCCATATTACTTCCTTACCTACCTGAGTCTACCCATCCTCTACTCATAACTATTGTTTCTGACTTGTACCGATTTATGGCTACCATTTCCGATGGTTATTAATCTACGACTGATCTTCCTGTAAAAGAGTAGACTAAGAGAATTGTTGAGATATACTTTCCGTGACGATAGGAGTATAACGTATACTCCCTTCACTCTGACAACTGAGGTTTTAGGTAAAAGAATCAAGTGGGACTCCGACTCGAAAAGACTTCCGATCGAACTCCTAGACCGAAACCATCTTCTACGGGTTACCTTGTACCTCGGACAGTGAGTCTACGTCAGGGTGAGTCTATTCCCTGTATCTTCCATCAAACCCAGCTTCTTCTTTTAAAATCTTACCCGTAAGTATGTGTTTACGAACACTTCGAATTAAGGGTTAATAAATGTCGAGAGTTTGAGACCGGAGAAATTTTTGGTGACATTAACCCCTGTCAATGTATAAGAAATTGTTCACTGGGACAGATCTACACCGAGTTTTACTTTGACCAAATATCATCTAAGAGGAGAACCCTTCAATAATGTCATACGATTGTTTCTAAGATCATATTATTGTTTCTGGACGTACATCAGCATTTTACCGTCTAGAAGACCTTCGTAAATCTTAGATCCAAATACTTGTTAAGTGAGCCGTAGTCTCGTTAATTGAATTTAACGTTCACCACTGTACCTCTGAACTTTAAGTACCCAAACTTAGTAAGTCTAGGATTTTATTCCGTCAGTCGCGTCGTGTCCACCCCTCTTACTAGGGACACCGGTGACCGATAGATCTCTTACTCGATTGAAATGGTGTTCCACTGAGTCTAAATCTGTCATTCAAAGAAGAACCCGATTCACAATACCTAAGACCCACACCACGGAAATCTGATCGCTCTTCGTCGTTTCTCTTTGACGTGTATCCACAAACCTACTTTTAGTTCAAAAAAAAAAAGTAGGTCGTGTCACCTATTTAGGATCGCGACCTTGAGAAAGACCATTACTCTTGGTTTCTTGTTCTACTTTTTGGACTTAATCGGGTTCACACCGGAGAAAACGTTCCACACACATTGCACCCTAAAAGAATGGTAAGACATTTAATTACGTGTCTTAGTCCCTTTCCGTACGTCTGACGAGTCACGTTTAGGTCGGACGACACTAATTACAGTCGACAGCACCTCGTCACGTCGGTCCCCGAACATCCTTTTACTTCGAAACCCACACATACACGCACACAATTAGATACGTATCGTCACGGTTCTCACTGTCTTTACTTTCTACCAGGGCAAAGGGAGACGGTTTGAATCGTTTACACGTCTTCCCATGTGGGTTTTCCACATTTGAGCTCGAAGTAAAGTATCAGGGGTACCCACGGTTGACAGTAAATGAACACCACGTGACATTACAGGGTCTTCTTCCAAAAACTCCCTGACTAGTCCATTGAGAAAAGAAATGACCGACAACGAGACTCGACACAGGACACCCACGACCAGTCCCCCAAAGGAGATCCTTCTGACGACCGTCCCACCTGTCATACTCTACGAGGGGGTAGAAGTTCGACGGTCAATGACCTATAGACGGTTCTTTAAATACATAAACACAAAATAGAAGTGTTATAGAGACACTCCATCTCCCAATGGAAGGAAGGGGGAAGGAAAACGTAGATTCTTTCGGTTTCTAACGTGTTGGTAATATTATCACTTTAATTGAGTCCAGACAGATTTAGTTACAAAAGGAAGTAGAGAGGGAAGGAAGAAAAGGGAGGAAGAAAGGAGGGTAATGTTTTATAAAGTCTGCATGCTTTGATTCTTTGTGGGTCGATGGGTGAGAGGTCGAATTGGTTATTTGTATTTAGGTTGACCGAGAGAGACTCCTACGGGACAATCGGACCGGGTGTCCCTCACAATAAGTCTTGGGACTCGTTTCGGAAATTCGACTCACGTTGAAAATTTTTCGATTACTAAACCTTTAACACGACTCTAAGGTTCTTGCACTGCCTCTTTTCATCCCGTCACGACGCGTCAGAAGTATTGTAGCTTAGCCCTTCACACGTTTAACTTTTGCCTTCCTAAGAAAATTTTGTTATCTTTAATTCATAAAATTGTATTCGGTTTATGAGACCATCTACACCCCCCTTCTGTCTTGACACCAGGGGTGGGGGTTTCCTTCAAGAATTTTACGATTCGACTTATCGACAACCTATCCATAAAGGGGTGTTCTACTGATGAATTGTAAACTGACCGTACCACATATGTCATCCTTAGTCTGTATTGAATGTTCTTCACTTAAATTCATTGGGACTTAACGTATTCTTTTCCCTCCTATAAGAAGAAAAAAATTTTCAGGGTTCAACGAGATGTCATCTCTCTTTGTATCTCACTACTCAATCAAAACTACATAAAAATTTACGATAAGTTTCTTTTGGGTCTTGTCACAATCAGAACTATCTTCAGACCGAAGAGGACTGTCCACTAACGAGGTTTCATTTATACTATGTCCAACCGCCATGGTACTGTGAAAGCTTATACTACTCTTCCCGGAACTGCTATTACGTAAAATTTTCGGTCGGTCCGTCAACTACAAACCCTAGGGTAAAATTCAGTGATGTCGTAGTAATGGATGTTCCGACCGAAACCACAAACCTAAGGAGTCTTAGTACCCCAATGAAGGTCGTCTACAGACAACATAGGCACTCGTAAGGTCTTACGTCCATTGAAACCTCAGTACCCCGTTCCAGTAATGTAATTGAGTCGAGGCTCCAATTCGGTCCCGTCCGACAACCTCGGGTCAAGACACAGTTCAAGACGCCGGCCCGAGTCCAAAGTGACACGTACATTTGTTGCCTCGTGGGCAGACGTCCCTGCCCTTACTCTCTAAGTACGTCGATGATTTGAGGATACGTCTATGTAGGGTAACCACGACCCATAGCTAGGATACGCTACGGAAGTGTCCTCGGACCCTTGTGCGTACCTGGGGTCCTTAATTAGACAAGGACCCCAGTCTCTTTATCCGAAAGACGTTCAACTCCGGTTATCATATCACTATTGACCAGGGTAGTCAGTCCGGAACCACACAGAGAAACAACGACGACGACAAATAAAGACCCTGGTCCCCGAGATAGAGGGTTTCCCTTAAATAACCGAGTACATTCACTTCTCGTACCCTATGTTGCTCCACTTCGACTTTTCGTAGATCAAACAGACAAAAGGAGGTATGACCGAAGTAAGAATTCAAAAGAACGTCTGTCGACGATCGTTGCGGAGAGGACGTAAACGGGTCAATTGACATTTGGTTTCTGGTCCAAAGTGAAGGCAACTTGACCGGACCCCAGGACACGGACCAGGATTTGGTCAGTGGTGTCCCCTACGTCACTACTGGCCATACTGCTCAGCGTACGGGTTGGGACCTCACCTCCCAGCTCAGTTTGGGGAGATTGGGTCACGAAGAGTTTGGCAGACACCATTTCCTGACAAGAGAAATTAAAGGTTTATCTCTGACTGGTAGACTGACAGGAGACAGACTGTTCTACTCGGGTGACCAATACGAGAACTGACAACACCGTATTTTGACCCCTTTCGAAAGATTTACGAATGGACGCACAACAGAACTTAACCATCGTTCGTGGCACGTGACAGAGGTCCTTTGACGTAGAATCATTCAGAGAATTTCGTGTACACGGTTCTTTCTCTACCGACGAAGGGACCTCTCTTAGACCCCTTTCATAAGGGTCTTCTCTCCGGTCTCTTCCGACCCACGGTCGTCCCACGGGTTGTGCCACTAATTAAGACAGTCCGAAAGAACACCTTTCTGGAGTAGAGTTACAGGTCCTTCGGAGTACAAGACCTACCAAATTTACCACATCCTACCACTCATCCTACCCTTACAAGAGGTGGGAGGAAAAATTAGAATTCTGACTTCTAAGAAGTCGCAAAACGAATTCTCCGACAGGGACAGAGAAGAAAAAGATCGGTCTAAACTCAATCAGTCCTACAGGGTCGAAAGAATCGGTCGATACTTATGAAGGATGTCTCCGGTCGGCGAGTAGGTTCCCCTGCGTTGTCTGTTCCCGACGTTTGCGGTGACTGACTTCCCTTCAGACCTTTACTGCCACCTTCGGCTTCCCTAAGAATATGACACAAAAATCTGTGACACAACATCCATGACGTCCCGACTGTATTGTACGACAGAAATGTCCTGTTGACATTGACCGTTTCCGTGAGCTCGTCCGACCGGTAAGTCTTGATCCGTAAAATCTGACCCAGGTTCATCTGGTTGGGTAACTCTCTCTCTGCTCTTGTGCGACAGGATGTAGTATCGCTCTGTCGACTCCTAAAGTCGAAGGTCGACGAGATGGTGGAGTTCAGTGTGACGCACGCACGAGTCTACGAGTCAGCACAGACTGAGACACACTACGACGGTCCGAGGAGACAGGTACCCTGACGGGTCCGTTCTTGTGACCCCACCCGATGGTAAAGGAGGGGGTCCCCTAGAAGGACTGGGTCCCTAGCTTGGGTCCAGAGGCCTCGGAGAACGAAACCGTCCACCTAAGAAACGGTGACTCAGTGGACCCTTCGGGGTAGTCCGGTGTGATGAATTCTCCAAAAAGACTGTGTGAGTTGCTCGTTAAGTGAAGTGATCCTTCCCCTGACCCGTTGTAAAACATACCTGCCGGTCCGGGTAGTCTCTCCCTGTCGGTCGACAACCGACCTGGCCTCCTGTCGTCGACTATACCAGCCGTAGACCTACCTCCAGACAACACCAATGTCGGTCCGAGGTGGGCTCGTCAACACGATCCGTCCATTGATAAATGCGACACTGGAGGACATTGAAATGACTTGTATGTGTCGAATTACAACGGCCCGGTGAGTCGTGAACGAAGGAGGAATCTTTCACACAGTATCGAACACATACAATTCACCAATTCTCACACCGTCACAATGTCACTTCATTTGTACATCGTTGTTCGAGACGGGGAGTCGACTCAAAAGTTTGTCAAGTAACGTCGACCGACACGACCGCCGCCGACGGGAAGACGAGGGATGTGACGAAAGACTGTCGGACACCTACGCCCACCGCCAAACAAAACACGGACCGCCGGACGTGACAACGGAGCAGGAAACAGGACATCGTCCTTTTTTTGGACAAACACTGTTGGGGCAAAGGATCACTTTCTCGACATTAAACCGTCCGTTCTACTCCAATACAACCGTCTGGGCGGGTAGAAACTTTCCACACCAGTCCCGTCCAATATCTCTTTACTTGCGACAGGGGGCCCAGATTTGTCGGGAGGCCCCTTGGACACGCCGTAGAGCGGCCCATCCCCGGACAGGATTTCTACGAGAGAAGGTGTCCTACGGACAGACCCCTCCACCGTTGTTCACGCCCCGGACACCCTCCTGGCACATGGTGCGGCTCCTCCACGTCACACTGCCGGCCTCGAAGGTGGCGACGACGAAAGACACGTCACTCAACGGGACTCGAGCCTGAGCGCACACCCTCGAAGGTAAGTGGATGAAGCCCTTCGCCGACGAAGACAATTGTTTCGACTGTGGTCGTCAGGGTCACCAAAGGCGGACAGACAGGACCTGTCACGTACGTGGGTCGGAGGGTCGTTCCTGTCGCTCGGTCTGTGAGTCGGGACGCAGGGGTGTCGTGAAGGGGAGGTAAGCACGTACTGTTGAGGTACGTGCAATAGTCAACAGTGCAGACAGAGGGGACGACGTGGGTCTCGCGCGCCCACAGACACCAACCCGCGGGTCGTGTCAGGGACCGTGTGGGGACCCCGAACCGAGGCTAGGGGCACGCGAGACCGAAAGAGCAGGACCGACTCGAGGAGGAGAAACTTTGGATGACCGGCCAAAGAGTGGTACAATCAACGACTTTAAGTGTACAGATCTTCGAGTCTAGGACTGAAGAGACTATCACTTATTTATAAATGTCAAGAGAGAACAATAACTACAGGATTTAAACTCCCTTTCCTTGATTCCTTTACTCTTATGGTATCTCAGACACCCCTTAAGGACAACAAAGACCTACCTCTTACTCGTCTCATAGAGACTACCTCTGTCCTTCATCGGGCACTTTGTCGTGTAGGGGCTGACAAGGTGCCTCCTCGTCGTGGACTATTCCTCTTTTTCTCCCATCCTCTCTTCGGGGGGTGGGTGGTGCGACGTTTGAGGAAGACTCCTGGTGGTTCAGAAGGCAGAATTTTGTCCTCTCATCGACGAAGTCTTTCGAGATGCAATTAGTCGAACTAAGTATACTGTAAAAGAAATTACTTCCCAAACAGTGTACTCCTTGGGAGGGTAGACACGTTGAATAGACGGCAGAGATCTCATGACACGTCACTTTTGATGACAATCCTCAAGACATACCAAAAAATTTTTTTAATCAATGTGATTCCTTATTGGTCTTTCTCGAAGGGAGTGTTTAAAATCAGAAGGAAAAGGAAGGTCCGTGGTTGTGACTTCCGTAGACCTGGAAAAATATGTCGTCGACGAAACGTCCGTCCGTCTCTGTCTGCTGTCTCAACGTCGATGTTCCTTATGTTTGTGTCGTATACTCACAAATGAGACGTGCGCAGGTATCGTCGATCGTAAAGAGTCTAAACTAAATTGGCAAAGAAGAGAATCGTCAATTAAAAGAAAATTTCCTTAGATTAAAAAGGTGTCGAAACATGGCTCTCTCACATTCTTGTCTCTCCTTTACGTCTGTGAACTTTTTGACACGACAAAGGAGATCCAATTCGGTGCTCCAGATGTGGTATTAGTTCGGTCACAAATAATTTACAGTTCCAGTAATGACCAGTAAAAATAATGAGAAAGGATTATAAACGGAGACGACTGATTTCGGAAAATTTCTTTATTAAATCTCCTCAAACATCTGGAGTTTAAAATGACGTATCTTACGTCTACTCCGGAATCCCCCTCCCCCACCAAGACGTCATTTTTAAAGTGTATAAATTTGAACAAGACCAAGTATCTATGCACAAATTTGTCAAAAAAAGACACATAAGACACTTCCCACAAACAAGAAGTCGTCACATGTTAAAATCCAAGTGAGATGGAAATCCGTCTGTGTCCATACAGTCATGACCTCGGAGTCGTAGTTCCAAGTTTCTCCTACTACAGTAAGACAGGATGGTCTCTGGAGTCAGATTCTTTTGTCTCTGAAGTGGTAGGTCGAGACGAGACTTCGTCGGTCGACCAGTGCAGAGGGACGGAGAGACAAGAAGGAGAAAGGTAGAGAGGAAATTTCCCCCCCTGGGGGAGGAGATAGCGTGGTCCCGCCGAAAGGACGACGGGTCAACACGATGGTCACTCGAAAGAGTGTCAAACAAAAAAAGAGGTCGAATTAACGTCAAAATCTTTCACTTTATTACAGACCTATTTTGGACTACTGTAAACCGTCAAAATACTTCACCCTATGCACCTTTACAGAACACCATTCTTTAGGTAGTTCTTTCTTACACAAGGGGAAACCCCTGACTTCCCTCTGAACTTTGGTGAACTGCTAAAAGTCTGTAATGAATAGTGACGACCTCTTCGACCACCACTCTACGCTCTTCTGACAAAAAAAGGGAAGGTCTGATCACTACTTTTGATCTTAAGACCTAAAATTTTGACAAAAGTAGGGTCCTCCACGAAACTCCCCTCCTCCTCGACGTCTCCGTCGGGGGTGGGGGACGGTTCCGTGAGGACGGGAAAACAAGAATTTGTTAGGAACCTACTTCCCCTACTTCTGACTCACAACTCCCGATCCTCGTTTCCGGACCCGGGTTTCGCGATCGAGACCACGAAAACACGTGGCATAGTTTCAGTGGAGACTTTGGAGAGAGGGAGGACGGACTCTCCGTCTAGGACGGTGTTTCAAACTCCGAAGTCCTACAATTGTAAGATTACATAGAGATTACGTTTGGTAGTATATCCACCTCCTTCCGTCTAGTGAGAGTATCTATTGACTCGTCAGGTCTCCGACAACCCACCGAAAACCCTTCGTCTCCTACTTCGTCCTTACTCTCGGACAGGAAAGGGAAAAGATTCAAAACACAGTCGCGATAGTGACAAGATTCCTTTTCCGTAGAAACCGTGTAAAAGATTCAGATTGAAAGAGGGGGAGTCACCAAACGTCCTTCTTAAATCTATCATGGTGTCACCGTTAAGTACTACTTCTCCAGATGACGTTTAGGACGATGCCTTTCTTCATGCCCGGTTTTCCGATGCCCATGCCGGTCCCGCGTCCGTGCGAGTTGTACCTGGCCCCGCTCTCCGACCCGTAGTTCGGGCTCTCCACTCAGTCCTGAGACTGGTCGTCTCTCCTCGTCACGACTCAGGACACCGAACTACTCGTCACCCTGGACCCTCAAAGGTCCAAAAATCGAATTTTATTAGTTTCTGTTACTGAGTCTAAATGACGACAAGAAATTCGAACTTTATTACCTGTCAAACCCTGGACCGTTTCAAGATAACTAATAAGATCACTAAGGGTCAGGACCAAATATCGTACATAGTTCCTCAGTACTATAAGAGTTTTCGATCACGGCGAAGGTGTCGTGAAGTGTCTACAGTCTATCACAGCGTTAGTCCTCTACGCAAAGAGGACGCCCCAATGCGTCAGCCGCTGTTAAGGAGTCAGTGAGGGAGGTACGATCTCACGAAGGAGTGGTTCTTTACTGAAAAGAAATCGAATGAATTTTGACCTTTAATAAAGGACACAAACTAAGATACTCTACTCAACGACAATTGCCACAGTCATGGGTTCATTCGGTTCACGATTATTTAGGCGATTTAAAATCACTAAGTACAACTCTGATTAAAGAAGTGTACTTTGAATAAGGATAACAACTGGGCTATTAAGGAAGTTTACTTGAAGTATAAAAAGTGTCCGTAAAAATATGACTTCTTCGGTTTTCACCATATTATTAGGACATTCTACCGGAAAGGGAATCTGTTCCGGTAATTAACACGGGAATGAGATCTTACCTGTGATACGTTATTATATACCATTGAGTATATGAAGAGTGTCAGGATACTTCATCCCGAAGGATAGAATGAGTCCTTCTTTCTGTCTGTCTTAATTCACTAAACGGATTTCAGTGTGACGATCAATTGACATCTCGGATCTTGTCACATTGAGGTTTCGAATATTAGAATTCGTGTTCCGTAACACCATACGGACTTTAATACAGACGACTTGTAAATACAAGTAAGACATATTAGAAGTATCATTAAGACTCAAATCCATGAAACAGGGACAAAATATCCGTCCCGTGATTCCGAGTCAAGTGTGTCCAATTCATCGTCTCGGTCCTAGACTTGTAAACAGGAGAACCGGGGTTTGGACACGAGGAAAGCCGCAGCTTCGGGCGGAGAGAGCAAAGACGAGGAGAGACTCGGTACCGCGGAACGAGGAAAGCCGTAGCTTCGGGCGGAGAGAGCAAAGACGAGGAGAGACTCGGCACCGCGGAACGACCCGCAGTCGACATGGTCCTGACTGAGCAAGTGCCGACGTACGGCAGTGAACTTCCTTCCGGCCGAATGGACTGAAGCAATTGTAAGTGACAAGAATAAGAAAAGGTTGAACAATTTTAGGTGAGAACAAAGGGTTCTAAAATAAAGTTCGTGTCTAGACAGGTCGACGGGGGATTTGTCTCGAGTAGGTACTGGGGTTTCACTCAGTCACAGACACCGGTGTCACCATTTCGGTGTTCCTGGTCACCGGGGAGGAACCACAGACGAGAAGGGTGTAGGAGGTCATTGACCGGCTACAAGGTTCGACCGGACACAATAGACACGGGAGGGGAGAAGGGATACAATCGGACCGGGACACGGTACGTAGGTCGTCCTGGTCCACATTCGAAAGGAAAAGACCTTCGGAGAGAGTCACTGACGTGAGACCCTCGTGGACACCAGACCTTCCGGGGGTGCACCAGTCGCGTTGTCCACACCCCGTGTGTGTTGAGACCCTCTTGAAGAACTGCTCCGTCGTGAGCCCCCCGTCCCTGTACAAGTAACCCGACGACGACGATTCAGCGAAGTCAGCACAGGCTGAGAAACGCTGGGGTCTCTGTCGTCGGGTGGTCCGAGGGGGCAGGGACCCTAAGAGGTCCGTTCTTGTGACCTCACCCAACGGTAAAGGAAGAGGTTACGTACTTTCACTTTTCCCTTTCACTTCAGCGAGTCACCACAGGCTGAGAATCACTGGGGTACCTGACACCGGGTGGTCCGAGGAGATAGATGCCCTAAAAGGTCCGTTCTCACGACCTCACCCCACGGTAACGGAAGAGGCCAAGTAACCCGTCTGGACGTAAAAAAATCAAGTCCGAGTGGTTAAATGATTATGAGACCGGGAAGTCGTCCAATAAGTTGTGTATTCGGGTACAAAGGAGTAGACTGTAAGTTCCATTGTTAATTGGTATGGAAGACTTCAACAATCAAGGGACCACTGAGTCTACCCAAATTTTTTTTTTTTTTTTTTACGGACGTTACACCCTCTGGGTCCAAACTAGGGACTCAGTCCTTCTAGGGGATCTCTTCCCGCACCGTTGGGTCAGGTCATAAGAACGGACCTCTTAGGGTACCTGTCTCCACCCAGTGTCAGGTACCCCAACGTTTCTCAGCCTGTGGCTGATTCGCTGAAAGGGAAGACTCCAACAAGCTTCCTTCCACCTTCTATCAAGTATAGTTTAAGAAGAGTCATCCTGATCGTCTAGACCTTTAAAAAGGACCTCTTGTACATTGATGTTCACAACCTATAACACTTATCGAAAATTTCTAGTGTTTCATCCACCCCTACAGGAAACCATAGACGTCCCCTGACCAAGGTCGTGGGAATGCCTATGATTTTGGGCTCTTACGAGTCTAGAATGTGTTTTACCACATCATAAACGTACAGTGGATGTGTATAGGAGGGTCCATGAAAATTTAGTGGAGGACTACTGAATATTCTGGATAATGTTACATTCACGATACATTTATCAACGACGACGATGACGATTCAGTGAAGTCAGTACAGACTGAGACACGCTGGGGTGTCTGCCGTCGGGTGGTCCGAGGAGGTAGGGACCCTAAGAGGTCCGTTCTTGTGATCTCACCCAACGGTAAAGGAACCACCATACACCATTTAAGTCCAAAATGAAAAACCTTGAAGGACCTTAAAAAAAGAACTCATAAAAGTGAGACTCAACCTAGTTAGACACCCACGTGTTGAACACCTATCTCCGGACTGATACATCTATGTCACCCAACACCTCAACATTTTTATACGGGTAAATGCCTGTCAAGTTAGGACACTTAATCATGACACTTAACCATAAACAACGAATCTTATTTTAAAGGTCACCGGTGTAGTTTGCACTAAGTTCTTTAAGACACGTACTTTGTTAAATCCATCCACCTTTACATCCTTTGAACCTCTACTTCTATAATTATGTACACTTTAAACTTATTTAACAGAATTCTTTTCCACCATAAAGAGTCATTTGTAAAGTGAATTTTGTATATACATTCAATGAATCACTTTTATATTGATCCTGTTCTAACAAAAAGATCCACCCTTTTGACTGTGAATCGATGGGAAACGACTTACGATTGACAACAGAATAGACGAGTTGGACAAACATTCCAAAATCTCATCGGAAATTTAGACAAGTCTCGGGTCTTACCACAAGATACACGTCCACGTAGATATATTACTCACCTTTTTTTAATGTCTTGTTCCTTTTATTCCAAAATAGATCACTGGACATTTATCACTGTTTTTGTCGTGAGATATGTCTCTTTTTCATTTTCTATGTGGCTAGTGTATCATTATCCGGTTGAAAGACTTTATAAAAGGGTACTTCTTACATTCAATAAATATGAAAGGGGGTTATATGACCCCTTAATTTATTAGGTATTTTGTATGAATTAAAAGTATTAAGACGGATATACGTCTTTGAACTGACGAATTTGATGGTGACTATAAAAGATAAAAAACACTTCTTCGATCGACAATTGCGGTTACAATATACTTATTATTATTATGCTTACACCCCACGTGTATGTACGATACCATCCACCGGATTCACAAATCACGACTCCTAAGGTACTTAAGACTACTCAACTATCTGAGTTTCCCTGTCTATGAATTCGGAACAGACTGAAAACCATTGTTATTACTCGGGTATTTATCTAATTCTTATTATTGACCGATCGGGGACTCGAAAGAAAGAAGAAACGGGACAGGACCGGACACCTCCGGAGGTCGGTTCCTGTCCTTTCGTCAATGCAGGGTCTCAAGACAACACAGACGGAACACCGAAGACTCTCGGAAAACCCTTTAGAATGGATCAAGGAAAGAAGAGGGAAGGTATCACAAGTTGGAGTGTTCGGCTGTTGTTTAGGTTTGTGAAGATTTAAACGAGTCTTTATGCCTCCACGACTCTTCACAAGGTCTACACCCCTAAGACATATGCGACGGCTCTTCTAGTAACCTCGACCTTTCCACTCCCCGACAGATCTTAATCGTTCGGACGAGAGACGAGGGAGAAGGGGGGTCCAGGGAAGTTCCGGGTGAGTCCGTGAGACGGAATATTTACTTACGGAACTTGATTTGAAAAAGAATTAGTCTAAAGGTAGACTTAGTAATTAAAAAACCTCACTAGGGGAACAAACTGTCTAGTCTAGATACAAATTGTCTTTGAACAAAAGTACCCCCCCCCGTGAATACTTCCACAATTGCTTATTTCGTTCTGAAAGTTGTTTGGACCTGAGGTGTCCAAAAAGTCACACCACTTTCCCCTTTTTTTTTGTTCTTTCCTTCATAGTCCCGTGGACTACGATTAAGTCAAACCTTCGCAACGGGCTCGTGCAAAGGAGAAATTCGACGTCACAAGAGTTGGTGTCCCCTCCACCAGAAATTCCCTCAGGTGACGCGGACGCCGCCCGGAAGTCTGTCGAGAAGCCCTTTACCGGGAAGACACCGTGTCGAGGGCGAGGCACAGACGACACCTACTTCAGACTTAACTCACGGAGGCGTCCGTCGGCTCGTACACCTCCCAGACCCGAATGGGACCAACCCCGAGTGGGTGTCGTCAGTCCTCGGGTACACCCCGACTAGAAGGTCGTGGATTTGAATGAGTAAGAAGAGAAGGTCGGGACCGTGTTTTTGACAAAGGCTACACGATTCACACCCTTCTCAGAACTCAGTTGTTGAGACTGACTCTTTCTTCCACTTTAGATAACATTTCCATATTAAATTGAAGTCAATAACGACAGGTATACTTATAGGACATGACCGATAATCACTTCCTTTACAGTGGTCCTCCCCCTATTTTATGAGATTTTTACCCCTTTTCCACCCCCTATCCCGGTGACCCATAAACTTTTCTAGATCTCTACCGTTACCGTGGGGTGAGGTTATGAGAACGGACCCTTTAGGGTACCTACCCCCTCGGACCATCCCGAAGGGACCACCGAGTCTCCAATTTCACAGACGGAGGTCACGCCTTCTGGACCCAAGCTAGGAACCCAGCCCTTCTAGGGGACCTCTTCCTTTACCGTTGGGTGAGGTCCTAAGAACGGACCTCTTAGGGTACCTGACTCCTCGGACAACCCGATGTCAGGTGTCCCAGCGTCTCATCCTATGCTGACTCGTTGAAGTGAAAGGGAAAAGTGAAAGTACGTAACCTCTTCCTTTACCGTTGGGTGAGGTCACAAGAACGGACCTCTTAGGGTCCCTGGCCCCTCGGACCACCCGACGACAGACACCCCAGCGTGTCTCAACCTGTGCTGACTTCGATGAATCGTCGTCGTCGTCTCTACGAATGTCTACTGTCTTTTGGTGTCTTGTAAGAACTCCTGTGTCATTCAATTCAAGGGCCGGTAATTTTTGTGGAGATGTATTTGTTGTCAAAAGAAAGTTGAATTTACAAAATTCGTTTTGTATACTTATAGACTTCCATTGTCTGTGTATGTATTGATCAGACCAGGGTTGGACGTTCAGTCAACTCTGGTACTCGATTTGGATCCCTTGATCTTGTGAGTTCTGAATTTAAACGTCGAAATTCCATCAATGACATTCCGTACGCATCGTCCGAAGATATCAAATGTCCCCAAACAACTACGGACCCAGAGTTCGTCACGACGACGACGACTCGGCGAGGTCGGTACAGTGCGGTCGTTTCGAATTACCCGGACGTGGCTAAGAGGGGAAAAGACAAAACATCCTACGATGCGCTTCTTGAAACCCGGGTTCCCTAAACCGATGCCGGTTCCTCGCCCCCGAGAGCAAGTACGAGTCATCTCCACGTTTGGGTCTTGGCTCGTTCTAGTGTGTGGCTCAGAGATGTCTTAGATCCGCATCCATTAGATTGTGAGTTGGTGACACTTTAAGACGTCATGCCTTCATGACACACAACGGAACACGAACCTATCCGACCGACTGATCATCCTTCTCTCGTGATGTAGAAAAGTGAAATAAGTAGTCATAAAGTTCTTGATAAAGAAAATGTAAAATTTATTTTGAAGTCGAACCAAACCCATAAGTCACAGAAAGTCATTTGGAAAACCTCCTCACGACACTACAACCGATCGCATTTTGATTGGTCACCCAGGGGTGGACGTAAAAATAACCAATTTCTCGTAGATGGATGGGGTAATGCACCAACTGAGCGGTCCAATCAGAGACGTAATATCGACAACCTCTTCTACCGAGAGACTCGCCGTTCACACGGGATTCACTCCCAACGATCCGTTGTCCGGGTGGTACGGTCGCGGAGTCTCGACCGTAAATCGTCACGTCTGGCGGACGGACGGGTGGGGAGAGTTCGAGTCACCCGCGTGAAGACAACAACCTACGTCAGAGGATTTTGTACCGAGGATCTGTTGGACGTGGTCAGGGGACTCTCATGACCTTCCGTCCAAGGATCCGGCGTCTCTTCGTCCTGGAGATCCTCACTCCGGTATCTTCGGAAGACTTGTTCGAAGAGTCTTTCCGTGTGGCTGGGTCCCACCCGTGTGACAATAGTTTTGTGAATCTTTAAGGGACCCAAATAGATCCAGTAATGTTTGTCGATGGATATCTGTTGATGTCTTAGACTCCGAGTCACACTGAAATTCTGAGGGGTGAGTAGACTATCTACCACTTAATGATTAGGTCCTTTACCCGCTTTAGAACGTTTAAAGTCAAGACGTTTTAGCCGTTTCTTACAATGTAACAGGACCGTGTAAGTCGACCGAGTCCCTCTTTTACTTATAATCTGATATACACTATATAAAAGTAATTAAAGAGGTCTTTGAAAATCAAGTAATAGTTTCTGAGTCAGTTGGGAAATAAAAAGTCCTCGTCCCACACTTTAACAAGTTATTACACATTGATATTTTAACTTGGTCGGATCACACACTTATATAGAATTAGAATGTATTGGAGTTCTTTTCCTTTTTTCAGTCTTTGAACCGCCCTTTTCCGATCAACTCCCACATGGTCCACTTTTGTTGAGTACTAACAAATGTAGTGTCGGAACTTGTGACGTACAAGGCATTCAATCCAAAGTGACACTCTTTCCCCCGTCGTCCGACCCCTTCAATTAGTCGTAATTCCTTGTCCAAAGGGACCACCAGGTCACCAATTCTTGGACGGACGGTCGCATCCCTTGTACCCAAACTCGGGACACCCCTTTAGGGTGTACGGAGTCCTGTTGCTCCACGCACGTGGTGTTGACGACTCGGACGCGAGATTTCGGACGCACGACGTTGGTGACTTCGGACGAACAACTCTCGGACACGACGTTCATCAGAGACGGACGGCGCTAATCTCTTTCAGACGTGTCGTTGCTTCTGGGCCGTGTCGGTGTTGCTTCATTCTTCTTCATTTTTAATTTTGTTCCTGTATCCCAATACTTCTTCTGAATCCATTATTTGACTTTAGTAAGACACCGTCGAAGTTTACACATGTTTAAGAAAACTGTCGAGGTAGTTTTCTACCGTCAGATTAATGGGTTGAAATCACAGAGCAAAAATTGTCATATATATTACCTGGTCTGATCCGATCTTTTCTGTTGTGTCGATGGACGGAGAAAGAACTCTACGAATGAGAACCGCCCCTCCGGTGCACATCCACAATGTCGGTATTGGAGTCGATTCTAGAGGGAGCAGTCTGTCATAGTGGTTGTCGAACGTCTGACAAGGTCACGGGTCAAAAAACTTGGTAGGGACACCTATGGTTGACCACGTTTCACTCAATAAGGACAACTCAAGACTGATTTAACGTCTAGACACTTGTTTTTACGGAAAAATTCGGTGATTTGAAAAGTCACGATATCTATTAGCCTTAAATTGAATGGTGTCTCGGTTGTAAGGGGTAGGATGACAAAGGGTTTGATGACGTATACGATTGTCTATAAGTTCTCCTTTTATGTGCTTCAACAGTCCGTGGACTATTAGACTTTAAATTTCAAATCTGGTGGGGGGGGGGTAAGTCTTAATTTAAATAAGATTTTAACCCTCGGTACCGTTTTGTCGATGAGGTTGATATTTCCAAGGTCAGCAAGGTCCTCATCTTTGTCGTCAGACCGAAACTCGTCCGAGACAAGACTCTCCGTAGTGAAAGTAGTAAACCTTCGTCTCGTCATCCCATCAGGGTTCAATTAGGTTTACATTATGACTTCACAACGTACCATTTGTAGTTATAAAGACAAAATTTTGACCGGGTGGACCCTATAAGAGTCCCGGGACACCGCCAAACCATGTAGACGACTGTTGAGGTCAAGACTTCCCGAAGGGACTACCGGGTCTACCATGTCTTAGACGGACGTTACGTACTCTGGGCTCACGTTAGGGCTTTTTCAAAAGTAGTAGTTAGTTCAAATCCCTCGCAACGTCGGTAGAGACAGATATGGACACAAGGAAATCTAAGTGTCACGTGCAGCCGTATAACTTCAGAACTCTAGAACTCCACTCTTCAGACAAAATTGAACTTCTTTCGGAACATACCTTAATTGACAAGTACCTTGGTGATTGTAGAGTTCCTTGTTATGGCCCTTTACTACCAAATCTGGTGACCAAGAGTTTGAAAGACTGGGGTCCTGGAGAAATGTAAGAAGTCAATGAGTCGGAGGGTGAGGGTGGGGGGACGTTTCTCGAAAACAAATACTGTTAATTTAGACAGTAATGAAAGGTATAATCCTTTAAATTTTTTAATTTTTTATGTAATCGAGTCTGAATACCAGTTCAACTCTAACTGTCCTTGGTCTAAGTGGAGTGGAGTTTGTTAGTTTTTATTTCTGTTTAACGTACTTTTTTTATACTAAAACTCTTGACTGTTATCCGTTGTTTCCTATCACTTCCCCTTTTACTCCAGTCGGAACTCTAATCGTTCGGATAATGAGAAGACTCTCGAAGACCCGATGTCACGTTCCTCCCCCTTCTTACTCCCTCGGCTTCCCGTGGGGCTCAACTCCCCTGTCTCGACTCCCGCGTCTCCCTCGTCCCGCCGATCTCGCCCTCCCCGACCTCTCGACGTGTCTCGTCCCTCGGGTCCCCAAGGACCTCGGGGCGGACCGGGGGCGGCACTTCAGAGGTCGACGCGAGACCTGACTCGTACGCACACTCCATTGATGAGTTCTCGTACCTTTTTGGTAGAGTTTCTAAATCTGTCTTGTCGCAGACCACGAGTATGTCTCGACTCCCGTCACGGACGAGAGTGGGCACTCTAGTCCTCCGCACTGAGTACCTTGAGATACCTTGTGTGTCCAGAACGAAGTCTTTACCCCTGGCTAATTGGGATTTGACTTGTGACGAGACCAGGACGGAATTTGTTGGGACGAGTAGTCGTTTTGGACTTGCCTAATTGCAAAGGTTTATTGGCGTAGGGTCTCGTTGCGAGACCTTAAAGATGTCCTTATTTTTATGGGTCATGAGTCAGAGATCACAGACCGTAGGTCAGTTTTTAATCGTCCGTAAACGTCGTTGTACCTACCTGGATCTCCGACAGTATCACTCGTCTCATTCAGTCTGTCTCTTCCTTTTTATAGTATGCTGTACGAAATATACGTCTTAGATTTTTCTTCACTAAGTTTAAATGTTTTGTCTTTGTCTGAGTATCTAAATCTCTTCCTTGAATATCAACGACCCCCACCCTCCTTCCCTATCAATCCCTCAAGCCCTAGTGGTACATGTGTGACGATATAAATTTCACCTACTGGTCGTTCCTCCAGGATGACATGTCATATCGTCTCTCTTGAGACGAGTCACAATGCACTGTCGGACCTACTCCCCCTTCAAAGCCTCTCTTACCTATGAACATATAGATGGACTGGTAGTGTTGTGACAATTGACCGATATGAGGGTTGTATTTTCAAGGTTTTATTATTATTACAATTTAAATGGTTCGTACGTTTCTTCGTCCTTTTATCAGGTATTACTACTTTTTATTTTAGATAGTCTTGGTTGACTCTGGACTATATGTGACACTATTAATCGTCTATTGTTATAATTTTGTCGATTGACAATTGTCGTAAGATAAAACTTTCGTAATTCATCATTATGTCTACTACATTTTTACCAAGTTTATTTTCGTGACATCCACTTTTGATATTGCCTCGTCTGTTTGTGTGTGACCTATCGGGACTGCTGCCTGATCTGTCACGTCTTTTCTCGAATTCACTCGCGCTCTCTTGAGTTACTTGCTCAGCGGTGACGCGGGCTCCTGTTGGAGGTCACCGGGTCATACACACATTGACGTCAGACGACTTTCGCCCCCCTTCCTTTCATAAACTTTACTACTGACTTTTAAAAGGTTTGAACTACTTTGGACATTTTGATGTCTAGGTTCTTTGTCGTAAACATCGTTACTCCGAAGGATTGCGAAACCTACCCTTGTCGGGGAACGAATGAACCATGATCTCTGTGACGGCACGTAATCTTTCGGAGGTGGTGCGGCTCCCGCCCGGCGAGACTCCCTCGTCGTGACCGCGCGCGTATGGTGGTACACTTCGTCTACCGGCCACGCTCAGCCACGTGCTCCGTCCCGCGGGCCCCGACCGCGAGACCCTGTCGGGGCTCCCTGCCCGACCCCGCCCCCCGCCCCCCGCCCAAGTCCTGCCGCCTGTGCACACGTGGGCACCGGCTGAGTACAGGTACACACCGCTTTGGTGGTGTTATGACGTGTCGTTAATCGGAGGTTAATTTTATTTCTATAGTTAAAAAAATTTTTCATAAAGGGTTATGGTCAGACAATAGAGTTCTGTCTATATAAGACCATTTTAAATAGATTCGTTTTGTAAGTATGAAGTTCAGTTTTCGTTTTTGAAAAGATTCTCTGTGTATACTAAAGGAACTCAACCACTGAATCGACTGGATCTAGTTCCCTGTAAAACTTAAAAGGTGAACCTTAATGTCTAAAAAGATGAAATTTTCGGTGTATTTCTATAAATTTTGAGAATATGGTTTTGAAACTATTTTAAATTCCAAATGAAAGACTGAACTTCGATTCTAAAGAACGGGACCATACATGAACAAAGGTTAATAGAGGTATTTGAGAATCTTGGTCCGTAAGTGTAGTGTCCGCGTTCGATGGTTAGACCCTTCCTGGTCCCCTAGGTGAGTTCTTCTATTGTCTCTCTTTTCCTGGATTGGTCTCACTTTCCCCTCCCGAATGACATGTTAAAGGAAAACATAAACATGAACAAATTTTATGACAATGAACTCAAGATTATCGAGACCTCCGTAATGAAAGTTATGTCATTTTTTTAATACTTTACTCATAATCCGGTTAGATAAACAAATTATGGTGAGCCAGGAGTTAAATTGATATTTGTTAGTACACTAGTTGTCCTTTCCTAAGGAGGTATTAAACACGAAACATTTAAGGGTTTATTTCGAAAGGAACAGGGCGTCTCAAAGAGTTCATTGACTCTCGCTACAAAGTATCCAAAAGTTATAAAGTGATCTCAGAAATCTGTGTGAATACAAATTTAGAACCCCTAAGTATGTCAAGGACTTTTAGGATCAATTGACATACCTTAGACTTTAAGAATTTCTTTTTATATGAGAGAATAAAATTTTATTAATTAATGTTTGTGCGTGTATATGTGTGTATGTGTCTTACTTTCAATGCAAACAGAATAGTTATGATGGTGGAAGATGAAAACGGTTAAAGATCAAAACGGTGAACTAAGGATCAACTGGGTCTATATTTGTATGTCTTATTACAAAAGTATAGTGTCCATGGTCATAGTCGTCAAGTAGTTAGAAAACTTCACTTGACTCGTTTTATTGTTTGTGTGTGTGTGTGAATTCTCAGTTATAAATAAGACTAATTATAAAATGTTTTAAAACTGTCTAAATTAAATACATTCCTCTCGATTAAATAATTTGTGAAATGTCCAAAAAGAAAGGTGTCTTATTGTGCAATTCATCGTTTTATTATGAACCGTGTCAATATTTATTTCTTATATTTTATTTTTATAAGTATCGAATTCATATTATTACTACGATAAAATACGGATAATTATAAAGTTTATTTAAGGACCCTTGTTGTCTTTATTCCTTTTCTAAGGTTTCCTCATTAAGTACAAATCTCGACTCTTCATTCAAGGATAAACGATTTTCATAGGTTAATTCGACTATACTTGATAAGGAGTTTCCCAGTGGGAATAAGCGTTGAAATCTTACCCCAATTTGACCAAGGTGTGCATTCTGGATATTTCAGTAGTCTTCCATGTGACGGCGTATCAACCGAGGACTGGTAGGCTGGTAAAGACTCAACGTCTAAAGTGACCACGATACTCTACCAAATCACGATTTCGTAATTGTAACGATTATAAAAGGTACATATGTAGATGTCAAAAAAAAAAGATAAATTGACTTTCTGTAAAGAAAGCGTGAATTTTCTTATAACATGGTATTTCTTTCCTGTACCATTGTTGTGAGAGTAAGTTTGAGGCTCTTTTGGTGGTAACATAAACTGACAATTATTTTTTACAAAGCTATTTTTAACGTTGACTCAGAAGTACACTTCACCGAGTTTTATGTTTTTTAATTTTGTTTAAGATCGGAAAATATTTATTGAAACTTAAATTTTTAATAGATTTTAAAGGGGGTTAATCATCAGTTTTGATCGTCTCTGTAAACATTTCTATTGGTTAAAACATGTAAGATACTGTTTTACCGTGCTACGACAACGGTGGGGTGTGGGTAGAGAAGGGAAAAGTTTTTATTTCGTGCATACGATTAAAAGATTATAATTTTGTGAGTGTATGTGATTCATTAGAAAAACTACATACTGAATACCAGTTTCTTTGATGATATATTTTTACCATGAACCTTTATGACTTGTAGTTGATATATGTCTAAGCGACGAGGAGAATGATTCCGTTCCCCGCCCAAATGGTGATCTAACGAAATTATCGACATTAGACGTAAAATGTCTCTTATGATGAAAATGGTTCGTAGTCTGTACGTCACTTGAACGTCCCATATTACGGATAATTGTCGTTGTAGCTTGTGGTGATCTTCGAGTAATCTACAGAGGGAAAAGAAAAGCCAACCTATTTTACTTTACTCGTCGAAATTTATGTGATTGTGTATCTCTGTTTTCCTCTTTTGATACGCTATTGAATAAATATATGTCTATGTGTTAGAAATGTGACCAGATCCCGGACAGCAGTCAGACCGGCGGGAAAAGGGTGAGAGACGACCGGATAGGGGAGAGTGTGTGAAGGGTGTCCAACGGACTTGGTGTCAAACGCTGTCGTGAATTTTTCCTGAGGTGGTTCAGAGTGAGACATTTGTCGTAAACACCTTCGTCACTGATTGTCAAGTGGTACTCCCATACCTTTTGTTTTTAACTAGTCACGCAGTACAAATTGTTAATCTTTTAGAAAGACTTTGACAAAGTCTGTCGTAATTGTTTAAAGTTTTGTAAGTTGCGACCCTTTTGACTTTGTCAGAATCTCTATTTTAAGAGTATCCAGTAAAAATTTTTTGGTCTTATATGGTAATCGAAAAGAACATAAGTGTACAGATAATACATGTCTTTAGTACGAGGTAGAAATCGATCTGAGGGTAATAAAACAGATGTTAAATAAAAACGTCATATAGGCAAATAGAGATAGTGACTCTTAAAACGTAATTGAACTTTTATCGAGTTGAGAATTGTTAACCTGATAGACGTGTAGTTTAATTTAAGATTAAATGCGAAATGACCTATCACACACGATCATATGTAAGATACTCCACGTAGTACGTGAATCATCCCGAAAATTCAACTTGTTTTATTGTACTGAATGATATGAGTACGTTCACGAAATAATAGTCTGGTATTTTGGAATTCTCGTTTAATAAAGTGACTTGATCTTTATATAGTCGTGAAGTTGTCGACTATCGTTATTTTATAACAATCGTGTAAAAAAACCACTTGTAATAAAAGGACACGGAGACTTCTGTGTAATGTCATCTAGGGATTATTTTGGTGTACTAAAAGTAGTGTCATAAATGTACATGTGAGAATTGTGCATGCATTATGATCAGACTTAGTTAAATTCTGTTGAGAGAACCTTAACTTACGTTATGATTGTCATCTAACGTAATATTTTAAATCGACATATGGTATTTAAATCAAAATCGATCTGAGCTTGTAAAGACTAGTCATTTGGTACAGACAGTTGTCTTGTTCAAGTAAGAAAGGAGTACTTTTTGCAATACTCTTGTTTTGGTTTTTCGACGTATACAACACTTAAGGGTGTAATTCTTGGTAATTTTGAGAACGACTCTAGAAATAAGAAGGGTCTTCACCGTCACACAAGACAGGTACAAATGGAAACAATTGTTTTTACAACTTTTTTTCTGACACTTCAAGTGACAATCGGGATGTATATCGTACGATAAACAAGTTTCCTGCACCTAAGCTCACACTCTCTCTGTGCCTGTCTGTGTTAAAAGTCCGTGGTGAGTCGTTATACGAAGTTTCCTATCTCTACCACGATGTGCTCGACCATGGGTCTAGGACTATAAACCAGTATAAGATAACATATGACGGACCAGGTCAGGTGCTATTGTCCTGCTTTCTCCGGTGTCGTAGCTTTAAGTTTCTTCAGATATTATAAGGAATGTGTAGGTACCGATTCGTGGGGGGCGTTTTTTTGTTTGGTCTCTTTGTTTGTCTTTTGTCTTTTTCTTTTTTTGTCAGATAATCATGTCATTGAATTATACTCAAATTGTATTAAAATACAATTTATATAACAAAGGTTTGAATTTATGAGTCTAAAAAAACAGTCTTTCTTAGACGAATATTGAGATGTTCTATAAATACGTAAGTACAAAGAAGTGTCGAGACTGTTGTGACTAAAAGAGAACACGAATATGGTACCCAATGTGATAATATAAAATTTCAATAAGTTTGTAGGTAGAGAGTAGGGATACATTTTATTTTAAAAACTATTTTGGAAAGGAACTGACCATCGTTCCTTTGTTTGATATAGGTTTTAACTCTTTCATTTTCTTTTTTATTTATATTTATCGTATTTACACTGTCACATGGGATTCTCATTGTTTAAAAATTTTTTTCTTTACAGTTCCCTTCAAGGACGTTAAAATCTTTGGAGTTCTTATGGAAACCTTTTCGTCAGTCAAAGTGTGGAATACATTAATAATACGGTCACCCCCTTAAGAGTTTTGACAAGTTGACTGAGATAATGAAAAAGAAAATTTCTAGACGTACGAAAGGTTTTCGTACGTTGTTAATTGTCGTGGTGTTTTCGAACTTCCATCGTCTGTTAAACAAACTCATTTTGAGTTTCAAAATTTATAAAGTATAATAATCCTTTGATGACAAATTGAGGTTTGACTTGCGTTTAAAGGTTTATATATGTATATATTTATTTTCTTCTCATGTTAGAGGAGTTATTTACCACAACCGTTTTGACTTCAGTGTACGTTTTCTTGGTGATAGAATGTCATATATGTCTTTACTTGAGTTTACCCAATCTGAACTTAAATACTTGACTTTGGTCTTTTGTCTCTACCATTCGAGGAACTGTAATCAGAACCACTACTTAAAAACTTAGACTGTGGTTGTCGTTTCCATTGTTTTCGTTTCTATTTACTCCGTTGTAATTTGATTTTTTCCAAGACGGGTCGTTTCCTTTGGTAGTTGTTTTACTTTTCCGTTGGATGACTTACCCTCTTTTATAGAAGTCTAGTGTATAGACGTCCAACTATAGGTTTGACGTATTTCTTGAGTATGTTGAGTTTTCTTTTTTTCGTTTATTAGGTTCATTTTTGTCTATTAGACTTGTCTGACTACCGGTTCTCTGTGCTCTTCTGTAAGTTGTAATGTGATTAACAGTCCCTTTACGCTTAGTTTTGGTGGTGCTCTGGTGTGACGGTGTATGAACAATCTTAGCAATAATAGTTTTTCTGTCCTGTTCGTTCACAGCGCCTCCTATGTCTCTTGGGACACGTGACGACCACCCTTGTATTTAGTCACGTCGACGACGCCTTTGGTGATACCTCCAAGGAGTTTTTAATTTTTATCCTGGTGGTATACTAAGTCGTTAAGGTGAAGACCCATAAATAGGTTTCTTTGACTTTTGTGATCGAACTTTTCTACATACGTGGGTGCACAAGGGACGTCGTAATAAATGTTGTCAGTTCTATACCATTGTCAGAATTCATAGGTAGCTTCCTACTTACCTAAAAAATTTTTTACACTATGTGTGTGTGTGCGTTACTTTGTTTTAGGTCGGTGACATTTCTTTTTCCTTTAGGTCGGTGACCGTTATTGTACCTACCTGGCACTCCCGTGGGATGCACCTCAGTCAGTCTGGTTATGCTGTGATAGTGTGAATGAGACTTATATTTGTTTGGCCTCGAGTCTCTGTCTCTTGTCTGACCCCTCCGGTCTCTGACCCTCACCCCGTCCGTTTGCCCACTTCCTCCGAGTCTTGTATGTTTGAGGGCCAAGATTTGTTCCCTCAGGACCCTTGCGTCGCACGTCGTACCACTGCCGTCCGATGTGACGCGACGTGCACACTTTTGACGGTACCCTTGTCTAGCACTTTCAAGAGTGCTGTTCTTTTTTAAAAGGTCGATAAGTACCACTGTCTCCAATTGATCTAAAATTACCACTAGTGAGACGTCACATATGTTCGTAGTTCGGTAGTACGACATGTGAAGTTTGGTTGTATTACAACATACAGTTAATTTCCATTTTTCCTTTTTCTTTTTAATCCACACACCTTTAGAAATACAGTAAGTTTGTCGTTTATTTTATTCATTAGGCCCTGAAGGGACCACCAGGTCACCGATTCTTATGTGTGAGGGTTACGTCCCCTGGACTCAAGCTAGGGACCAGTCCCTTGATCCAGGGTGTAGTCCCTTGATCTAGGGTGTACGACGTTGATTCTCAAATGTACCACGTTGATTTCTAGGACTCATGACGTTGATTCTAGGTCACGTCCGTTTGTTTATTTATTTATGAATTCTTATCATTCATTAGACTTCGTTTTTCATCGACGGACTCTGAGATTCTTTAAAGGGGTTTCTTACTTAAAGTTCGTTAACATAAAAATTTTTAGAATAAAGTTAAAAGAACTAGGTAAGTAAAAAGTTACTTTTAAATATTTCACTACCTTTGCAATTTCTTGTTTATGATTTGTAGTCATCCACTTATTTCGAACTTAGTATTACTTTCCTTTTTCACTTTAGAACCATAAACGCAAAATGTTCGATAAAATATGTACCGATTCATTTTCTTTGTAAGGGATAAAGTATGGAATAACGGTGAAATTTTCTTTTCTGAAGAGAGACTACATGAGTAATCTGTAAACGAATCAAATCGATCATTCCTTGAAGAACTTCCTTGAAGTTCTCTTTTATAATTTAGGTGTTTTTACATGCATGAACTTACCTGAAAGTTATCTACAACAACACTGAAATTTCACGAACATAGAGGACCGTAAGTAAGAAAGCAAACATCATTATGGATTTGTACTATAGACTCTCCGTTTTCTTTAATTTGGTAATTTAGAGACTTATAAATTATATTTTACTTAATTTTAATTAAGAGTCCTAATCCTACCTCTTTTTTTACTACTTCAGACAAAAACCAAAAGGTAGTTCTTTGTAGTTCGATTACATGTTCTCTAGTAGACAGAGATACTTCTCACCGATTTGTCCCTTTATTAAAAATTTGTCCAATGAGCCGTAACACATACACCTCTCTACCTGTAATGCACGTATAATGATGAGGTAGCCCGGGAAATTCGTCCTCTAAAAAATTTTTTAGGATTAATTTTCCTTTCCCGAAGGGTCCACCGAGTCACCATTTCTTAGGCGGACGGTTACGTCCTCTGCGTTCTCTGCGTCCGAACTTGGGACCAGTCCTTCTAGGAGACTTCCTCCCTTACCGATGGGTAAGGTCATGAGAACGGACCTTTGAAGGTGCCCACTTCATTGGACCACCCGATGTCAGGTACCCCGACGTCTCAGTCTATGCTGACCCGTGTGTCTCGCGTGTGTCTCTTTTAGGTATACATAGTCAAAAGAATTAATTTAATTCTTTTTCAGTTAATTTAATTGAAATTTTTAATTCAATTTTTTGGGAGAACTTATTTATGACTATAAACGTCCATTATTTTATAATGATAATTTTGTGAATGTTTTGATTACCGTGGTAATTAGATTCGAATGTCAATATAGGTTAACCTACGTACATTTAGTCGTTTCTGTCTTTGTTACTCGAGGCAATTCTCATCACGACTTTCGGTTTTCGAGGAGTACATTCCTCTCCCTCCGCTCCGCCTCTCTGTCCCCTCTTCTCTCCGTGTCGGTTGCGTTCGAAAATCGAGAACTTCTTAGAATCGATAACCCTTCCTCCTCACCAGTATTTCTCCTGTGTGACAATAGAAAGTTCGTTCCTCACTCAAAAATTCTCAAGAGACGTGTGATTTCTTTTGAGTAAACGTGTATGGACTATGTAGACTGTGTACTCATTGTGTCGGTGGGTGTACTTTACCTTTTGTGACAAGTCCTTGTAGGTTTTGTAGGTTCCACTTGTCCACCGCTAAACTCACTACATACAGGTCTTAGGTAGGAACCACATCGACCAGAGTGTCACGTCAGGGGTCAGATTTTAGTCTCGTCTTCGGGAGTCTAAATGAGCTATTAGTAGGCTCGGGGAACCCCCACTAAAACATCGTCCATGGTGAATCTTTTGTACTGGATTCTTAAAGTGACTACTGAAAGTTACGTTCATAAAAACATGAGTATTTATTAAGGGAATAGGGGATCACTTTTTTGTATTTCTTGTCTTTCGTCGTCGGTTGGAAGTTTTGTTTGGTTGGACAGGACATTGTTGTCAAAAATAGACTGACCATGACGTGTGTATCTTATGTATTTTTGTACAGGAAATATGTTTCTACTCTACTATATATGTACACTCTGAAGAAACCTCCCTTCCGTATATTATGTTCCAGTGGAACCCCTCCTCTCGAAAAAGGTTTCGTTTCAAATGAGTCTCTCGGCGGCGGTACTTTCTTGGTTACAACAACGACCTGGTACGAGAAAGAATCCCCACGACCTGACGGTCTCTAATCCCATTTCCAGAGGCTGGTTTTGAAAGAGAGAGACAAGTAGAGATAAACTCCTTGATCGGAGGAAAAAGTAATGTCATAATTATTATTACCTCTAATAAGAATTATAGACACCCTCGTCCTTCTGATCCTGTAGTAGGTTCTGAATAAAAGTTCAGTTGTAGATTATACAGAAGTACGATTCATGGTTACTCGGGGCTTCCTGTCATTGATTATAAAAGTAAGTTTAAGAAAGGTTTAATACAAGAGTCACGTTATTTTCGGATAATAAAGAAGACTTTTTGATTTGGTATACTAGTCACTTACTGTTGAATAAAAATTGGTAAATTTATAAGAGGTTATCTGTTATTAATATGGAATGAGAAGTTTTATAAAGTTCAAGACACTTTTGACTTGAAGTTGATATAAAAGGGTCGACAAGCTATTCTTTCTCGCTGATCGTATTAGTGTTTTAAGTGTTTGGTGATTTCACTTCGCTCGTACGTTGCTCTTTTTAGAACGACGTAAAATGGGTCTTCGAAAAGTTTTGGACAATGTTCTATTAATGGACTACTAAGACGACGAATATGAGATGACTTGTACAAACTATCAAGACATAGATAA
Source organism: Capra ibex (assembly GCA_006410555.1). Lineage (NCBI taxonomy): Eukaryota > Metazoa > Chordata > Mammalia > Artiodactyla > Bovidae > Capra > Capra ibex. The sequence goes on along the minus strand of SJYO01039250.1, from coordinate 1,303,245 downwards.
AAAAGTAACATCACTTGACGGAGTCAATTTTCTGTAAACAGTAATAGCATAAAAAACAATTGTACCACTTCGTATTCAAACGTTCGTAAACGAAATTCTTCTATTTTCTATGATTAACATGAGTGTTCTTTGTGTTGGTATTTAGTAGGTCGTCTAGTATTTTTCGTTCTTCTTGTCCATCGGGTATTTCATAGATACCAACGGACGTGGATCTGTTGTTTTGTCTCGTTAAAAAGGTCGATTCTTTTGTGTTGGTCTGTGTATGGATCTCCTTCGACCCACCCCTTTACGGTACTTTTCACTCTATGTGTAACCTGTCATTAGTGTATGCAATAAATATTCTACTGACAGTTCTTTTGTCGACAAAATTACTTTCGGAAATTTATTTTCTTCCGAATGTTAATGTGTGTGTCTACATCACTGACGTTACTTTACGTAAGATTTCAGTTTTCAGAATTACTTGGTTTTTATGGTGTTATAACTCGAAACTAAGGTGACACAGAAAACTCCAAATTTTTCGGGATAAAATAGAAATGAAAATGCTTGAGATATTAGGCTGAAAAATTTCCAAAGAGGGGTCCTCAGTACGTCAGAAACATCGTAGAGGGTCGACAGGGAGCATTTTAGGGGTGCCGGTAGAGAGTCCGGGAATCAGGTGAAGGAATCTGACCCGGTAAGAGTTGTGACTGCATACGTCTCAAGAATAGGCAGTAAAACGAGACGGAGACATGTATTGTTAAAACATCGTTAAAAATTAACAGAATGAAAAAGATCAAATTGATTTTCTGTTGTGTTGGACGGAGAACTGACTAAAGTGACGACAGGTTACCTCTTTTGTTCTTTCTCCTCCGTGGTCTCTCTTGACTCTTTAATATAGTCAGAAAGGATCTGTTGCTAAAATACTACAGAAAAGCGGAGAGAGTGTTGACTCGACTACATGGCGGTTGTTCCTTTATTGATCCCCTTGCTCCTCACAACGTACCACGTTCTTGCTTCGAAGATGTAGATGAAATTATAACATGAGGTAATCAATGGACGACGACGACGACGACGACGATTCAGCGAAGTCAGCACAGGCTGAGACACGCTGGGGTATCTGCCGTCGGGTGGTCCGAGGGGGTAGGGACCCTAAGAGTTCCGTTCTTGTGACCTCACCCAACGGTAAAGGAAGAGGTTACGTACTTTCACTTCTCACTTTCACTTCAGCGAGTCAGCACAGGTTGAGAATCGCTGGGGTACCTCGTTATATTTACTTGTTATATGAATCTTTAATGATTATTTTGAATGGATGTGTCAATGGGTGGGTACCCGTTACTACCAGCTTAAAGCGATATGTCGCCAACGTGTGTGGTGTCACAAACCTGGAATGACCAAAGGCATAGACAGTTGTCCGTACACTTTTCTAATGTTTTCCGTGACATGGATTCTGTCTCTTCGACTTGTAAAAGAGTTTTATGTCAATACTTTTTTTGTTCCAAAGGTTTTCTCATCTAGGTTAGTTTTTAGTAAGAACTAATTATTTTACAGTTGACGTTGTTGTTTCTACTTTTTCTTCCGATGTTGATTTTATATTTGAACGACACACCTGTCAGTTTCTCTGTTTGTTTGTTTATTTTTGAGGATTCCACCCCGTCTTGGTAGTTAAATGTTTTTTATTCTTTGTTTATGGTTAGACAATAACGTCACTTACCATGATATGAATTAAGTATTGGGAATTTAAGGAGTTTATAGTGAGAAAACCCAAGAATTACTTTTAGATAGTGTCACTTACTATGACGAACGACGAATTATTTTACTTTGACAAGGAATCATTATCCTTCCAGCAATCTTCAATTATTTTCGTCGAAAATTTTAAGTTTAGTAATTACAGAAGGGTCTCAATTGTATAGATCGTTTTTTTTTTTTTTTTTGTGGTGGGTCATTCACGTGCGTAGAAAGTCTCGGAGGAGTCTAGAGTCTAATTCCATGTCGTGAAGAGGGGCGACTTGACGTTCTGGTAGTAGATTCTTTTATGTTGTATGAACACTTCAAGTCCGTCAGGGACAAACAAGATTTTATGTTTCGTATGTAATATGTCGAGAGCTGTCCGTTATTTCTTAAGTAAAAGTACTACGGAAGACAAAGTTTAGAACACTTTACGAAAAGAGAGGTAATGAGATTTCGCCAGTTCACTTATATTCTTGAGTAATCACTAGAAGTTTCTCGACAATCAGGGTTACGACCTATGTACTGTTCTCGATCTCATTATTGTGAACGATCTTCGTTTAAAGTTTTATGGGAAGTAACCACCAAGTTATTTTCGTGACAGTAAAGGGGTTTTGAAATGTATTCCAATATGTACTAAGACTCCCATGACTCTTCTTCCGTATCCACGTAATACACCGAGAATGTACCCGATTTTATTAGACACCTGGGTTCTTTTCCGATTCAGTAAGAAGTGGTGTCTACACTCTGATTTAGATAGTCGTCTTTCTTCATCCTATATAGTTTGTTGAAGATGGGATTGAACGTTGAGAGTCGATTCAGAGGAGAAACTCGTTGTCAATACTTCCTTAGGACGTGTTTTCGACTGTGGTCATTAAGTAACAATCCTTTAAGACTAAATGCAGACAGAAGAATGGATAAACAGTTTCACTTCCTCTAGGTATATCAATGTTTATGGAGACAGTTAGACTTAGCAAAATATCATGTTGTACGAGAACTAAAATGTTATGGTTTAATAGATAGGTCTTGATGTCGAATGGCATTGTATTATGTATTACTTTTGTAAATACGATATTACTGTTTCCATCAGAACAAGAACGGTAGTCTATAAATGAATTATTACTTTGACATGACTCGTTGAGATATATTTTCTTAGACAAACGGTATACCGTTTTTGTAGTCGTTACATATGAACTGAAACACCTTGTCTTATTATACAAGTATCTTATCATCTTATATTTTTACAAGATTTGTAATTCTTATGTCAAGACGTTTAATGGGTAACATTTCGTGTCTTTGTTTTTAGAAAAATTTCGTACGAAATTCTATGTTTTCTTAGTCATGAGATTTCAACAATGGGTTTTATTTCGTCATATATATCACTTTTAGGTTTTAGCATTGACAAACAGTTTCTTACGTTCAGTTTGAATTTTCTTAGAAATCTTGATCTCGAATCAAAGTTTTTGAGTAAGGTCTTAGGAGTCGATTCAGCTAATAAAGTGATAATAACAATTCTACAATCAAGTGAACACCACATATTGAATTTCTGTATTTTCTTGTATATCAAAGTTCGTTACTAAACCCCTATGAAGGTAAAGGCATGTCTCTTTGTACCAAATATTCCCTTGTGACATGCGGTGTCTTTATGACACCGTCAGGTATGTAAAAGGTGTTCTTGATTAATGTTTTTAGTTCGTCTTTTAGTGATTTTGTGTTTGGCATAATAATAGATGCTGGACCGACTTATACTGTTGAAAGTGACAGTTACTATTTTCTCACGAGATTAAACGTGATTGTGAGATTGTGTCTACCTATTGACGAGACTACAACAGAATTTCTAATGGATAAAGGGTAGTACCGGAAATTTGTATTCTTTGATCCTATTGTCGTATAATCCGTTAGTCATTTGAAAACTAAAATTTATGAAATAATCAAAAGACAACTTAATGTAAGACTCTTTTTTTCTTACCTATGTTTACTTACCGTTGTCACTTAGTCTTTACGTCAATGCCATATTGTAGTCCCCCCGTTCTTGTGACCCTTCTTCTATAGAAAAGTGGTAGACAGGAGGACAGGGTACTAGATTTTCGGAAGACCAACCCCCTAGTACTTTACACGAGTTTGAGAGATACGATACGGTGACGACTCCCCTTTCCTCTCTCCCTTCTTATTTCTTTTTTTATGATGGTTTGTCCATGACGTCTTATATGACTCCAGGTCTGAAGGACAGAGACGTTCAAGTTGATAACAGACACTTAATTTTTTTTTTTTTGAAGTAAGTTTTGTCTTGTTATAAGTAGTCGATAACAAGGTAGTTTTACTCATAGTTATGTGTGATGATTTATGTCTATTGGTTGTTCCTGGACGACGTACCGTGTCCCTTGAGATGAGTCATAAAACATTATTTGATATTCCCTTTTCTTAGACTCTTTCTTACATAATAAAATAATATTAATATAAAATATAATAATATATTATTATTATTTATTTCATAAAGAGTCTAATGTATATATTTTGAGTCACTAAGTCAATATGTGTTGACTTAGTAACACGACATGTGGACTTTGCTTTTGTTGAGACTTTTGGTTGATATGAGTTATAAATATACTCACAGTTCTTTGTGTGTAAATAAAAATTAATCGGTTCCAAAAGTCGACTTTTATTATTTAAAGAAGTGAATGAAGACAATAAAATGATATTAAACTTATGTCTTTGAAATAAAGAACCTATATACTTATTTCGTTGGGATTTGAAATCAATGCCCTTATTTTGATTTAATACATTCTTGATCAGACGTACCCAAAACTACTAATTCCCTATTTACATTTGGACTTAGGTTTTCTCTCAGCTGAGAAGTCTCGATCTAATACGGAATTCTTTTGGACCGTTTAGTTGGCCGTCATTTACAGGCTTCTTATGGCCGCGCATTCGCGTCGCACGAAGCACGTCGTGTCTCTCCCCGTCCGACGTTCTCGGAAGGGCACGAAATCAGCTGACGCCTATCTTTCTGCGTAGTCCCAAACGAGACAAGAGTCCCTGACCCAGTTTACTGAGAATTTTATTACATTGACGGAGACCAGATAAAGAGGTGAATTGTACTGGAGAAACCTAATATTTAAGCCGAAGGATTCATGGACTCTGTATCTACTCCCCACGGGACCTAGTGTATATGTTTATACAATCGATAATCTTGTTAAATAGATACGATAGTTGGTCAAAAGACCGGAAGATCAAATGTGCCGGAAAATTGTAAATAAATTGCCTACGTTTAAATAAACGACTTCGAAATGTCTCTACAAATTTTATGACATAATCAGGGAGTTTTGTTAGTGTTAGGAATCTTTCCTCTCTTTGTACTTTATAATTTTACAGTAAAATTGTACCGTGTCTTCATATTCCTGTCCGTAGAGTTCTCGTGGTTGATATATGTATTAGAGTCTAACCAAACTTTAAGGGTCAAAGAAATGAGAGCATAGACGATTTTTATGACTATTAGACCGTTATTTTGTGTACATTGATCAATCTAACATAGAACGATGGAAAAAGAAAACAAGAAGACACCGAAATTATTAGGGACCTAGACTAAAGGTTCTAAAAGGTTTTAACATCTTTTCACGTTATGACAACCGTTCCTTACCTTCTACCTATTTATCTTTTAACTCTACACGGATTTCAATTCCTTAGATTTCTTCGCTACTTTTGATCAATAATGATATCCATTTAAATATTAGACATTCTAAAATAGTGTGTATGTTTCTTTGGATCTTTTTTCATGTTCTACCAACTAATGTAGTTTTACTTAAGGTAGACGTGTACGATCAGATAATGTAGTGTTGTGTGTGTAAAAGGTAACACGAGTATTCATTTGCGTTTTTTGTTTTTACAGTCAACGAATGTTTAAAATTTAGTACATCCCATTCAAATAGACTGTGAAAAAATTTCAGTCACTTATGTGATAAAAATTTACTGGTAATGAAGAAAACTGTTTTTACTCCCTGAAGAGTACAGGTTTCATTAATCGTATAATGAAATAGATATAAGTAATTTTAGATGGTTTGTGAATCTATAGTATGGGTATATAAATTTTCTAACAAAAATGTAAGAGAAGTAACGGTAAAAACGGGTGTAAGTTCAACTGAAATTAAAATCTTTTTCATGAATATTTGAACGAATTTTGTCTTTATGAAAAGAAACCAATGTAAAAGGAAGGATTATTTTTGTATTATTTACATGGTCCGTGAATATTTACAATTCACTTCTTAGTTTCTGATAAAAGTCATTGTGACCCTTTTTATTTCGTTACAACGATCTCGTTGTGTAAAAACTCCGTGTTTTGTGAGGTAAAGGTTCTAAAGGTTCCGTTTTCGACAGGCGCTTTAACGGGCACTCTTACCACGGCAGGGACGTGGTTCCTTCTTTCCTTTCCGGGGAGTGTCTTCAGGCCCTACCTGTGACTACTGTCCCTAGAGACAAGTGTGTGACTGGAGTGATTGGCAAGTGCAGGTAGGCAGGAGGGTGTGCAGACGCCCGGTGTGGGGGTGGTTGACTGACGGAGTCGGGTTCAGAAAGAGAACAATAAGAAGTGTTTACATAATAACCAGATTTTCCGTACTTCTAAGGATGAGACAAGTAAACGATCCAGAAGTAATAAATACTTCCGGGGATTCATGTACCTCTTCCTTTACCGTTGGGTGAGGTCATAAGACCGGACCTCTTAGGGTACCTGTCTCCTTGGACCGCCCGATGTCAGGTACCACAGCGTTCTCAGCCTGTGCTGACTCACTGAAAGTGAAAGTGATTCATGTGCAATTTTTTTTTCTTTTCTAAATCATTTTGTATATACGATCCTTAAGGGACCATCAGGTCCTGAGGTTTGAGAGAAACGGTTTCCGGACCCAAGTCAGGGACCACCCCTTTGATTCTAGGGTGTCTGACGTCCTATGTTGGTTTTTCTTTCACATACGAAAAGAGGACAATTTTTTTTCATAGTATATTTATAAGACATTCTAAAAATCTGTAATAATACATATGTGTGAGGAATGTAAAGAGTACCTTCGTGTCCAATTCTTTCTTGTCAAAGCACTTACTTTGTTTGGACAGAAACAAACCATTTATGGTTTTGTGATGGGTTAGTGAATTTTATGTCCTCCTTGTTTTTCCTTCTACTTTTTTCTCATCAATTATAGTCGACGGTGTATATTTTCACTAAAAGATCGAGGTTAGGGCAAATGAAGGTGGAAAGTGGTAGGAGTAAGAGGTTTTAGGTACCCTTGTCGGTCGTGTCTTATGTGTCTTTCGGTCTAAAGGTCGAGAAAGTTGTCGGTTTTATTTTATTTTTTATTTATTTCGAATTCTTATTTCGACCCATTTACAATACACGGTTCTTACGCCTTACCACCGTAAAAAGTCACGTTTTAGAAATAATATTGTCAAAGTTTTTCTCGATTGTATACATTATTTATATAGGTAGTCCAAGAACAACAAGTCGACGAGTCAGCACAGACTGAGAAGTGTTGGGGTACTTGATCTCGGACGGTCCGAGGAGACAGACACCCTAAGGGGCACCCGAGGGTAAAGGAAGAGGTCCCCTGGAAGGGCTGTGTCCCTAATTTGGGTGCAGAGGACTGAGTGGACCCTTCGGTGTGCGGTAAATCCGACGTGTTTTTGGCTTACTATTTCGAACGACGGTAGGGGTACTGTTTTGGTTCCGTCTCCGATTCGTTCGTCAGATTCTAATTTCTTGCCTAAACTCTACTTCGACCATTATTTTGGCTCCGAGAATGATGTATACGATAGGACGGAGAGGTTTCATGAGATGTCTTATAAGACTCAGTAACTGATAATACCCTTGTTACTAGTGTAGGTGGAGACTAAATTCTTCGAGTTCTGGACTAACTTTTTATTAAATCAAAATCTATGTCTTAAGGATTGTTGGATAAAGCTTTCGAAACAGTTGTGTTATTTGTCATCTGATATAGTAAATGCTGTCACTTAAAATCTCAACATACTATTAATGTCTTCTTCATACTTGTTTTAAAAGTTTATTTTCACGTTCGTTTAGCGATGGTCTTTATTGGTGTCGATTTTAACGTACACGAGTGACGGCCGAGAATAGTAAGTGTCTAAGATTTTAGTCTTAGAGAGACATTTACGTTAAATCACGAAAAACAATATTCATACTGTGGTGTAGTGATTCAGGATCTTTTCGTAAAATTGCCTATAAAATAACAGATGGTGTACAGCCTATTGACTATTTAGATAGGAGGATGAGTTCAATAAAGGTAAAAAAGAGATATTTACCATGTTACTATTTGAAGAAACATTTATTTCGAAACTAGACTAGAGAATAATAAAGGAACATGTTTAATACCAGTCACATATTATATCCCGTAAACTTCTATATGACATAGTCCAGTTTCTTGACCCGAGATATGGTCTGAGAGTTATTAATGGACCGATACATTGAAACTCGTTCCGTATGTTGAAGATACTTGGAGTTAAAAAGTTAGTCAATCTTTAATACTAAACATACAACAAAAAAAATTAGAGTTTCTTGACAAGACTCTTGGTTCATTGTATAGACTTCTTGATATGTAGTTTATCATCTTAAACAAATAATATTGTTTACCAAATATAGTTATACTCTGAGTAATAGTGGTGTTTTTGTGACTTCGACTCATTGTATACTCTTTAATTTTATTGTATATGTCAACTGGGAGTACAGATGATTGATTTTAAATGAACATTGGGGTTTTGGTTATAAATCTTGCGAAGACGTCAGTAAACACTTATACACGTTTCATTGTTATTTGTACTCAACGGAATACGTGTGTAAAGGTCAACTCGATTTGTTCCGTTGTGAAACGGAAGAACAGATCGTAAACACACGAAGAACAACCACTAAAACGACAAATTTTACCAGAGGTTCATATCACGAATTCACGGTAGACTTCAAGGATTTGTTTTCGACTATGTACCTGATATATTTTGAGAGACCGCATTTCAAAAGTGATAAACATTAAATGATTAAAAGGACGAAAAGAGATGAATTTACGTTTGTCTAATCGTCATGTCGTTGTCAGATTTTGTCAAACTCTACACCTGACCTAAAAAAAAAAAAAACCTTGTAATTTGAATGACAGGCTAAATCCTTCGGTTCAATCTTTTATACAGACCTTATGATCAGTAAAGTCTCCAGTCACGAAAAATATTTAAATTTTATCTACTCCATGACTTTTACTCAAAATGAGTAATTTATTAGGTTATTCTATTAAGATTACGAATTATTTAGAGACTTCTTGTTAATAATATAGTTTCATATTATGTCCGGGTCTTACTCGACCATTTTTGACGTTCACTTTTTTAACGTTATCTGTGATACGATTCTTTCATAAAATTTTTCATTAGGATATTACGACACTATTAATTCTTAGTCTTCGTGTCAATATTAAGACGCCGAGTCAAAGTGTTTCTTTATTCGTATAAGACGAAAACAGATCGTTATGTGTCGTGTTGAATTGTCTTTCTTACGTTATAATATTATACGTTCTGACGCTTCGCTTTAGTCCATAGCCACTATTAATTACGACAAGTCTTGTCCATTCAGTGACTTGTGACGTATGGTAAATTTTACAGTATATGAAAAATATAACTGTCGTTACAAAACTTCTTACTAAATTCTGTAGTTTGTACATGGAAATAATATTATTTTGTATGACGGGATGACTAAAAAAGATAATTTTGTAGTTTTCGACTGTAACAGGAATAAAGAATCTGTATGTGTGTACGTGTTTAAATGTTACAGTTTAATATGATGAAAAATTTTCATGTAACTTTTTTTTTATCATGTAGCTTTATTAAACGACTTGAATCGTTTGTAGACTTCTATGTGGTGATTTCCGAAAAGCATTCGTTTTCTCTTTTGATTGACAATGGATAGTGTCGTCTTGTCATTATCCACACTGTCGTTCTTTTCTACGTCTCTTTTACTGTGACTTCGTGCCTTTCGTGTCGCGTCAGGTTTCCCCGTCGCACACGATCTCTTAGTCTGTCTGCACGAAGACGGGACGAAATAGTCTCTGGTCGACGCACTGGAGCCCTTTTTTATTGTCTAATTGGATGAATTTGGATTCAAAGGAGTAGACATTTTACCTCTGTTGTTATATTTGCATTGTCCTACACATCATTTACCTTGTGTTTCATAAATCCTTTTACGGGAAATTTTTGAGTTAATTACCAGTGATAATAGTTCTAAAATAATGATGACTACAATAATTTTCGTCGAAACTTTTCGTTAAATAATTTATACTTTGTAAATTTTTATGTAATCAAGTATGAATAAAAAGATTATTTTGACAAAATAAGATCATATATCAGTCATCGAGTCGATACAATTTAATAATTTGTAAACAAATTTGTTTGTTTTTAACAAAATCTATCCTGGAAATATTGGTTTCCTATAGTAAGGTTTTGGTCTTCTTGGTACAGTGTATGTAGGTTTTAAACCAACGGTTTATATAAGGTTCCCCGTTACGTGATACGTAACTTACTAGTTTTTTCCTAGACATTCTGTGTTCAAAATATTTTACACTTGAGATATAAAGTAACATTTTTACTGATAAATAAATTTACTTTTAATGTAGATAAGGCGTATCATTTGAAAAATTGTTTTGGGTCTTTAAGTCCTACGAATTTATACTTCCGACAAAAGGTGTCATTAGTCATTGTGTACTTACGTGTCGACTTACTGAGTTCAGACTTCGATTAAGTAGTTCTTAATCTTAATATAAGATATATGCAAGGTTGAAATCTTAAAGTAACATAAGGATAAGAAAATTTATTTTTTGGGTGAAATCGTATATGTCATTGAGACAGTAGGTCGAATGATGAGTGGTTTCTGTACAATATTAAAATTGTTTACTCCGTTTCGTTAGGGGTTCAAAAAGTGACGTAGTAATAAAGAGGAATGGATGTGTAAGGGTGATTCGAAAGTCATGTAGAAAAGTTTCTCTTACTTGGTCGATCAAACCTCCCTAATTTCCAGTAATAAATGCCGTAAATCTTAAGTCCTTTTTTATTTGTGACTATTTAAAGTAATTTGTGATTCGTCCTGATACATACGAATCGTTGGTAGGTACATACGATTCTTCCGTCTTGACCACTTAAGAATGAGTGTGGAGAACCACCTTCATTTGTGATTTTATTCTAATCCAAAGGAGGACTCTCAATGGTGTGACCGCGGGATGGTAAGTGAGAGTAGAGACACTTAATAAAAGTCTTGAGAGAACACTTTAAGACCACTTTTGTTTCATGATTTCCTTACCTTTAATCCACCCTTTAAGACCTGGTATTTATTGAAGATCAAACGACCCTGTTTGAAATCCCGTTATCCTTGATTCCTATTCTTCGTTTGTCTTGTTTGTGTTACAAATCTCTTGTTTCCTCTTTTAGAATTTTTTGGTGGCTCGGGTGAAGTATACGAGTCTGAGGAGTTTACGAATCTACAAGGGAACTCGACTTTGATTTGGAGAAAGAACGTATGACCGACACTGGTCTCTTTTGAGTTAAAGATACCTTTCCATTCGAGTCCGTAATATGAATAGGTCTTTATTCGTTATATAATGTAAGTCTCAAGTTGTTTGAGTGCAAGTACAGATGACTTTTCAAAATTTTGACATAAAATCGGAATTTTTACAATCTGAATCAGTGATTTTCATGGAAATGTCAGTAAAAAGTGTTGCTACAATTTTTGCAATTTCTACAGTCTATATTTAAACGGTTTTTAAGAAGGTATAATGTAATTCTAGTTTGTACAATGTATTTCCGTCACAAGATTTATATGTAATTAAAATGTATCGGTCCACGTTTAATACTGAAAATGGACAGACCAATTTTTATGTCAATTTTTGTTGTGTGAATGAAACTTTCTTTGACATGACATCGGGTTTGTGGTGGTATGTAATCGGGAAATTACTCGGTTCTTAGTTATAAATCCAGACGATATTTGGGTTGGTCGGTTTATTGATCCTTTCCTCAAGGGTCGTAATGAAAGACGGCTTTAAGGACCTGTCCTTTTTTTTTTTTTTTTTCAAAAGTACAAAGTTCATTGGAGTTACACTTAGTGACAATGGAAACACTTTTGTGTGTTGTCTCCACTTTAATAGTTTATATGGATGATACACGTCTTTCATAAGTTCCATGATCAGACAAAAGATCCTTCTCCATAATTTATTCGTTAAATTTTCATGAACCAATTTCAACACCTTTTACTCTTGTACGCAATAATTCTCACCCAAATCTGTCCGTCTATGTCTTTTGCCGTCCATGGTGGACGATTGTATACCTACCCGATTTTTGGCAAGTACTTTTATTATCGGCTAAAATTGTTCACGTAACTTTAGCTTCCTCTGTTTCCGCTGTCTTACTGACTTCCGGATTGTCGACGTAGTCTCTTCCTCTTGACACACACATTGGACCTCTCCTATCAAACTTACTATGTACATTTATCATATAATTTTATGGATTCATTCTCTTATTTTAGTTAAAATAAATGTCAGGGTCTCTAGTGTCTTATCTCTACTACACGGAGACTTGTACACAGTTTCATGTCACGAATTTTGAAGTCGACATCATGGTAAAGTAAAAACATGACCAGATTGACAATCTTTATGAGGATTCATGTTTTGGACGGACGAAGGAAGATTGTCGATAATGTTGGCATAGAAACCTCGTTGTGTGTCAGATAACGGAGAAGATGCATTGTTGGGAAGTGTCTAAGTATCCGTCGATAATTCAGAACTCAATACAATTTCCTGTTTTAATATATTCTATGAGGTTAACACTAGATTGTTTCGAGTCTCACATTTGTAATGAGAGGAGTAACTTATAAATGGAAAAACTTCCGGTTCTAATGTAGTCTGGAAAAATCGTGGGGAAAGTATGGTGACCGAAGATTACTTTATTTGTGAAAAAAGTATATTTACTGACAAAAGGGGTTGAGTCAGTGACATTAAGTATATGACTTGATTAACGTATTAAAATTGAATCTGATTATTAATTTGTGTAGTTGAAGTCTCAAATTAAAATACGACAACGCTTTATAGTAGTAAGGTTAAAGAAAAAGTAGAGATAATACACACTTAAAACATAGTTCTGTACTCTCTCGCACATTGATTCTCATATACTCATTCCCACCTATGACCACCCTCTCCTCCACTCGCACACCGTGAACTTCTCCATAAAAGATTTCAATAGAAATTAGGCCGAACAAAAATCAGTTCTGTAAACAAAGGGGGGTCGTTACCCGTGTAAAACCACGAATAATTTTTAATTCTGTGTTAAATATATGTCACTTTAAGTGGGAAAAAACACATATGAAGAGACTCAAAACTACTTATATGTGTCAACACATTGTTCGCACTTATAGTTCTGTGTCGTGTCGGGGTAGTTCGGGCGTTTGTGGGACACGGTCCTCCGTGTCGGGACCGTTTGTGATCAGACGATGGACAGGAAACTGAAAAAGGAAACGTACGTACAGTGTACTTTCCCCAGTGTGTTACGTCAGAAAATTTAGACCAAAGAAAGTGAATCCATTGCGTAGACTGTAAGTAGGTAAACAAAGCACGTAGTCATCGTTCAAGGAAAACTTTCGACTCATCATAAGGTAATTCTCGAATTGTGTCAGACCGATAGGTGAAGGGTCGACTCTCTGATACGAACAAGGGTCAAAGACTAACATTTATTTCGGTCGTCTTTGTGACTGTATATTAAAAAACACACTGGTGACCGAGTAGAGTGGGCCAATTTTTGGATGCACACACTAAGGACCTACAAGAAGTTCGAGAGTAAATTGTGTGTATAATGTTATGACGTTTCTACATTACCACTACACGACGAGAATATCTACGTCTTTCAAAATATAAATCAAAGTCTTCAAAAGTCTGTATATCATTTAAACTTCCCTAACACTTCACTTAGATGGTGGGTCTAAGTTAAGTCAAGAAATTAATGTGAAAAGCAAAAATTTATTAACGTTAAAAATTAGATAAAATTTTTGACTACATGTCAATTAAATGTGACAATTTAATCGAAGTTCACATGTCGTTTAAAGTCAGTATGTATCTTTCCTTATAAGTATATGGAAGAAAAAGTCGAAGAAAGGGTAATGTCTAATAATATTCTGTGACTTATGTAAAAGGACACGATGATATATCATCCGGGGACAACGAATAAAATATGTATCATCACGTATCTACCTTGAATAGAGGGGGTGGGGATAGTAGGAAAGACCAGTGGTACGAAGTAAGGTACAGACACTCAGATAAAGGTAAACCATTTCTGTACGTAAATACAATAAAAATTCTAGGGTGTGTCTTCACTATAATATTTAAACAGAAAGAGACCGAATTATACCAAAGATCGAAGTGGGTACGGCGTCGTTTACCGTAATCAAGTAAAAAATACCGACTCATTATAAGGTGAGACATATATATGGTAGGAATAGAATAAATCTGAAGGGACCACCGAGTCTACCATTTCGCAGACAGACGGTTGCGTCCTGTGGGTCCAAACTAGGGGCCCAGCCCTTCTAGAGGACCTCTTCCTTTACCGTTGGGTGAGGTCATAAGAGCGGACCTTTTAGGGTACCTGTCTCCTTGGAGAATCCGACGTTAGGTACCCCAGCGTTTCTCAGCCTGTGCTGACTCACTGAAGTGAAAGTGAATAAATCCGACGAAGGTACAGAACCGATAATATTTATCACGACGATACTTTTAACCCCACATATATTAGAAAAACTTTATCGCAAAATAGACCTATGTACGGGTCCTCACCCTGACGAACTAGTATGCCATTGATAAAAGTCAAAAAATTCCTTGGAGGTATGACAAGGGGTATCTCTGACGTGGTTAAATGTAAGGGTGGTTTTCGTATCCTCTCAAGGGAAAAGAGGTATTAGAGCGGTCGTATATAATAAAGATCTGTAAAATTACTACGGGTAAGACTAATCGCCCGAAGGACCCACCCTGATCACCACCGTTTCCTAGGTGGACGGTTACGTCCTCTACGTTCTCTCTACCCAAGTTAGGGACCCAACCCTTCTAGGGGACCTCCTCCTTTACCGTTGGACAAAGTATAAGAACGGACCTTTTAAGGTACCTGTCTTCCTGGACGACCCGATGTCCAAGGTGTCCCAGTGGTTCTTGACCTGTACTGACTCGTGCGTCCTCTTTCTCCTTGTAACCACCCTCGCCCTAATCCGTCGTCCCACGAGACGACGGTTAGACACTTATACGTTTGTGTATGACTGGTCCCACTCCACCGTGGAGTAACATCAAACCTAAACGGGAAGAGATTATTATTCACTATTACTCGCAGAAGAGTACCGGTAGACATACAGAAGAAACCTCCTTACAGATAAATCCAGAAAGTGGGTAAAAAAACTAGTCCAAAAAAAAAAAAAAATGTCATTCGATAATACTTGAAAAATAAAATCTTTAATTAGGGAACTACCATCGTAGTAAATGTTTATAAAAGAGGGTAGGGTGTCCAACAGACAAAACAAATACGAAAGGAAACGTCTTCGAAAATTCAAATTAATCCAGGGTAAACAAAGAAAAACAAAAATAAAGGTAATGAGAAATCTCTACCTAGACTTTTTATAATGGTACTAAAGACAGTTTCTCACAAGACGAACAAAAGGAGATCCTCGAAGTGTCATAGGTCAAGATGTAAATCCAGAAATTAGATAAAACTCGAATAAAAATATGTACCACAATCTCTTTCGAGATTAAAGTAAGAAAGTGTACTTCGACAGTTCAAAAGGGTCGTGGGTGAAGAGTTTCCCTGACGGAATAAAAGTAACATATAAAGACGGAGGAAACAACATCTATTGACTGGGATTGACGTACCCGAAGAACGACCCAAAAGACAGGATAAGGTGACTCGGTATGTGTAGACGAAGACACGGTCATGGTATGACAAAACTAATGGTATCGAAACATCATATCAGTCTTAAGTCCCTCGTACTAAGAGGGTCAAGGGGAAAAGGAAAGAGTTCTAACAAAACCGATAAGGTCCAGAAAACACAAAGGTTTCTTTAACATTTTAAAAAAACAAGATCCAGTTTCTTTTTACGGTAGTCATTAAACTATCACTAACACGACTTAGACGGAACCCATCATACCAGTAAAATTGTTATAGTTAATAAAGTTAAGTTCTTGTAGTATATGGAAAGGTAGACAAACACAGTAGAAGTTAAAGAGAATGATCATCGAATATCAAAAAAACTTCTCATGTCCACAAAATAGAAGAATCTATCCAAATAAGGATCCATGAAATAAGAAAAACTACGTTACCATTTACTCTAACAAAGGAATTAAAGGGTAAAACTATGAAGTAACTATCACATATCTTTACGTTGTCTAAAGATATATAATCTAAACGTAGGTCATTGGAATAGTTTAAGTAACTACTCGTGCTCGTCAAAAGGTGATCGTAGTAATCTTAAAAGGTGTATATCATATTACAGTGGACGTTTGTCACTGGCGAACCGAAAAGTAAGTATTAAAAGACCCATAAGTAACCCAATGATGTATCTGGTAATCAAGTAAGGAAAAATAACGACTCCTTACAAAGTGTCTTACTTACACACACAAACAAATTAGTAAGTGGATGACTTCCTGAAACCCCAAAAAAGGTAAACCCCAGATAATACTTATATACTTGTTTATAATACTTATGTACTCATACTTGCGATATTTGTAAGTGTATGTTTAGACACACACTTGCAGTCAAAAGGGAAAAGACCCTATTTGCGAATTCTCATACTAAAGACCCAACATACCTTGATGCACAAGGCTTGACGAGAGGTCCCGCGACATAACGAAATGTACAGACGATCGTTACAGACTCAGAGAGTCGTAGGAGTAGTCGTAGAACGCCACGCCATTGAAAAATGACGTCGATAAGTCTATCCATACATTGTCATTCAGTGACGTCAAAGTTAAACTTAAAGGGTTTACTGATTTTGCTACAACTTCTAAAAAAGTACACGGACAATGAAAATATGGAAAAAACCATTTTTACAGAGAAGAAATTTGATAAAAGATTAACCTAATAAACTAAAATGTGAAAACTCAAGACTTTCGAGAATTATATAGAACCTTTGATCAGGGAAACAACCTATACACCGAACATTTAAGAAATAGGGTCAGACATCAGAAGTAAAAGTAAAATTATTGCCTCAGAAAGTGTCTTGTATTCAAAATTAAAACTAAGTTTGGACTAACTAGTTAAAAATGGAAATACCTAGTACGAAAAATATAGTCTAGAGACGTATCGGGATCTAAAAATCCAAAGTGTAAAGTGTAGATTCAGAGGTTGTCGACACTCGATCGAATGATTGCGTCATACTCCAGACTCATCTCCAAGTAAAAAAACGGATACGTACAGGTCTACGAGGTTATAGTTGACAACTTTTCCGGTACAAAGGAGGTGACTTGGCGAAAATATGTAGACAGTTTGTAGACACCCGTGTAGAAGCACTAAGACTGAGATCCGAGAGATAAGACAAAGTGACCAATAAAATAAAGAGGTCTTTATGATCTCAGAACTGATGACTTCGATATATTATATCGTGCACAATTTTGACGTCTGTCACTAAGAAGAAAAAGTTTTAACAAAATTCATAAGATTCAGATGACGGAAAGGTTCATTCGAAACCGATATGTTTTTTTTTCTTTTTTTAGAACGGTCCTAAACTCTTGTTGACTATATAAATGATGTAACTTAGAAGGTTAAGTACTTATGTCATTCGGAGGGGTGAATGAATCTAGTAGGAACTAAAGAAAGTATCCGTAAATTTTAAAAAAGTCGGATGTTCAATGAAATGTTGGTAAATGTCTCGTTGAGAGATCCTTTTATTGGACTTCTGATCGTCTTTTCTAAAAAGTATTGATTTCTTTATTTCCACCTTGGTGTCACTCTACCGCCCTTCCCCACTTGTGCCATATTGGTCTCGAGGGTAGAGGTCCCAGTCACCCGAATGTTTACCTTCCTCATAGTGTTAGGGTCTCCGGAAGGGGTTCCTTCTGCACCAAATTCGGGGTACACCCCGAGGGGTCGGTTCCCAGGAGGATATGATCTTTCTTTTCGAAGGTGTGTAGACCGAAACTTTTGGTCGTCCTGGGTAAAGTCCTCTCGACCTCCAGGTGTCCTTTGTCTCTAAGACAAAATTTCCTGTGACCGTTTTAAGTCTGCGATGTTTCATGCTCGTGTTTCTCCGCTATGAATCTTCGAACCTTGTCTAGATGATCGATTCGAACTTCTCAGGAGACCTCGCCGTCTTTCGTTTATTTTCTGGGGATGTATATGTCTTTAACCACCGTCGATAAAACCCCTTGAAGAAAATGGGATTATTGTGATCCAAAGAGACCTCCGAGTCGACCATTTCTTAGGTGGAGGTTACCCCCTCTGGACCCAAGTTAGGGACCCAACCCTTCTAGGGGACCTCTTCCCTGTCCGATGGGTGAGGTCATAAGACCGGATCTCTTAAGGTACCTGACATAACAGGTTCCCCAGTGTTTCTCAACCTGTGCTGACTCGTTGAAAATGAAAGTGATTGTGATCCCAACCTTTCTTCGTAAAATCTTAGGAGGGAGATCGGATAACCAGGGGTCTTGGACCGGGGTGGGAGGTAGACCCGTCGTGTGCCGTTCGTGACGGGGATGGTGACGGACCCCGGTGGGTTTGTCGGTTGGTTAGTCATACTGTATGATGTTATTGTTTGACTTCTTATTTTTAGGATACTAATAGAGTCCTCTATGTATTTTTCAAAAATTGTTTTAAGTTGTAAGTAAATACTATTTTTAGAGTTGTTTTCACCCATATCTCCTTTGTATAGAGTTGTATTTTTTCCGGTATGTACTGTTTGGGTGTCCATTGTAGTATGAGTTATCATTTTGCAACTTTCATAAAGGAGATTCCAGTCCTTGTTCTGTTTCTACGTGTGAGAAGGCGTCGCCACTCTGTTCTTTTTCTTTTCTTCTTAGGTCTGACCTTTCCTTCTTCATTTTGACAGCTACAAACGTCCACTGTACTGTGGTACGTATTCTGTAGTGGTTTTCAGATAATCTCGATTGTTCACTTGACTCGTCAATGTTCTGTATTCTGATTATTTGACTTGAGACAACCAAGTGTGTGATTATTGGTTGTTACTCTTTCTCTTTAATTCTTTTGTTAGGGTAGATGTTCATGTAGTCTTTCTTAAGTTATGGATCATTATTTAGATTGGTTTCTCCATCTTCTAAGTGTGAGACCTTTGACAATTCTGTGACCATTTTCTTTGACTTCCGCCGTGTCGTCTACCTTTTCGTATGGCAAGAGTGTCCGATCTTCTTGATTACGACATTGACTGGTATGACGGGTTCCGTCAAATGTCTAGGTCACACCAGGAATAGTCTTACGGTTACCGTGAAAAGTGTCTCGATTTTGTTCGTTAAGATGTTAAACATACCTTTGTGTTTACTGGACTTATCGGTTTCGTTAGAACTCTTTCTTCTTGTTTCGGTTTTATAGTGTCAGGAACTAAAGTATAATATGGCGTGTCCATTGTTGTTAGTTGTGTCGTGTCGTGACCGTGGCTTTGCCTGTGAGGTCGGTGATTAGCCACTTTGTGTTCAGTTTTGGTCGTCTCCCACGGTGGAGTCTGGACGTTCTCACCCATAGTCGTTTCCTCTACTCTTTTTTGTTTGCGACCACTCCTACACCTCTTTTCCTTTAGGAACGGGTAATGACCACATTGACATTTAGCCATGTCCGTGATACCTCCCAGGCGTTTTTCAATTTTGGTCTTGACGGCGTGTAGGGTCTTTATAGTGAAGACCCATAGATGGGTTTCTTTTGTTTTCCTGATTTGTCTTTTGTATAAATGTGGAGTCACAAGTGACGTCATAGTAAATGACATCGTCACTATATTTTCCTTGAATTCACGGGTGACTCCATACTTACCTATGTCTTCCACAGTAGATATGTATATTACCTCATAATGAGTCGGTAACTTCTCACCTCAGAACGATAAACACTGTTGTACCTGCCTGACTCTCCATAATACGATCCACCTTATTTAGTCTCTTTCTGTTTATAATGATGGTGCACCAGTGTGAATGTACCCTTTAGATTTTTATGTTTGTTTTGTTTTTGTCTGTGTCTCTATGGCCTCCCCTTCCCCGACGCCGACTTTCTCTAATTCTCCATTCTTGGAGGCTAATATTTTAATTATTCGGTATCCTACAATATGACATGAATCTCATTGGTGATTTTTTCCAGAAGTTTCTCTATATTTAAGACTTTTCGAAAATATCTATCAATACTTTTCAAATAGTCATTGAGTGTTCTTCTATCCTTTTTCTTTTGTCTTTGTTTTTGTCTTGCCTTTTGTCGTATTCCTTATACCAGTTATTATAATATTGTTTACATATGTCCTTTTTGCCGATGATCTGAATTACACCACTAGTAAAGTATTACACATGTTTACAATTTAATGATACGTCATGTAGACTTTGACTGTATTATAACCTGTAGTTGATATAAAGTTAAAATTTTCATTTCATTTTTTATTATTTTTTCTTTTATCTTTTTGTTGTTTTTTCAATACAAATATGATATGATATCACATAATTATGGGAATACAGTTTTTTTTCGCATAGAAAATTAAATTTTTATAACGATTTTTTAACGATTTTTGACGATTGGTAGTGGACTCGGAACTAGTTCAGTATTAGAAAAACGACCGCCTCCCAAACTTTATGACGTTCTTAATGGTTTTACACTGTACCTCTGTACTTTATTCGTTTACGACAACTTTGACCGTGGTTGTTCTGAATGAACTACGGCGGACGGTGTTTTGAAGTGAACAATCTTTTTTCTTTCCTTATAGACACTTCGCGTTATCTTACTCTGTGTGGACCTCGAAGGGAAAAACACGACAGAAACGGACGAAAACCTTAGTATGCAGCAAAGATAAGACGATGAACGGGTATGTTCACTGAAAAGTTATAAGAACATCCACTTCACTCAAAGAATGTCTGTCGTATATCAACTCAGTACCTATTAGGTGTGACGGCTATAGCCAGAAAATTAACCATATAAATCTGGTAAATATCAATAAGACCCGAAAGGCTCACCGTGATCACCATCATTTCTTGGACAGACGGTTATGTTCTCTGAATCTCTATTCCCAAGTTAGGGACCCAGTCCTTATAGGGGACCTCCTCCTGTGCCGTTGGGTGAGGTCCTAAGAACGGGCCTCTTGGGGTACCCGTCTCCTCTCGAAGTCAGGTCTCCCAGCGTCTCTCAGCCTGCACTGATTTCGCTGAATCGTGTGTTTGTCAATGAGATTGATGACTATACAATCCTACGACGACGACGATTCAACGAAGTCAGCACAAGCTGAGACACACTGGGGTATCTGTCGTCGGGTAGTCCGAGGCGGCAGGGACCCTAAGAGGTCCGTTCTTGTGATCTCACCCAACGGTAAAGGGAGAGGTCACGTAATTTCACTTTTCACTTTCCCTCCAGCGAGTCAGCACAGGCTGAGAATCGTACCTGACGTCGGGTGGTCCGAGGAGACAGGAACCTTAAAAGGTCCGTTCTTATGACCCCACCGCACGGTAACGGAAGAGGTTATACAATCCTATATTTAGATATTAAATTGCAAAACAAAAGGTAAACAAGACAAAAACAAAGACAAAAGAAAAAGGATAGAAGAACACTCAATGACTATTTTGAAAAGTATTGATAGAAATTTTCGAAAAGTCTTAAATATAGAGAAACTTCTGGAAAAATTCACCGATGAGATTCATGTTATATTTATATTGATTAGTGTCATATGACCGACGTCAGTGGTAGACGTCACTAAAACCTCGGGTTTTATTATTTCAGACTGTGACAAAGATGACAAAGGGGTGGATAAAGGGTACTTCACTACCCTGGTCTAACGGTACTAGAAGCAGAAGACTTACAACTCGAAATTCGGTTGACTTGACTTGACTTGACTTGACTTGTCATATGACCACAGTAGTAAAGTGGTTAGATTCACTTCACACCTTTGGAATGGAGGTAATAAGAGAGAGACAGGAATGGACAGATGTTATATTCGACAGAGTTTTGACAAAAGATGTACGTAAGTCTAGGTGTCGTTTGTTATGACACTACAAACAAGGTTGACAGTGTATCAAACCTTCTACGTCTTATTCTCCCTTCAGATGACGTAGACGGACGTTAAAACGAATGAACTGTAATACAAGGTTCTCAGCAAGAAAATAGTGAAGGGCAGACAGATTTCTTGCGGAGAATCGGTGAAAGTCCCGTCCTGCGTCAAGTCAAGTCAACGAGTCAGCACAGGCTGAGGAACGCTGGGGTACTTAGCGTCGTGCGGTCCGGAGGGACAGGTAGTGGTTGAGGGTCTCAAGTGAGTCTGAGTGTAGGTAACTCAGGCACTACGGTAGGTTGGCAGAGTAGGAGACGGTAGGGGAAGAGGAGGACGAGGGTTAGGGAGGGTCGTAGTCTCAGAAAAGGTTACTCAGTTGAGAAGCGTACTCCACCGGTTTCATGACCTCAAAGTCGAAGTCGCAGTAAGGAAGGTTTCTTTAGGGTCCCGACTAGAGGAAGTCTTACCTGACCAACCTAGAGGAACGTCAGGTTCCCTGAGAGTTCTCAGAAGAGGTTGTGGTGTCAAGTTTTCGTAGTTAAGAAGCCACGGGTCGAAAGAAGTATCAGGTTGAGAGTGTAGGTATGTACTGGTGTCCTTTTTGGTATGGGAACAGATCTACCTGGAAACAACCGTTTCATTACAGAGACGAAAAGTTATACGATAGATCCAACCAGTATTGAAAAGAAGGTTCCTCATTCGCAGAAAACTAAAGTACCGACGTCAGTGGTAGACGTCACTAAAACCTCGGGGGTTTTATTTCAGACTGTGACAAAGGTGACAAAGGAGTAGATAAAGGGTTCTTCACTACCCTGGTCTACGATATTAGAAGCAAAAGACTTACAACTCGAAATTCGGTTGAAAAAGTGAGAGGAGAGAGTGAAAGTAGTTCTCCGAAAAATCAAGGAGAAGCGAAAGACGGTATTCCCACCACAGTAGACGTATAGACTCCAATAACTATAAAGAGGGCCGTTAGAACTAAGGTCGAACACGAAGAAGGTCAGGTCGCAAAGAGTACTACATGAGACGTATATTCAATTTATTCGTCCCACTGTTATATGTCGGAACTGCATGAGGTCTCCGTCCAGTCCACTAGACCATAAGGGTGGAGAACTTCTTAAAAGGTGTCAAATAACACTAGGTGTGTCAGTCTCCGAAACCGTATCAGTTATTTCGTCTTTATCTACAAAAAGACCTTGAGAGAACGAAGAAGCTACTAGGTCGCCTACAACCGTTAAACTAGAGACCAAGGAGACGGAAAAGATTTTGGTCGAACTTGTAGACCTTCAAGGGTCAAGTGCATAACGAGTTGGGACCGAACCTCTTAAAACTTGTAATGAAATGATCGTACACTCTACTCACGTTGACACGCCATCAAACTCGACAGATGTTTGAGACCGAAAAGAAAATAGATTTTTGCACAAGAAGAGGAAGTGAGGACTTTGTATAAAAGTGACCTATATCCTAAGACTTAACTATCAAGAAAGGTAGACCGTAAACCTTTTACGTCGTCGACTTATCTTTAGGTGATAATGACTTACCAAAATAGGGATGACCATTCCCCACAAATTCTAAAAATAAAAAACCAGAAATCGAAGGTCTTCAAAGTGATACTATGTAAGTCAGACCTAAAATAACTCAAATTAGACAAGTCCCAAACAAGATGAACAATTGGATGTTCAGACAGAAAACGTTTTAAACCCCTAAAAAACCGGTAATATAGAAACTCGTACAAAAGTCGGGGTGGGAGAAAAGAAGACCTTGGGGTTAGTATAGTTACAATCTATATGACAATATTGGTGTCCGGGGATTCCAAGAAAAGACAAACAAAAGTAGCAAATAAAGGAAAACAACAGAAGTTCCAGTAACTAAGAAAAGAGAAGAGAAGACGACAACTTGAGTGGGTGACTGAAAATTTTTAAAAAACCAATAAAATTAAAAGTCAAAATGTCAAAGGTAAACCAAGAATAAATGTCAGATAAAGATATAAAGATAAAGAAGTGATTCGGAGATAAAAAGTGAACAAAGTTCACACAAGTATTCATAAGTGACTTCCGAAAAATACTACTAACAAAATTTTAGAAAACAGTGTATTAAGATTGTAGAAACTATAATGTGACCGTAGATCGCTAAGAGAAAAGTAAGTCAGCCTAGAAGAACTAAGAACAAAACTACTTGTTGAAGAAAAACTTTGGATCTGTAAACCCCATAATACTCTGTGACCTTGCATAAATTTGGAAAGTACACCTAAGGAGACTACGTCCGTCTCCCTATGGAAGAGTAATGACCGTCCACTCCACTTCAGGTCCGACGGCTCTCCCGGAGTGACTGTGACTCCTCTCCGAAGGAGTAATGACTACCCGTCTCCACCCCGAGGGTTCAGGGGTCACGGGGAGTGACCACTGGAGGGACCGACCCTCACGGGGTAAGGACAAAGGATGTACTAGCGGTGATTGTGTCGTCCCCTTCCCTCGAGTGACTGTCGCACACACCTGCTTTTGGGCCGAGAGATGGGTTGGAAGGGACTGGGGTGGGGTCCTCTCTTCGACCCCGTGTAGTGACATCGTGCCATTCCGACCTTTCGATCCAGAAACGACCATGCTCAGTCCCACCCAGGTGTCAAAAAAGACAACAAAGACCGACATCGTCTTTAAATAAAAGATTTTCAAAGATGGAACGGTTTATACGACAGAGAAAACACCAGAAACCCAATTCCCGTTCGAAAACCCCCTCGACAAAATCAGACATGGGTAAGTACTAAGACCCAACAACCGGACCAGTCAAGGAGAAGACCTTTTATACTTCGTTTTTTTCTTTTTTCTCCCTTGAGTGGTGGTGCAATGAGAAACCTAGGAATCGAGGGATTGAGAGACGGAAGAAGAGAGGTAGGAGTCAGAAGGATATAAACAAAACATGTATTATAGGTCCAAGAAATCAACATGAACCGTTCTTCCTTATCCCTTTTTATGTAGATGAGGTAGAAGGGTCTAAATAAAAGTGTATTAATTATTTTTTGTAATCTCTCATTAGGAACACTCTAAAAGTGACGATTGTCTTCCCTAGGACCCAAAAATTTACAACTCTTTGTGATTAAATCTCTAAAGGAATATTGAGTAGTTCTAAGGAAAGTATAGACAGATGATAGTCACAGGTTTTTATTAAAAAAAAGGAAAACCCGACTGAATAAAAATCATTTTTCGATAACTCAGAACCCGCAAAAGAACAAATCAAAATTTATGTCTTGTATGAAGTGTCTGATCGTTTAGGTCAGTACAAGTATTAAATTTAAAAAGATTACACTCTACCTCTCTCTTATCAGATTTGTTTACGTTTATAAATTAAAGTGTTTCGGGGTCAATTACTTTAGTACTTAAAAATAGATCACTAACGAAATCTAATGTATTATAAAAATTTCGATGATTACGTTTTTCGAATTTGTTTTTTTGGTCCTTATATGTTGAAGACTTGACTAGTGTCATTATATGTGTTTACAATTATTTTAACACGTCTTGAAAAATTACGTCGAGAGAAGAACTTTCTTTGACATAAGTTTGTGTATTGGGACTATATATCAAGTAATGACGATATTATTTATTAAAATATTTGTAGATTTTGAAGTGATTCGTTTACTTTCGTGTTTCTGTTACTCAGCAAGGTCTCATTGTTTTCTGTAAAAATAATCACCGGATCAATAATACTCTTTAACCGGTAAAAAATGAGACAACTCGTTTTGACGAGATTTAGGACCTCCTGTCTCGCTGTAGTCTCATAACCCCACCGGTTTTTCAAACAAATTTTCAAAGGTATTGTGACATGCCTTTTTGGTCTTCTTTGAAACCCCGGGTGAGTTATTTATTAATTGAAAAATTATAGTATAGATTTATCATTTTACTTTTCTACTATACTGTACGTTTTTGACGAAGAGTCTGAGTATATACCCCGACTTTTACCGGTTCAAATATTTGATGTTTAGATTAAGAAGACTACAGATTCATTACCTGGTTACCTGAAAAGTCGAGTAATCCTGCAATTCCTTCAGATTTAGGATGTATAGTTACTCCGTACGAAAGTTTAGACAAAGGGAAATGGGGTTTGAATAAAACAAAACCATTGTCTATCTAGTCACAATTGAAATATATTTTCATAGTGGTAATCTTGGCGGACTTATTCTGTATACACTACGGGTT
Organism: Capra ibex; assembly: GCA_006410555.1. NCBI lineage: Eukaryota > Metazoa > Chordata > Mammalia > Artiodactyla > Bovidae > Capra > Capra ibex. Next base: position 1,277,148 of record SJYO01039250.1, on the reverse strand, counting down.
CCGCATTACGGTAAGTTGAACACTAATGACTGTTCAGTCGTTTACAGAGTAGTTAATAAGTCTATATGGTTTTTGATAGTCAGTCGATCAGAATGGAAAATTCCTTTATTTAAAAATTCCTTATGTCTAGGAAGAAAACCCCTTTTACAAGAATCAAAACTTTAGTATGTTAATCCGTTGATTCCGTTTTTAGTGTGTCAAATTTGGACTTCTAAAATACCTTCTAAATTTTACTCGAAAGATATTTCTTATCGTATTCAAAGAGAGAGAGTTACTTTCAATGTTGTATAATGTTTTCTTACCTTTCGAATTTAATTGATATCTCTACATTCATCAAAGTTTTATATATTCCTGATTCTAAAAAGTGTTCAATAATAATAATATGATTGTTTATGTGAATTTTCCTTTTCAAAATAATAGAGAGATATTTTTGAACTGTTTCCGGTCGACTTAATTTCAAATACAATCATCACTTGTCCGTAGATTTGTTAAAGTATATATGGGTAGGAAGAATTTGAAACCAGAGATGGAAATAAATCGACCCACTTTATTATGAAATTTTGTGACGTGACCGGTCACGGTTCTGATTTCGGGTATGTGTGCGACTCTTTTATGCGAATACTTAAAATGAGTTTTTCTGATGGACAACTTTTAGAAGTCAGTGCCTAAATGGAATAGTCGAAAGTCAAAAGATTCCTTTCTACCTAACAGTATAGGGAAACGAACGGCACGGAGAACGTCTACCAACTAGTAGGTGTGTAAAAAAGAGACGAAACGGTTTAGTTCACGACTAAGCGGGACTACTATATTCGTCTTCTTTAAGTGTAATTTTTTTTTTTTCTTTTGTTTCTTTTTCATCTTATAAAATCAATGATCGATTTTAATTTCGTGAAGGTGTTTCTATTTGCCTGTCGTGATAATTAAGTAATTGTAACAAAAATGTAAACCGTTTCAGTTAATGATTTTCTGAGATTTAATATATAATGAATACGAAAAGATGAATTCCATGTAAGTCTTTTATATAAATGTGGAGGATAAGATATCTGATAAAGACCGAACGTAAAAATGAATAAAATCTCTCATTAGTTTTTCATCCATAAAATCGTGGACGACCTAGTCTCCGATAGTGATTCAAATACGTCAATAAGATTTAAGAAATTCCCAAAGTAATCCTTGTCATTAACGATGTTTGGTAGGACGATATTATGGTTTGACGGTCTTTGGAGAGACAAATTAAAATCACGGCTTTCTTCAGATCTCTTCTCTTCTCTCCTCTTTTTCTCCTCTGGCGGTGAAGATGAGAGTACAACCAGAAGAACTAGTACAATTTGAGTGAGTGGGTAGGTCTTTGGAGGTTTCTCTTGCTCCCGTCATTGTTTTCTCAATCCGAGTACAATCTCCGAACTTCGAGGGAAATGAACGTTCCCTTTCTTACGGTCCTTCACACTTACTGGTTTTGATCTCGTAAAATTTCCTTCCTCGTTCTTTACTCACAGGGGTTAAGATTTAAATACGAAGAAATACGGAAATAATTAATTTTTAGTATAAAGAGGAAAACCATCAATATATGGATGTAAAAATAAGATAAAGTATCAGAGGTGAAAATAGATGAAGGAATTTTTCTTTCTTTATTAAAACAAACGGTTTTAAAATTCTTAATTCCTACTTATAAGTTTTAATGAAATTTTTACCCTTTTTCATGACTTTAAAATAAAAATCTTTGACCTACTTTTATTTCTTTATTCCTCCGGACCCACGGAATAAATACTCCCTATTAATAATTAGTTTATACCTTATGTCAAATAAGTTAAAAATTTTTTGTGACTTTTTATTAGTTTGTTGTTTTATTTGTGTGGTGATGGTGGTTCTCGTTGTCGTTATCGTTGTGTTGATATTTTTGTTTTGCGGATTGGTTAGGAAATTATTTTTCTAGTTATCATAAATTATTCTTTACCCGATTGAATCCACTTAGAAGGTGTTTGTCCCTATAAATGAAATTTTACAGGGGGATGGATAAGGTTTTAAGATAGTGGATCCAACAGTCTTGGTTTGACTTTCTAATGGACTTACTTTCGTGAGGGAACCCGTTGTTGAGGGTCTCGTATAGGACGCCGACGGAGCCAGGTCGACTCGTAGGGGAGGTGATCCCCCGGTACACCGTGGATTCCCAGCGGATCTATTTCTCTACCTCCCGCGAATCTCCTCGGAGAGTCGACGAGGAGATCAGCAGACTGATGAAAACGTGTCAAGAAAATAAGTCGACCGTTTTGTTTGTCCGTTAATTAAATTCTTTAAGATTTTGGTTCCAAGGTCCAGTTCAGACATAAACTTGTGAGGTACACAGTCGGTTTTGTCGTTCACTTATGTACTCGTCATTGTTCTTAGTACCTCATAATCTCGTACATTGACTGATCATTCTCTCCTGGAAGTCCCCAAAACCACTCTATTTGTGATACCTTCCGCCTTCTGGTGAAAGACGGATTCGCTCCAACTTAAAGTAATAATTTAGATTCCTTTCGAGAAGGAACCTCTGGTAGTTCCGGCCCATGGATTCTCCATTACTTTTGATAAAAGACTTTTATCAAAGAATCAAGAAAAGTTCTTTGGTATGTTTTCAGAAAGTTATATAATTAATTGTTTCGAGTCCTTAAAATGTAAAACGTGTTCGATTTTTAATACAGGAAACTATTAAAATCTTTCTTATTTAATATTTATATATCCGTCGTGAGTTCTAATTAACGGGAGGGGTTTGAGTTAAGTAGACTTAAATAGTTGGTTTTTGTGTACATTCCTCCACTTTATATAAAAAATTTAGGTGTTTACTCTACGATGGCACTTTTCCCTAATGACGTATCCGGTAAAAAGAATTTCAGATTCATAGAGTTTAGTGAGAGAGGGTGATAATAATGGTGGAGTCTTCTAAATAAGAAACATTGGTAATTAATCCCTGTACCCAAAATTTGAGAAAATTCCGTCCAGACTACTTTCAGACCGCTGAAGGAGCGGTCTTTTTACGACTATGAAATAAGTAATTGTTATAATCTCGAGTTCCTGGATGGGGAATTGGTTTTAGGTGACCACCCGGGGTCTAATCCTCGGAGATTAACTCCCATAAACCAGTAAGGATTAGGAAGATTCCTGTTTTAATCAGTAAAATTTCACTAGATAGTAAATTATTACAGAGGTTTTATTCAATAATAAAACTATCTTAGTAAACAAATATGTAATTTTCTTGACTTTGTGAGTTTATTGATTAAATGTTCCTATATTTCTGTCTAAGGATTCTTTGAATACGAATTAAAATAAATCCTTTATCGATAAAATCTTCTTTATTAGTTATCAATTTATGATATTGTATTTCATATTAAAAAGTATAAGAAACTGCTTACATTGAAAATAATCGATAATTTCGGTATAGGTCTAAATGTCCGAGGTAGAACCATGTTAAGTACAAATAGTGGTCTGAAAGAATTCCGAATTTTACTTTTTTTCCTTTTTATGTGTCGATATTTAGTTGAATTAGGCAGTTTAAGGTCCTGTTTGTTAGATCCAACCAAAAACAAAAAAAAAAAAATTAAATTGCTTAAAAAGTGTATCGATACACTGTAAGGTGTTTCGATTTTCCATGGTAGAGTTTAATATATACTGATTTTGTCTTGGTTCAGGACAACGGGGTTTTTTCGAATAAAGGAAGGTAAAAGTGTTAAAGTTGTATATAGTGTTCTGTGAGTCAATAAGTTTGGTTTTGACTTAGTAACTATAAAAAAGAAAGTGGAAGTAAAAATTAGATGGAAAAGAAAAGACGAGATTTAATAGTAAAGGGTTTAGTAAGTAAAAAGAGGTAGTGAAGTTAGAGTCCGTTTTCATTGTAATAGTGAACGGACTAAATAATGTTCTTGGTTTGACCAGAATTATGTAGGGGAAAGTGAAAGAATTAAGAAGTTATATAAGAGGTTTATTGTTTCGTTAAATTTTTTTTATAAAAATTGTGATTCTAATGCATTGTTAAGATGTTTTTAGAAAGGTTGATGAAGAGTACTGACGCTTATGTCACTTTCATGAGATAGCACCGGACCATGGATAGAGAGAGTCACTGAGAACGAACCAGTTTCGACAGTAAAGATGCGGAGATTGTACTGTTCGAATAAGGACCGGAACCTGGAGTGTGAACATCCAAGGAGATGTACATTTCAATAAAAGAGTATATAGATTGACTAGGGACAGAGTCTCTGTAAGTGTTTAGTGAGAGTGGACTATGTCGGGGGAATCGGGAGTAGTACTGGTGCAAACGGAGACACCCACACAAACAATTAAATGAATAGTAGATAAAGGAACTTATCCCTGAAACAGACAGAATTCGTGACTGACGGGTCGTGACTTGTTTGTAAACAACCTACTTACTTGCGAGAGGTGATCTTCCACTGATCTGAAGTCGTATAATCCTTACAGTCTAAGGTCATCTTTTCCATAAACTATGAATAAAGTGGGAAAATTAGTGTAATTTTAATGTCAAAATTTGTTTTTAGATAAAAAATTGGTCACACCAATTTTTCTAACGAAAATGAGACTTTCATATTTACGAGGGACTCGTTGACTTCGTTGAGGAATCTGAAATAAAGGAAATTTTTGTCACAGTGAAGTTTATTCAGTCTTCTTACTGTTTATGGAATACTATGGTGAATGTACACCTTAGACTTTTGTTTTGTAGTTGTTTTGCGTTCGAGTATTTATGTCTCTTGTCTGACGACTCACGGTCTCCCTCTGTCACACCCTTCAACCCCTCTTATCGCTTCCCTCAGGTTCCATGCCGGTCAAGATTTTTTTTCTTCAGTGCTCCTATATTAGGTGCTGTGATATCAATTATTGACGACAATAGATCGACGATTTAGTCCAGGTTGAGAACACGTCGACGTACCTGACGTCGGGCGGTCCGAGGAGACAGGCACCCTAAGAGGTCCGTTCTTATGACCTCCCCAACGGTGAAGGAGGAGGTCCCCTAGAAGGGGTGGGTCCCTGCCCTTCAGTGTAGAGGACGTGACCGTCCGTCCGACAAGTGTTGACTCGGGGGTCACTTCGGGTGTCAATGGTTATGAGATCACGTATAAGTCTTCAGTGATTCTCACTTATGGAGCTCCCAAACGTAGTAGACGCACGATTCAGTGAGATCAACACAGGTTGAGAAACGTTGGGTCCGAGGAGACAGGTACCCTAAGAGATCCGTTCTTATAACCTCACCCAACGGTAGGGGGCTGGGGCGGCGTGGAGGTTCCCTAGAAGAACTGGGTCCCTAGTTTGGGCACAGAGAGTCCACGTGACGTGACTGTCCGTCCTAGAAATGGTGATACAGGTAGACCCTTCGGGTTTAGAACTCCCCAAATGTGGCGTCCTTTTTTCTTTAAACAGTGACACTACCACTACCTACAAATGACCTGTACAACCAGTAAAGCGTTCCACATGTGTACAGTTTAGTAGTACAAGATGTGGACCTCAACATACTTTCACTTTCGCAAGCAGTGAGCCAGTACAGACTGAGACACTGGGGCACCTACCATCGGGTGGTCAGAGGGTGTGACCGTCAGTCTGAGAATTAGTGACTCGACGGACCCTTCGGTTTGCGAATAGCTTCAAATATGTTACCAATTAAAACTCATGGTCTACTTTCCTGTAATGTGAATGTTTGGTGTAGAGTTTATGAATTTTCAAGTACTGACTTCAAGTACTTTTCAATAGATTTGAAAATATACGATTCTTTTCTAGTAAAATTTACGAGACTTTTATGTATGATGATCAAAGTGTAATATTTTGAGACGGCAGTGAAACAGTATTAAGAAACCATGATGACATTAAAGTTGTATAGATATACTAAGAACGTTTCAGACACCTGTATGTGATAAACGGTATCACTTTGACCAATTTTATATTGTGATTTATGACCTTTACATAAGGACTCCGTACTGAGTGAAATCCTTACCGATAGGTCATCGATTCTCTTCTTTTTAGTGTGAGATTTCGTTAAGTCTAGTATTTTATATTCCAGTAGAGCAATTAAAAAAGAGTATCCCTGACCAATCCCAGTCAGTTTGAGGAGGGAGGAAAAAGAAGTCCGGACCCTAGTCGGATTAAATGACTAATGTTGCAATGCTTAAAAAGTCTTGAAGGATGAAATCTTACAAACCTTTTCGTTTTTAAAGAGAGATACTAAAGTCTTCACCGTCTCTTCATACGGTGGTGTCAGCACTTTTGGTCGGATCCTCACTTCGAGTTCTGTTCTTAGAAGTAAGCCAGTTGTTTTAAATTTCCTCACGAGTAGTGTGCAGTCTGTACTGCCATTCAACTGACAGGAGAAAGGTATTTAAATGGTCGTCCATTGATCTGGTAAGACTAGTGAAACCCATCTCTGTTTTTCTGAACTTTAACTTTTTTCCATTTTCTTTTATGTACGAAAAGAGTTAAAGAATCACAAAGGTTATTCTATAAACTATAATTGAAAATTGATTCATGAAAGTCAATCTCTGAGTAAAGATTTTTAACCAACATTAGTATTTATTTAATCAGATTCGATAAAATAAAATCATCAAATTAGAAGAGTCTCATTAGCTTGTCTCTTTCTTGATAAGTGACGATGTATTTTTCTACGGGACTAGGTCGTCCTCTATTGGTTGAAAAACTAACGGTAAAATCTAATACGTTAATTTTAAGGAAATTATAAATTTATCGTATATAAGGAATCTTTAAATTCTCCGTACTGATTCTTTTATGATACCGAATATCAGTTTTAATTTGTTGTAAACAATTATTCATGTTTCAATAAATTCTTCCGTGTAATAATTTTCTACAAATTTTAAAATTTCAGTAAAGTGTCTTTTTCAGACAACGATTTTCTGTTCGAAATTGTGTCTTACCAATTGGTTTTAAATTCTAATAGTTGTCTTAAAAGAACGTCCATAAGTATTTTTTCAGATATTTAAAGATTTTACGAGTCTCACATTTACAATTGTAAAACATAAAAACCCCATGTAAAAAGAACCTAATGAGGTCGTAAATCCCCTCTCTTTAAGAGGATGTTTATAGTGTCTCCACTAATAGTTTACATTTCCAGAACTGGAAATATTTTTATTCTATTAATTACTGGTTCAGTTCTTTAATGAGTTTCAATAATACGTATGAACCCTATTTTTAGACACTAAGAGACGTTACTATAATAAATAAATCCAATGCACCACGGTGTACACCCTAGAATCACGTTATTAGAAGAATTTCTTTAGTCTTTTGATAGATAAGTCGATATTTCTCTAATTTCAGTCATTCTTAAGTGATTACTTTTCCAGTGGTTTTAGACTTTTTATGAAGTTATGATTTTCTACTTTTATTTATTTAATCAAAAAGTTTTGTTTAAGAACGTACCTTCGTTTCCCAAGTCTCATTCATTCAAAGAAGGTGGAGACTGTCAGATAATTTTTTGGATTCAAAATAATTTCTTAAGGTTAGAACCATTAGTGTAAAGTGTTTCGTGTTAGTTATTTCCGATAAAAATGGAACTATAAGACCCGTAGCTGTAATCGAGGTCGAAGGTCTTCTTCTGATTACTGACACCATAAGGGACGATCATGACGGGTTACGTCTCGTCACAAAAACACTATGAACAGTGGTTCCAATTGACTTTGTAACTTACAATTTTCGTTAGATCAACCTAGGTGTGACTTTTCCTTTTTTTTTGTGTTGTTGTTGTTGTTGGGATTAAAGTTAATATCTTTAGTAATGTCTGTGATTTGACTAACACCAATATAAGGTAGAACCTTGTGAAGATAAGATTGGATAAAAGCTGTTGAAATATTACTCATTACTCTGTTGTAAAAATTGTACTTCTTAATTCATACAAGATGTAGTGTCTTGCATTTGATCAAGGTTCTCTCTCGTGTGAACCAGGACTACAAATATAAGATGTAGTACCTCAATTACAGCAATCATAAATTTATGAATTTGTTAATTTTAAAATTTAAATTTAGATCTAACAAGGTTTTTACTAAATTCCGTTGAATAATTACAATTTGAACGGTTATACGGTCAGTATATTTTTTACTCAATATGAAAATTATTCTTCCATCGTAGAAGGTAAGAACCTTTGACGAATTCCGATGGAATTCCCATGCTGTTAACGGTTGTATTTCCATTTGTATTTCTGAGTTTATATGGGTTTTCCTATTAGACACAATATATGATACATAATTAACATTCTTAAAATTTATAATTATTCATATTGTAATTAACGAAAAAGAGTAGTGAACAAAATGTAAAATAGTACGACTTTTACTAGATTTATTCATAAAGTATTACCAATGTATGGATACACAAGATATTCGACGGGTGTAATTTCCGCAGTAGGGTAAGACTAGGTAGTATAGATGTAGGACTATCTCATTTTTCAGTCTGTCATTTTTACAGATTCAGGGATGGTGTACATGAATCTTTTTGCATAATAATGTGTAGTGTTTTCTTCGGTTGTACTCCTGTGGTGAGTCAGTTCCAACTAAATACTTTGAAAAGGAAAGAATTGAAATTTCATTTTGATAAGTTATAGATAATAATAATTTATAAGTTTAATTATACCTATATACAATGAATAAATATTTATTTTTGTATAAATTATAAATTAATTGAAGATAAATATCAAAAGAGAAAAGTCTACGAAGTGAGTCGGAAAATTTCTAGAACTGGATGGGAACTAGAAAGTGGGTGTTACCTGTCTAATTTATTTACTGAATACAGAGACTTTTTGAATGAATATAATTAAGCACTATACTCCCTTATTATTTTGGGACAAATAAAGATCAGTAAAATTTTGTTTCTTATTTAAGTTATTTAAAATTTTCTCAGTTTACAAGACTTAGATGATTTTAAATGACTTAAACAAGGAACAAAATTTTACGAAGAATAGTGATACAGTGATACGTATTTATAAAAATCTTAATTGATAGAGCTGTTTCAGACACCACTTTTTCGTTCCATTATTTCGTTAGGAAACAGAATGAGGGATGGTAAAAGTAAAAAATTTTTGAGTAATAAATAACACGAAAAATGCGGGTGTATGAATTTTATTTTTTGGACTTAACCGCGAAAAACCAAAAAGTCGAAGTCCGTAATAGGAGTCGTAGGTATAAAGTGCGTCGGAGTCGTACATTTTACCGTGCAAGAGAGAGAGAAGAGTGACCGGGTGGTGTCCGTGTGTGGGAAGGATCGGGAAGGAGACTTCTCCATTATTAAGTCCGAGACACTTATAAACTACGGATGTAATGATACTTATATATACTTATGATGAGGGTTGTTTCAATACATCTTTGGTACTGATGAAAAAGAGAGGATGGGTCGAAAAACGAAAGGAACCATGAGATAAAAAAAGAGGGAAAACGAATTAAGAAAAAAAAAAAGAAAAATCGTTTAATCTTAATTTTGATGTTGGATAAGTTGGGTTTGAGAAGAGTTCAATAGATTTAGAAGAAAATTCTGTACGATTACATAGTCTCTGATAAGCAAAGTGAAGGGATTTTAAGAAAGAACTGGGTGAGGTCGTTAGTTAAACCGAACTAAGACGATACATGGACTCCGTAGACAGAGTAATTGATCTTGTCCTGAAGAAATTTCTAGTTTTAACAAAATTTTAGTAGAAACATAGATGAAAAGCCCCGTGCCTCTTATTAGTCTTTGGTAGACAATTTACTTGTCTGTTCAAATGGATAGATGAGAAGATCCGAACCCTTTCCGTACCCGCAATCTTGTTCTGTCTGTACTAAAACTTAAGGATCGAGGTAGTGAATGATTGACATTTTAACCGTTTTAATGATATTAAGAGACTTGGAGTCGAAAGGGTAGATGTTTACACTTATGTTTATTACCGAAGTATTCTAGGGACTACTAATTTACCTTACTACACACATTCCGTTGGATTAAGATATTGTCTGTAAGTTATTTTTAACAAAGGAGAAGCAGGGCAGGGGTAGAGGATAAGGACCTGATGTAGTTTGGACGTCTACAATAGGTTGTACACAATAGATTAGATGGTGGGTCGCCTCTCTTGCGCCAATATCACTCACGTGACAATCTTGTGAAGTATTGAGATGTATGTCAAGAGACATTCGGAGAGAGTGACTACCCTCACACAGAGGTTGCAGGTTTATATAACTCCATTTGTCTTTTTCTCGGCTCTGTTCACTATTGTATAGGAGGAACCTGTAGTGATCAAAATCAGACAGAACACTTTTGATATCAATTTACGACACGGAATAGTGATGTTTAGGTAAAGATTTAAATAAGGTCCACAACAACCCTTATAAAGTACATTGGAGTGAGTTATAAATGTAATATGTACAAACCAAAAAAAGGGTTATTTTTAGAATTTTTTTTTGTGGAAGAGACTTCTTTACTGTTTGAAGGAACAAAGAATGTACTCTCAACTCACGACAGTGAATAAAATGAAGGAAGTGACGGGACCAAAGTTCTTTCGAGTTGATTTAGACTACAGGTTAATTTTGTTTGTACATTTAAGAGTACGACTTCATAGAAGAAGGAAGAATCAGCATTCGGAGACGTAATAACAAAAATTTTTCACTGTCATAATTTTTACAATTATTTATTTTTTACATTTTGATACGGTGTGGAGATCTCATGATTTTCTTTTTACTTTTAGTTGGAAAAGAGAGAAACCCAGTCCTAAATTTTGAACCATGAAGAAAAGGTTCAAGTCGGACCTGCATACTCATAAGAGATAATCCTTCTTAATTGTTCGGGTCTAGTTTTCCAATACCCTTAAGGTACTAGTTGTCCCAGGTAATGAATCGTAAAAGGGGACTTTTAGTAAGTTTTCTTAACCATCACTCGTGACTTATATAAACTGTCATATTGATTTTACTTTGTTAACACTACTCATCTTACTGTTTGACTTACCTTTACAATATACAAGATTCTTACATTTAAACCGTGTTAACTATTTTTTACCCCCCACCCCCACCCTTTTCCGACTTTTCTTTCGTATTACTCACAGATGGGACATTATCGATACTTGGTTTCTTATAATAAATCTCGACTTTTTAGTTCAATATAAATAGTCTTGTTTCAATTGTCATTCTTTTTGTCATAGTGACTGACTACTGTTTTATTCCGCCTCTTCTTATTCTTCCTTAATCTTTATGTTATTAAAATAATGACGAATATTAACCCTTGATTAGTCTTGATTAGTTTTAACTCGTTTGTAGACTAATTTCACTCTCCCTGTTCCTCTCGCTTGACACACTGACTCTTTTCTTTATGGTTCGTCCTCTTCTCGTCCGTGTTTTCGGAATACTGTTTTGAATAGTGTCGACAAGTCGTTTGACGTTCTGTCCACACCATTTTCGTCACTCCCTCCCTCTCTCCTGTCTTCTACTCTAGTGTCCAAAGGTCCCGACTGGTGTGCGTCAAGTTGTCCGGTCTCTTCCTGAGACCTTGGGTGAGTTTCATGCTACCTTACGCGTAATCTCCCCAAAAGAAAGATATTATAAAATCGTATGTGTAACTGTTTAAGACCTTTTTATGTATCATTTGGTAATCTCCTTCTCTAGAGTCACCCCCACTCCTTCATTTCCTTCCACTCTAAAGTAAGAGATTCGGTATGAAAAGATAATACAAACTTATGAAATGTCATTCATACAATGAAAACATTCGTCCTTTTTTTTTAATGAGTACTTTTTCTTTTGCTTAAAAGACAGTCTGTGAGTAATGGTAATAGTACATAAATGACGTGTCTTCAATGACACTGTTTTTTGGGATAGGAAATTCTTAAAATATCGGATGTATGATACGGTCTCAATTTTACTAATGTGGAGTTTTTAGTTATTTAATTGTTTTTCTCAGTTTTGAAATGAGGTGATAAGGATGGGTGAATGTTTGACCTTCCTTTTTCCACTTGTACATAACATTTGAATATAGACACTATCTCTTCCGGTGATTTCCGTTTCAGTACACGTTGTCGCGGTAGATGACGAGAACAGGGGTCAGCTCTTCCTTGACATCCTCTCGTTTTCACTAGGGAGGACCATCGACCAGAGGTTTCCGTCGAAGGTCATTTGGAGGAGAACCCCACACGTTTGGAGACACAAGGGTGTTACTTGTGTCCGACCGGGACAATGAACCAAATTAACTGTCTTAACTTGTCTTTACAACGGTACGACCAAGTTTTGGAAATTTTTCAGTCTGTCGAAGACGAAAACGAGAGACCCTCGAGACATGGTGGTTCAAAGGGACGATCTCTCTCGCGTACCTCCCCATAACACCTCTTCCTCTTTAAGACCCTGACGTACCTCTCTTTCTCTCTCCGGATCGACAGACCATAGGGTTCACTCGGGTCGGAAGACCGGTAAGGATAGTTCTATGTTCCATACGTTCACTCGGTAAGAGGTCGGGTCGTCTCGGGGATATATACAGGGGGGACGGTAGTAGTGTTCTTCTTGGTGGGTCGGTGCGGGTCAATTGGGTCTCTTGACACTTTATATTACCACCCACGACAAGATTTTGGTAGTCTAAATCCCTCATCAGAAGTGGTGTCGTTGTCTACTATTTTGAGGAAAGTTGTTAATTGGTCGGAGTCGGAGGAAAAGAATTGTTATTACATGTTCTCAGTAGTGACTGACGGTGACAGTTGTCGTTTATGGAGTTTCCTAAGTATTTTATTTATGATAAGTTTAGGACTTAGATTACAAAATGTAATTTTATTGCTTATATAAAATTGTTGTGACATAATTTTAGTAAATAGAATGAAAATGCTATTCTAGGAATCGATTTTTTTGATTACAAATTCATGTTGATCTTTTTTTAGAGTACTTTCTTTTTAATTCACTATATTGAAAATTGTCTTATGTCAACGATAATCTTTTAGTACCATGTGTATTTGACTATTATAAATTATACTAATGTCAGTGATGTATAAGTCCTCATTAATCCTTCTTGGTGACTTTAGTACTCTTAAGAAGACTGTACATTCGTCGTCATAAAATATGTAGTCTTTGTCTCTTTTACTCTCTCCTTGCATAGGGGGAACTCTCCCTGAATTATATCTTTTGTTGGTCATTATACAAGTTTTGTCAAATGTACTTAAGTCTATTATACAAGTTTCCCACATTAATTCCCCTTTTTTATCTGTTGGATTTAACAGGGGGAATGAAAGACCTTAAGTACAGGCGGTGATGACCGTTATTTTTTGGGTTGAATTGCTTAGTGATAGACCTAGTATTGACCAAAAACATAAAAATACAATTGATGTTATTTGTCGAGTAAATAAATGAGAGAAGTAAGTAGTCTTTCATGATAAAATTGTAGTGATCTGACAATGTGAAGAATTGTGGTTACTAGAATCCATAAGTTTGGTACTTCTTTCAAACTAATTTTAGATGGGGTGACACTAAAAAAAATGGACAGGAAAACGATACTCTATTCGTTGTTAACTCCATACAGGTTTGACTCGTCGGTTTACTTATGTCGATGTAGGAAGAGGTAGTTAATTGCTTCCTAGACGTGGTATAAAGTAATCAACGTGTTGGTATCTGTCTACCGGAACAGATTTTGTGTTTTCTTATTTGTGAATGTATCTATTTCGATAAAGTTTGTCCTTTGAGACCTTTCTAGAAAAAATTTTTTATCCCATTACCATCCTTTCTAATCTTTTTGGAATAAAATACAATAAAATTTTGTTTATAAGTAGTTCTGTGTAAATCCTAAAATACAAGAATTCAGAATTGACCATATTTTCAGAAACTTTTAAATATGAGTATGGAAGAAATTTATACATAATTTATCAATGGTATAAGATAATTAGGATAAGGTTATACTGGAATTAACAGGGTACTTGATCTACGAAGAAAGTGATATTTGTATATATCTGACGTTTTCATAAGGTTTTAAATTGGGGTAGAATTTTAATTGACCTAATTGTAGTCGTACCAATTAAAGATTTCCTGTGAAGCCTGTTATTTGAAACGAAAGTTGTGTTCATTGGGGCCTGTCGTTATTCACTCATGTAATAACTATAATTGATGGCCGTGTTGTTCAAGAGGGTAAGTAAAGTCGTATAGTAAGAAAATTTTTCAACGATTTTCTCCTTTTTTCAGGTCTTCATTTACATTTGGAACACCGGGTCACGTTACCCCAACTTAAATCCAGAGGAGGTTCAACTAGGTGTTATCGTGGAAAGCTTTATATCATAGATATTCTGTTTTAAAATTTATTAACTCTGTTAAAGGTACAAGTTAAAATTCTTTAATATGTTTTTCATTTCTTTATTAAGAAATAAAATCCAGAGTACGATCAAGTGCGGAGACTGTTATTTGTCAGAAGACACTCCAAAATTTTATATAATCTTCTTGAAATATACTTTACATAGACAGAACAAACAAAGTCTTCATTTTCCTTTTGTTACAAAAATTAATGTTTTTTCTTGTCGTTTCGGTTTCGTGGTAGTATATTCTTTCTTTCGTCAGGCTCGGTGTTCTGAACCTAGGATGTCGTCCTAGTCCGTCTTCAGACCCTTCGTGTCGTCAACGTCTCGTCCGGTCTGCGAATTGGGTGGTACCCGTCTTCGAGGCGAAATGGAAGGAGTGTTCTAATGACACCCAATTTAGTTTGTCACATACACTTCCGCAAAAGATTTGACACTTCACATTGTGTCTCCAAAAAGTACTACGGAATAAACGCTACGAAAATTTCAATACGACGAAATTTTTCTTTCTCGTGGGAGTAACGAGTGGTTTAATTTACATTGCAGAACTATAAGAGACTTTACTTGTCCTGGATCGACAAATATATTACGAACGAAAGTTTGACTAATTACGTTACTTAGACTTATGTTTACTAAAGTTCCGTAAACTACCGTTCATAAACTGTCCCCAAGAAATTCGACAAGATTCGCTAATGAGAAGGTCCAGTGATTACGTAAGTGAGAATTTCGAGTGCCAAGATGTGTAGATTATGTAAGTATGAATACTCGGACTAAGTCTTTAAAGGAAGAAACATATTAATTCAACCACGAAAATTCCGTAATACGTTACTACCCGGGTTAAGGTGAGATAGTATATCTTATCGAACTTCACTGAATTTTCATAAAGGTCTGATTGTATAAAAGTCAGGTTTTATAGTCTGTCAGACTTGTGTTTATAAGTTTATGAGGATTTGACAAAGAACTCTATGAGTCGTCTGAAGTTACATTATTAATTTTTACCCAAAAAACTCGGGTTGCTCTTCATGTCGTGACGGTTTCTTGACGAAACTGTCCTTTATAAAAGAATTTTTAAGGTTGATCTCTCCAAAAAATTTTCGTTAAAATAACGGAAGAGATATCAATTATATCGACATAGGGACTCTCCATAAAAATGAGTGTAAAGTTTAAGTACGATCCTGATACCTTTTCTCACTAAAGGGTTCAAGATCTCATGTTGAAAAAAAAGTGTTCCTATCCCCTTGAAAAAAAGACGTACGATTATTGAAGATAGTAGAAAAAGTAACACATTTGAAGACCTTCTTTTTGTGGTATAAAAATACAATAAGAAACATCGAACTTCTAGAAACAAGTTTCGAGGTTTTAAGACTTTAGAATATTAATAATGACAATTTGGATTCGGAGGAACGTTATGATATTCTTCCAATAATAGTTCTATACATGAAGGTCCATGATTACTAGAGATCCAAACTCTTCTCTCATAGTCACTTGTTCTCTGTCGTTGTCTATAGACTTTCTCCTTTTCGTTTCTCGATTTCGGGTTTACAGAAGTCTTCGTGGTTACTCTTCGTTCGGTCTTGTACCAATCTCGGGATCCTTCCAATTCCCTAACTTCCGTTCTCAATGTCGTTTTCCTTCTCCGTTCTCCGACCCGACGCTTGTCCTTGTCGCCAAGTTTCAGTTGCACTCAACGACTTTTTGACAACGAAAGGTTGAATATAAGAGTGGCTTTCAATTAATAAATAAATCGTAGCGGTATCTGTAAAACGTCTCTTCCGTTACCGTGGGGTGAAGTCACGAGAAAGGACCTCTTAAGGTACCTGTCTCCTCGGACCACCCGACGTCAGGTACTCCAGCGTGTCTCAGCCTGTGCTGACTCGCTGAATCGTCGTCGTGGCCGTCCGTAAAACCCGAAAGGACCACCGAGTCTGTCATTTCTAGACAGACGTTCCGTCTTCTGGGTCTAGACTAGGGATCCAATCTTCTACGGACCTCCTCCTTTACCGTCGGGTGAGGTCATAAGAAGAGATCTCTTAAGGTACCTGTCTCCTCGGACCGTCCGATGTCGGTTGCCTCGACGTTTCTCCCCCTGTGCTGACTCGTTGATTGTGTCTGTGTGTGCATCCTAAAATCACTGTACCTTCGTTAGTTCGTCGGTTGTTCTGATATGATCAAAAGAAACACACTACATAAGAATTTTACGCTGATAAGTTTAAAAGTTATAATGTCACTATTGACTTCACTTCACTATTGACTTTGAGATAATTTTCATCTGACTCAGATCACAGGAATTTGAAGAGTACGAGGACGACTGAAATTGTACGTCGGTAAGTCATAAACGGTTTTCCATATAAGTCGTGTAGAAATGGCCTCTTCAAATCCCTGAGCTCCTCAATGTAGTGTCTTTGTGTCCTCTGTGACTTTTACGTCGTTGCTTTCAAGTGTACGACTTCCCTGTACACCCTCCAAGGACGACACTCGAGAGAGTCGAGGTGTCGAAGGTTAGTCCAGACAATACGGAGAGGATTCACACCTGCCAGTTTGTACTAGTCTATTGGCTTCTTTCGAAGTTTATACCTTCCTCTGGCTTCATTTGTCTTCGAGGTTTATTTATTATGTGTCTCTTCTTTTGGAATTTCTTCTCTGACGACGACCCTTTCTGACTTCCGTCCTCCTCTTCCCCTACTGTCTCCTACTTTACCAACCTGCCGTGGTGACTGAGCTACCTGTGCTTAGACTCGCTCGAGGTCCTCTACCACTTCCTGTCCCTTCGGACGACACGACGTCAGGTGTCCCAGCGTTTCTCAACGTGTGCTGGCTCGCTGGCTCGTTGTTTACTAATTATAGGGGGGGTTTTATTTTATACTATGAAGACTACATTCTTGTTTTGTAAAAAAATTTCACCCCACTCTCCATCTCTAGTTGTTTCTTACGAGGTTTAACTTTTGTGTTATCTATTTTAATCTTTAAGTTTTCTTCCTAGTCTTCTATTTGAATTTTTAGAGGGGTTTTATGTTGTCGATATTTTCCTGGTATAGTTACATGTGACTACATTTGAAAGTGTTTCACCTCCTATCTCTTATTTTTGAATGTACAACGGTCTGTTCTCATTCGGTGTGTGTGTGCCATAAGAGTCTTAAATATTCGACGCACAAAAAATTGTTTCGGGGTATGAGTAATGGTTGTGGAACTGAACTTTAGTTTGACTTTAGTCTCTGAGATTCGTAATAGTAGACAACAATTACTTCTTAGAACTCCATTGTCCTCTGACGATTTCCGTTTTTGGACGTGATTTGGAAGGATCAAGCAAAATAGACCTATTTCAAGTTCCTTGTCAAGTTTCTGAAGGTGAACTTTTGGAATCTTTATACTCTTTAGGTCCAATCCACTTCCAGAGGAGGAAAGGTTTAATATGAATGAAATTAGAATAGTAGTACTTTCACTGGGTTGATGAAACGAAAGTCATTCAAAGAAATTGTGCAGGATTTACCTTGCATTCTGTGAAGAGGTAACCAGAGACCACGAGGGGACACAGAACGACTCGTATACTCTTCTGACGTTCCAGGATTGGTGAGAAGTGTATTCTACAAAGAGTCTCGACACGCACGTAGTTCGTTGGAACTCCTACTCCATTACAGAGGGAGACCTTGTTTCTCGTTGGAACGAAGGACGACGACGACAGCGAAGTCAGCACAGGCTGAGACACGCTGGGGTGTCTGTCGTCGGGTGATCCGAGGAGACAGGGACCCTAAGGGGTCCGTTCTTGTGACCTCGGCCAACGGTGAAGGAAGAGATCACGTACTTTCACTTTTCACTTTCACTTCAGCGAGGCAGCACGGGCTGAGAATCGCTGGGGTACCTGACGTCGGGTGGTCCGAGGAGACAGGTACCCTAAAAGGTGTATGATACTTTCGTTACTGTTCTCCTCCCTCGCCTCGTCTGGTCTCTGGCGCGCCGTTCGGCTCGTCGCCGTCCTAGGTTCCCGGTCGTGTGGGTCGGTCGTCGGGGTGTTGAGGTTGAGACCACGCGTGCGGGACCGACGGTTCGCCAGAGGGGTCGTCCGTGGCGGGCCGCGAGGACCTGACACTCGTCCACCCCGGGCGTCGGTGGCCCCGCGGATCGGTCCGAACCCCCGTGACTAGTTCACCCGCGTCGGCTCTTCGGTGCCGGACGTCGGACCACGCCTGTGAGCACGTATCTACGACACCACCCCTCCCCCTGACTCATCTGTCGACCTGACAAGTGCACCCGGTCCGTGCCTGCGGATGTAGGACGTCGCCAGGGCCCGTTGTCCCGGGAGACGGTCGTGTGCGACGCCTCGAAGTATGGGTTCGTGAAGAAACTTGTTAAGTGTTCTTGTCGGTTGAAATGAAGGAATATAAAGGGTATGTCGACTAATGACTATGCGAGTCCTCAGACCACTCCTCGCCCGAGAGGGACAAGAGGGCGGAGTGACAGTGTCGGTAGAGTCCACTCGAAATGTCTGTCTCTCTCCTTCCAAGATGTCTTAGGCAATGGTGTATAGTGGAAGGTAGGTTTGGTCTCAGTAGACCGAACAAAGTCGGTCACGCACCCTTTAGACTGAGTGAAGATCTTCCAGTGAAAACATCGACGAAGTCTAACTAAGAGCTCAATTCTCTAACAACTAGAAGTGAGTCAGTGATGCAACCTAGAGTCAGAACCGGTACGGTGTCTGAAGTCACATGGTCCGAAGGAACAGGAAGTGATGGAGAGTCTCAATTTTACTCTCTTTAACATGTTACACCACGGTCAAACCACGGGACTCTCAAACTCCTCCTTGGATGACAAGAGTGTGACTTAGTGTACCTCTACCGTGGATTCAGTGAAGTGGACGACACAGGGGTCGACGGGATGGACGGTCCTGGACGAGGGTGTCCCCCGGACTCTGCACTGGGATGTCGTGTCGGGTGACTAAGGACTGAACGAGTCACACCTAGGTCTACAAGAAACGCTAGGACTACTTACTTCTTCCGTCACTGATTGCCCTCCTCGTCAAGTAGAAAATAAAGGTGTCAGGCGAGTGACTACAAATCATGAATTGGTAGTCGAGACAAGTCAAGGTCTTTTAAGGGTAGTAGAACTTTCTTTGGGCACTCGTAGAGAGAGATAGGAGGAGGGGTACGGGTCGGAGACCGTCAGTCGTCAGGTGCAAGTCAAGAAAATAAACGAATAAGACCTAAAAATATTGTCTTAGCACGTGGTTACCGGAAAACACAAGCCGAATAAAGTGGCTCGTGCGAGAGTTCCAGAAAGGTGTAACGTCGTGCACAGGCACGAAATGAGTCTACTTATTATGAGGTGGTACACCTGTCTGGTGTGCAAGACAAATAGGCGGTAAGCGACTGCTTGTAAACGCCACGAAAATGAAAAACCGATAATACCTCTTGTGACAATCCTTGTAAACGAATTCTTGAAACACACCTGTAGCGAAAAGTCAAGAGGACGTATGTACATTTCATTTTATTAACGAGATTTCAAGAAAAAAGGGTTTGACTGACGGGGGAAATGTAAGAGTAGTCGGTACAAACTCTAAGGGTAAAAAGGTGTAAGGACGACTCCGAATGACAGGTAGAAGAAATAATATGAGTAGGATCGCCCACACTTCACCATGGGTGGTACCAAAATCAAAATGTAAAGGAACCATTGATTACTACGATTGAAAAGTAATCAAATGACTGGAAAACATTTAAAAGAAAACTCTTTATGGAAGTTTTAGTAACCGGGTAAAAATTTACCCCGACAGCGAATAGGGACTCAACACTTTTAAGACACACACAAGGTCTGTGTTCAGGGAATAGACGACGTTTATAAACTTGTTTTAACATAAAGGTAAACTTTAACAAAGGTTTTCCCTCGTAGATTTAAGAACCATCAGTGTGACAACGACTGTTTCGGTACGAAAGACACAATCAGAGAGTTAATTTTTATTTTGGTGATCCCCTCTTTCCCCCTGTTCTCTCTTCTACCACCTCCTCGTCCACGTGTCCCCGCACGTAGAGAGAGGTGTCCACGTGGTCCTTTTGCAGAAGTCTGCGTGGTCGAGAGTGTCTTGTGGTCGACTCTCACCTGTCCTCAGGGACGGGCGACCTTTCCTTGTCTCTCTAAGGAAAGTGTGTCTTAGGTCAGTCTACTTCCTTCCTTCCCCTTTTCCTCTCTCACTCGTCCTGACCTGGAGGTAGGTTCCCAACCCCTTGACTTCGTCCCCCGTCTGGGGGTGTAGTCTGGTTGACAAAGTCTGTCTTCCCCCCGTACACTCCGACTGCCTTCTCACGTCGTCGACCGGACACTGTCGCTTACCTCATTCTCGGTGTGTCTGTTAGGAACGGCGTCGGGATGTGTGGGGTCTGTTCGTACGTTCAGAGGACCTTGCCCACGGTCGACTCTGCTCACACGCCTGACGTCTCGTCAGGATCCACTCCAGACGACGACTGACGTGAACCTGTCGGCCTCCCCCGTATTCCCTCTAGTGTCCCCCATTATGGAAACCTCCTTTTGGGCCCGTCGGTACCTCCGTTCCGTTATGACGACTCAGTACGCGTCCCACACCCGGTTTTAACGTCGGAGAGAAAAGGATGTGTGGACACGACCGTCGACTGGTTACCACTTTCTGGGGTCTCTCCCACCTAGAAACTCACGGACTAGACGTCTCGTTTGTTTTCCTAGGGTCGGCTCCCCCAGAAAACTCGTGGTCGATACGGTTCGTTGTCTCTTCCTGGGGTCGAACCCCCCCCCGCCCGCCGTAGAAAACTCACGGTCGACACAGCTCTTTGTCTTTTCCTACTCGGTCACTTTGAGAAACTTGTTGTCGACGGTCTTCGATGTTTTTTTCTAATTATCCCGGAAGGACCACTGAGTCTACCATTTCTTAGACGGGTGTCACGTCCTCTGGACCCAAGTCAGAGACCCGACCCTTCTAGGGGATCTCTTCCCGTACCGTTGGGTGAGGTCATAGGAACGGACCCCTTAAGGTACCTGTCTCCTTCGACCGACCGGTGAACCGTGACGGTCCCAAGGGTGTTAGGTTCGTCGACGTGGTCGAGGTGTGAGTTAGGAGTGTCCTCGTCTCGACGGTCTCCGATCTTTTTAGGGATTGTCACGGCATTTAGGACACGGGTGCCGGCGGTCGAGGCGACGTGCGGACCGTGACGTTAGGTTCGTCGACGTGGTGGAGGTGTGGCCAGGAGAGACTCCGTCTGGGTTCGGGGTTTCTCGTCAGAGTCCTCGTTTGCGGACACCTACTGGGTGTGCGTCTCCACCCGATTTCCGTGTCGACTTGAGGTCTCCGTCACATCGGCTCCTTCTCATTGTTTTTGTAAAGATGGTCGACATGTTCGACTCCAATTTAGGTATGCTGGTTGTTCCGTCTGAGACATAGATACCTTGTACACTTTCCTATTACTCTCGAGGGGGTTTTCTTTTGGTGGATCGAGACCGTCGACACCTGTGACCTCCGTTCTTTTGCGTCCTCGTCCCGGTTTACTCCCAGACTCGACAGGGGTGTCGTCCATGTCGCTGGTCGGATCAAAGCCTTCCGTTGGATGCCTCCCCCTACACCTGACACTGAATGCCGTTCCCTTTCTTGCGACTGTCGACTCCACGCTCTTTTTTGTGATAGTAAGACTTCAACCAAGACCTGAAAAAAGGAGACAACGATACTGACAACTAAAGAATAATGTAGATAAATTCGAAAGCTCTTGAAAAAATAAAATTAGTATGAAAATAAAGGAAATATGCGAAGATGGAGATGACACCGAACCTAGTACTTGAATAACAGTTTAAGTCTACATTAACTTCTCTCGTCCCTTTTGGTGATCTGGTAAGTCGATACTGGATTTAGTTTAGGGAGTGCTACTGTGTGATCTTCACTCTTCATCTAGGGTCCCGGATCTGGACTCTCTGTCTGCCGGACTACTTGACACCTGCCTCCGTCTAGGGTCCCGGATCTGGACTGTCTGTCTGCCGGACTACTTGACACCTGCCTCCGTCTAAGGTCCCGGATCTGGACTGTCTGTCTGCCGGACTACTTGACACCTGCCTCCGTCTAGGGTCCGGGATCTGGACTGTCTGTCTGCCGGACTACTTGACACCTGCCTCCAAGCACTGTGATATGTCCTCCGTCACTAGTTCTGGTAGGGGTTCTTTTTCTTTACGTTTTTCCGTTTTACCAACGGACTCTTCCGGAATGTTTATCGACACTTCTCTTCTCTTCACCTTCCGTTTCCTCTTTTCCTTTCTTTATTGGGTAAACTTACGTCTCAAGGTTTCTTATCGTTCCTCTCTATTCTTTCGGGAGGAGTCACTAGTTACGTTTCTTTATCTCCTTTTGTTAACTTACCCTTTCTGATGTCTAGAGGAATTCTTTTAAATCTCTATGGTTCCCTTGTAAAGTACGTTTCTGCCCGAGTTATTTCCTGTCTTTACCATACCTGGATTGTCTTCGTCTTCTATAATTCATCGCCACCGTTCTTATGTGACTTCTTGATATGTTTTTTTTTTGAAGTGTTGGGTCTATTAGTGTTACCACACTAGTATGTGGATCTCGGTTTGTAGGACCCTACGTTTCAGTACACCCGGAATCCTTTGTAGTGACACTTGTTTCGATCACCTCCACTACCTTAAGGTCAACTCGATAAAGTTTAGGACTTTCTACGACGACACTTTCACGACGTGAGTTATACGGTCGTTTAAACCTTTTTAGTCGTCACCGGTGTCCTGACCTTTTTCAGTCAAAAGTAAGGTTAGGGTTTCTTTCCGTTACGGTTTCTTACGAGTTTGATGGCGTGTTAACGTGAGTAGAGTGTGTGATCGTCTCATTACGAGTTTTAAGAGGTTCGGTCCGAAGTTGTCATAAACTCGACACTTGAAAGTCTACAAGTTCGACCTAAATCTTTTCCGTCTCCTTGGTCCCTCGTTTAACGGTTATAGGCGACCTGGTAGTCTTTTCGTTCTCTCAAGGTCTTTTTGTAGATGAAGACGAAATAACTGATGCGGTTTCGGAGACTGACACACCTAGTGGTGTTTTCACACCTTTTAAGAAGTTCTCTACCCTTATGGTCTGGTGAACTGGACGGAGGGCTCTTTAGAGATACGTCCAGTCCTTCGTTGTCAATCTTGTCCTGTGCCTTCTTGTCTCACCAGGGTTTAACCCTTTCCTTATGTAGTTCCGACATGTAACAGTGGAACGAGTAAATTGAAGATACGTCTCATGTAGTACTCTTTGAGACCCGACCTACTTCGTGTTCGTACTTAGTTCTGACGGCCCTCTTTATAGTTATTGGAGTCTATACGTCTACTGTTGTGGGAATACCGTCTTTCGTTTCTTGATTTCTCGGAGAACTACTTTCACTTTCTCCTCTCACTTTTTCAACCGAATTTTGAGTTGTAAGTCTTTTGATTCTAGTGCCGTAGACCAGGGTAGTGAAGTACCGTTTGTCTACCCCTTTGTTCCCTTTATCACTGTTTACAATAAAACCCCCCGAGGTTTTTAGTGACGTTTACCACTGACGTCGGTACTTTAATTTTCTGCCAACGAGGGACCTTCTTTTCAATACTGGTTTGATCTATCGTATAATTTTTCATTTCTATAATAAAACGGTTGTTTACAGACAGATCAGTTTCGATACCAAAAAGATCATCAGTACATACCTACACTCTCGACCTGATATTTCTACCGACTCACGACTTCTTGACTACGAAGACTTGACACTACGACCTCTTCTGAGAACTCCCAGGGAACCTGTTGTTCCTCTAGGTTAGTCACGTAGGATTTGCTTTAGTCAGGACTTATAAGTGACCTTCCTGACTACGACTTCGAGGTTATGCAACCGGGGGACTACCCTTCTTGATTGAGTAAACTTTTCTGGGACTACGACCCTTACTAACTCCCGTCCTCCTCTTCCCCTGCTGTCTCTTACTCTACCAACCTACCGTAGTGACTGAGTTACCTGTACCCAAACCCACCTGAGACCCTCTACCACTACCTGTCCCTTCGGACCGCACGACGTCAAACACCCCAGCGTTTCTCAGTCTGTGCTGACTCGTTGACTTGACTCGACTTGGATGAGTGACCGGAAAGGACCAAGACGCCCAAAGAAGAACGGGAGGAAAGAGATAAAGTGGTACAGACAATCAGACGAAACAAAAGTGACGAAATAAGGGGACAACCGTGAGACGAAACCAGAACAAAAATCAAAACAAACATTGACCAGTTACGGTACAAAATGAAGGAAACCAGTGACCCGATGAGAGAAGATGGAGGAAAAGGAACCCGACAAAATTAAAATACACACACAGACACTTACAAGGAAACAGAAACGAAAATAAACAGACTAAGACATAAAGGGTAAACAGACCCCAAAAAGGAAACAAAGAACAAAACAGAAAACAAAATTAGGGGAAAGTACGGTATTATTTGTTGAGCACCTTAGAACCAAGGGGTTCGTCTCTAGTCCGGACTCGGAGACCTTACCCTGGAGACTCAGGTTCAGGGATCCGACGGTCTCTCGAGGATCGACGTTCTCACAATTAAACACTCTGGAGGGTGTTTCCAGAGATGGACATGGGTTCCAGACCGTCGGGGGCCGTGTCCTGTGGAGTGGGTTTGTTGTTTGTTCTGTTTTTGTGTTTGAGTTGGTAGCCGTCTGTCTGAAGGGTGTCTGTGGGATTTTGTATGGTGGAGTGTGTCGGGACGAGTAGCCTCCCTTTTTTCGAGTGGAGGAGGTTGGTCTTGCGTCTCTGTTCAGGAGGGTTGGACATCGGATGCGTTTGTTGACCTGGTTGGATTGGGTGGCACCCGTCTTTGGTTTTTCTTCCTCCCTATGCCGGGATTCCGGACTCTCTTCCTCTAGGGTTTGTGTCATCCAATCTTTTTTATTTTTCCCTTTATGACGTGTTCGTTTCGTTGTTCAATTTTTGAACATTAAGGTTTGTTTGCTTCTCCTTTGTCCGTTTGATGGACTTTTTCTTAAGTCTCATTGCTATCGGTTCTACCTGGTTTTGAATCTTTTGTCTTGCCTCTTTTAGGTTCTTAGTTAATTGTGTAATTGCTTCTGGATCTCTTTTATTTCTTATTTGTCTTTCTCTGTGTTAAGTACGTTTATTTTTGTGAGATTTTCCTTAGTTACCGTCTCATTGTCCGTCTTCTTGTCTATTTACTCGCCCTTCCGTCTTATAACCCTTATTGATGACTTCTCGTCTTATTTCTTTTTTCTTACTTTTCTTGACTTCTGTCAGAGTCTTTGGAGACACTATTATAGTTTGTGTGGCTGTAAGTTTAATATCCCCAGGGTCTTCTTCTTCCCTTTTTCTTTCCTAGGCTCTTTTGACCTCTCTAATGTCAATTTTTGGAGAGATGGCACCTTTTCTTTTGGCAGCTAGGTTAGGTTCTTCGTCTCAGGAGGGTTTTGTCCTATTGGGTTCCTCTTTGCACGGTTCTGTGTAGGATTAGTTAGATTGTTTCTAATTTATGTTTCTCTCTCTAGATCTTCGTCGTTCCCTTTTCATTCATTGTGTGTTTCTTTCGACAATTAGTAAAAGTATGTTAATTGTCGACTAGAAACGTCTTTGGGACGTCCAGTTCCCTTACCGTCCTACATGAAGGTCATGACGTTCCCTTTTTTTAGATGTTGGTTCTAATGAGATGGACCGTGCCTAGAGTAAGTTTTGACTACCTCTGCAGTTTCCGAAGTGTGTTTTCGTTCTCGACTCTTAGATCGTGGTGGTTTGGTCGAAATGTCGTTTACAATTTCCTTGAAGACATCCGTCCTTTGTGTTCTCTTCCTTTTCTGGATGTTTTTGTTTAGCCTTTGTTCTTTGACAGTTTTCCCTGATGTATAGTTGAAACTTACATTTACCTAATTTGCGAGGTTGGTTTTCTGTGTCTGACCGACTTACCTATGTTTTTGTTCTGGGTGTATATTCGACGAATATTCTCTGAGTGAAGTCTCGACCTCTATGTATGTCCGACTTTCATTCTCCTACCTTTTTCTATAAGGTACGTTCACCTTTAGTTTTCTGTCGGCCTCGTCGTTGGGAGTATAGACTGTTTTATCTGTTTATTTCTCGTATTGTTCGCTGTCGCTTCCTGGGATGTGTTGCTAGGTCCCTAGCCAGGTTCTCCTTCTGTATCGTTGACGTTTGTAGATGCGTGGGTTGTGACCTCGTGGAGTCAGGTGCTCCGTTCGTGATCGTCCGCACTTTCCCCTCTGACTGCCATGCGGTCACTATCGACCTCTGCAAGTGTGGGTGAGTGTGGTTACCTGTCTAGCAGTTTCGTCGTTCACTTACTCCTTTGTGTTCAGAGTTTCCTGTGTGGTCTGGTCTCTCTGGAATGACTATAGAAGTCCTGTAAGGTAGGTTTACATCTGTTTATGGTGAAAGAAGAGTTCGCGTGTACCTTGAAGAGATCCTATTTGGTGTAGGACCCAGTGTTCAGTTCGGATTCATTTAAATTCTGTTGACTTTAACATGGTTCGTAGAAGAGACTGGTGTTACGATACACTGATCAATAGTTAATGTCCTTTTTTTGAAATTTTTTATGTTTGTGTACCTCCAATTTGTTATACAAAGATTTATTGGTGGTCTAATGACTTCTTTATTTTTCCCGTTAGTTTTTTAAGGATCTTTGTTTACTGTTGCTTTTGTGTTGAGTTTTGGATACCCTACGTCGTTCTTGTCAAGATTCTCCCTGCAAATATCGTTGTATTAGGGTGGCGTCCTTTGTTTTTATGGCTTATCTAGTGGAGTGAAATGTCGATTTTGTTGATCTTTTCCTTCTGGTTGTTAGGCACTTCAATCGTCTTCCTTTCTTTGGTGTTTCTAGTCTCGTCTTTATTTACTTTTTCCTCACTTCCTTTGTCATCAATTTTGGTTTTTTTGACTTTCGACCATGAAACTCTTCTATTTGTTTTGACTGTTTGGTAATCGGTATGAGTAGTTCTTTTTTTCCCTCTTCTTAGTTTAGTTGTTTTAATCGCTATTTTTACCTCTCCAATGTTGTCTGTTACTTCTTTAAGTTTTCTAGTATTCTCATTGATATACGGTTATTTCACCTGTTGGATCTTCTTTACGTGTCTAAGAATCGTTTCGAGTTAGAGGGTTCTGACTTGGTCGTTCTTTAACTCTGATACTTGTTCGATTAGTGTTCCTTTGGTATTAGTTTTGACACCATTTTTTTAGAGGTTTTTTTTGGTTTTCGGATCCCGGTCTACCAAAGTTTCTGTTTAAGATAGTTTGTAAATCTCTTCTGGATTACGGATACGAAGTGTTCGAGAAGGCTTTTTGACGTCTCCGTCCTTGTGAAGGTTTAAATAAGATGTTCCGGTGGTAGTGGGACTGTGGTTTTGTCTATTTCTATACTGTTTGTTTCTTTTAATGTCTGCTTATAGTGACTACTTGTGTTTACGTTTTTAGGAGTCACTTTAAGATCGTTTGTCTTAGGTAACTGTGTAATTTTTCTAGTATATGGAACTGGTGTGACCCAAATAGGTTCCCTACGTTCCTAAGTTATATGTGTTTAGTTAGTTACACTATGTGGTATAGTTATTTGACTTTCTGTTTTTGGTACACTATTAGAGCTATCTACGTCTTTTTCGAAAACTGTTTTAAGTCACGGGTAAATACTATTTTTGAAAGAGATTTTTTTTACCGGTATCTCCCTTGGATGGAGTTGTATTATTTCCGGTATTTACTATTTGGGTGTCGTTTGTAAAAGTTACCATTTGTTGACTTTCGTAAAGTAGATTCTATTCCTTGTTTTCCCCACGGGTGAGAACGGTGATAATAAGTTGTATCAAAACCTTCAGGATCGGTGTCGGTAGTCTTTTCTTTTCTTTATTTTCCTTAGGTCTAACCTTTTCTTCATTTTGAGAGTGACAACGTCTACTATACTATGAGATGTGTCTTTTGGGATGTCTACGATAGTCTTTTGACTATTCTCGATTATACGAGATCATTTCAGTGTACTATGTTTTAGTTATGTGTCTTTAGTGATCGTAAGGATATGTAATTGTTGATTTTGTGTCTCTCTAGTTCCTTAGTTAGGGTAAATGGTGACGTTGTTGTTGTTGTTTTTGGGTTCTTATTTGGATGGACTACTTTCTTTAGTTTCTGTTGTATTTGTCTACCTCTCTATCAGGTACAAGGACCCAACTTTCTTAGTTATGACACTTTTACTAATATGATGGTTTTCGTTAGATGTCTAAGTTACTCTAGGGATAGTTTAATGTTTGCCGTAAAAAGTGTCTTGATCTTGTTTTTTAAAGTGTCAAGCATACCTTTGTGTTTTCTGGGGTTTATCGGTTTCGTTAGAACATTTTCTTCTTGCCTCGACCTCCTTAGTTGACAAGACTGACGTCTGATGTGATGTTTCGATCAGTAGTTCTGTCATACCATGACCGTGTTTTTGTCTTTATATCTGGTTACCTTGTTTTATCTTTCGGGTCTCTATTAGACACGTTGATGTCGGTGGAATAGAAACTGTTTCCTCCGTTCTTATATGTTACCTCTTTTGATAGAAGTCACTCATCGCTGTCCTTTTGACCTGTCGATGCACATTTTCTTACTTTAGTCTCGTGAAGGATTGTCGTGTGTGTGTCTATTTGAGTTTTACCTAATTTCTGGATTTACATTCTGGTCTTTGATATTTTGAGAATCTCCTTTTGTATCCGTCTTGTGCGCTACTGTATTTAGTTTCGTTCAAGGAGATACTGGGTGGAGGATCTCATTACCTTTATTCTTGTTTTTATTTGTTCATATTAGATTAATTTGAATTTTCGAAAACGTGTCGTTTCCTTTCATATTTGTTCTACTTTTTTTTTTTTTGGGAGTCTTACCCTTTTTTATTATCGTTGACTTTGTTGACTGTTTCCTAATTAAAGGTTTTATATGTTCGTCGAGTACGTTGAGTTATGGTCTTTTTGTTTGTAAGGTTAGTTTGTCGCCCCTTTTCTGGATTTGTCTGTAAAGAGGTTTCTTCTTTATGTTTACCGATTATTTGTACACTTTTCTACATGTTGTGACGAGTAATAATCTCTTTACTTTTAGTTTTGATATTACTCCATAGTGGATAGTCAGTCTTACCGGTAGTAGTTTTTTAGACGTTTATTATTTACGACCTCCCTGACACCTCTTTTCCCTTGGAAGGACGTGACGGGCACTTTTGCATGTGACTATATCGGTGATACCTTCTGTCATACCACAAAGAAATTTTTTTGATCCTCATTTTGATGGTACTTTTCACTTTTCACTTTCACTTCAACGAGTCAGCATAGGCTGAGAAACACTGGGGTACCTGACGTCGGATGGTCCGAGGAGGGAGGTACCTTAAGAGGTCCGTTCTCATGACTTCACCCAACGGTAACGGAAGAGGTTTTGATGGTATACTGGGTTGTTAGGGTAATGACCCGTATATGGGACTCTTTTGGCCTTGACTTTTTCTGTGTACATGGGGTTACAAGTAACGTCGTGATAAATGTTATTGATCCTGTACCTTCGTTGGATCTACAGATGACTGTCTACTTACCTATTTCGTCGACACCATGTACATATGTTGCCTTATAGTGAGTCGGTACTTTCCTTGTGTAAACTCAGTCACGATTACTCCACCTACTTGACTCTCAGATAATGTGTAGCACTTCAGTCAGTCTTCCTCCTAGATCTTTACAACATGACTACTTGGATGGACGTCCCGTCGTTACCTGTGTGTCTCTCCTGTCTGAACACCTGGGTCCTCCCCTCCTGTCGAGTGGTGGTATGCACTTTATCTGTCGGTCACCCTTAAACGGCGCACCGAGTCCCTTGAGTTACACCATGAGACACTGTTAGATCTCCCCGCCCTGGCCCACACTCCACCCTACCTCCAAGTTCTCCCTCCCCTGTATGCATATGGATACCGACTAAGTACGACTATGCACCGTCTTTGGTTGTGTTATAACACTAATAGGAAGTTAATTTTTTATTTAAATTTATTTATGTTAAATATAGAATTTTTTATTTCAATAATCTTATAAAAAGATTATAGGACTGAGTTCGATAGATTATCGACCGAATATAAACAGAAAAAAAAGCATAAATCAACGCAAAGTAAACAAAACAATGTCTGGGACATCAATGCGGATCTGAAAGGTTTGACTTTTGTAATGTAGATATATACTAGATGTTTCAGTTACATACTAGTTACTAGTTTGACCTTATAGACTTTCTCTACGTTAAAACTTAATCACAGTTACAATGTATAAAGATACAAGACTCATTTCTTCTTTATTTATATGAAAGAACAATATTTCGTTTTATTTAGAATTTATGACGAATTTTTGTTTTGTTTTGTTACTTATAGGTGACACACACGATGTAGCGAGACCTGGTGTAGTTCGACGAGGGTATCTTGGATCCCTCGTTCTCCCTCGATACATTTATTCTACGAGTACGATAAACGACGTGATACTTATTATTTCCGGAAACAGAGATACTCTTAACACATAGAAGACGATCGTAGGTACTTTATCATTGTACGAGATCGAAATTACATCACACATTAAGATCTGAGTTTTCATTTTTAGAACTCCGATACTTATGATGAGCGATAACTTTTGTCATAAATGAGTGTTAATACAAACAAAATCCTTTCATTCAACGATCTGATGCATAGCATTCTTTAATTAAAATGGGGGGACTTCTATATTATATGTGCCTGTGATATTAATAATTGGGTGAGGTATTAATGACTGAAATAGGACATTGGAGCGAACAGGCATTCACCACTTGTTAGCTCCGTCCGTTGTCCATTATAGTTCTGAAAGACAGACGTGAAGAGTAAAATCTCAAGGAATAAATAAAAATGTGTTCTGTTTACACTGAAAAACTAGTCGTCTTATTCTAGTTTGTATAGAGTTGACCTTGTGAACTTCGTTTTTGTATTAGTTCATTACGAAATTTTAAGACTCTTTTAATTCAAGTTAGATCTTCAGATACGAGTCGGTTGGTTGGTTATTCCCAATTCCAGTATTCTCTATCATTGAAGTTTTGTAAAAGGAGGGCTCCTGAGAGAAAGAGAGTCTTTCAATAGTCTTTCAAAGCAATAGATGATTCTCGTCTCTCGTTTGGTTGTCTACCTTCGTGGACTCTACGTCCTTTGACTCTGGGTGCTACCTCGTTTCCCTAGAGAGTCTTACGTACGTTTCCACGCAGAGTTCTGCTGCCGACGTGCGTCGAGAGTCCTCGTTTGTCGGAAACGGTCTCGTCTTTCTACCTCTTTAAGTCTTTACTAGAGTAGGAAAGGTGAGGTGGTTCTGTCCTCGGCTATTTAATACACTGTGACAAACAAGTGTGTCTACCAAAAATGTCAAGATAAATTCTCATACCTTGTTAGTCAATACTATATGTCTTTCGATTTGTTTACTCCCCCCTTTTCGTTGATAATGAAGTCTGTTTTTATTTTTTAAGATGTTCTTTTTTTGTAGTGACTTGTGAAGACCCGAATAGTCACTCTTAAATGTATACGTGTTGTCAAATTTGAAATGTGTCATTAAATTGATTTTGACATTGTCGTCTATCTCCTTCTTCATAATCGTCACTCCACAAGATCCTGTAGACCGATGGGGGTTTGCCTTTCAGTTTTATTTTATTGACTATTCGGTTCTTTTTCGTGTTTTCAACCGTCATAAATGATTTTAGGTAGGAGGGTTGAAAGGAAGAGTATTCTTAAGATGTCTACATATGTTTGTATTCGTTTTACGATGGACTTCTTCCATAATTAATGTTGTGACATACTTTATCATTTTTGTGATTTTAGTTAGATTTACAAGTGGTTAGCCATTTGGTAATTTATTTCGGGTATGTTGACTTGTAATACGTCGTAAAATCTCTCTTACTACATCGAGATCAACATGACTATGCTTTTAGAAGTTCTTTGTTTTTAATTTACTTCTTTCGACTTTTCGTAAACGATATTAGAAACATTTCTTCTATTGAAAGATGTATTTTCATTGTTGTATTTTTATATTTTATGTTATTACTTTCTTTGTAGATTTCATAACTTTTATCAATGGAGACCCCATATCTTGATTTCCCATCCCTCCCCGACGACAAAAGTAACATTCTGAAATTCATGATAAATTAAAGCAATTAACGAATTGATTCTAGTACCGTAGACGAGGGAGTGAAGTACCGTTTATCTATCCCTTTGTCACCGACTGAAATAAAAAGACCCGAGGTTTTAGGGACGTCTACCACTACGTCGGTACTTTAATTTTCTGCGAATGAGGAACCTTCCCTTCAATACTGGTTGGATCTGTCGTATAATTTTTCGTCTCTGTAATGAAACAGTTGTTTCCAGGTAGATCAGTTCCGATACCAAAAAGGTCACCAGTACATACCTACACTCTCAACCTGATATTTCTTTCGACTCGCGGTTTGTTAACTACGAAAACTTGACACTACAACCTCTTCTGAGAACTCTCAGGGAACCTGACGTTCCTCTAGGTTGGTCAGGTAGGATTTCCTCTAGTCAGGACCACAAGTAACCTTCCTGACTACAACTTCGACTTTGAGGTTATGAACCCGGTGGACTACCCTTTTCGACTGAGTAAACTTTTCTGGGACCACGACCCTCCCTAACCCCCGTCCTCTTCCCCTGTTGTCTCCTACTCTACCAACCTACCGTAGTGGCTGAGTTACGTGTACCCAAACCCACCTGAGACCTTCAACCACTACCTGTCCCTCCGGACCGCACGACGTCAAGTACCCAGTGTTTCTCAGCCTGTGCTGACTCACTGACTTGACTTGACTAACACTAATTTTATTGTCATTAAAAATTTTTTATGTCTCGGATGTCTTCCGATCCATTAAACTTGGTTGAGTTTCTTTTGAAATTTTTCGAGTTGTTTTACATTCTTTATAAAGGATTTTTATTTTGGATTCTAATTCTCGTAAGTGGAAGTGGTCCTCTAATTCTAAGTCCTCTTCCAATTTTGACCCCTTTCAATCTTTTGACGAACCCGTGGTAGACGGGATCTCTGTTAAACGACTCCGTCCTCTGAACCGGGTCTCCATTGGAGTCGTCTGTTTCGTTTTCTTCCCAACCCTGGGGTTTTCGCATTGACATCTGCATCAATTCTTGGTCTTAATTTGGAACGAGATCGTATCAGCAGTCGGTGGATTCACGAAGTCTTTTAGATTTCGGAATTTCAACCCGAATTATTTTTGTTTGCCATAGAAGAGTGGAACTTCACTTCAGCGAGTCAACACAGGCTGAGAAACGCTGGGGTACCTGGCATCTGATGGTCCGAAGAGTCAGGTACCCTAAAAGATCCGTTCTCATGACCTCACCCAACGGTAAAGGAAGAGGTCCCCTAGAAGGGTTAGGTCCCTAGCTTGGACCCAGAGGGCGTAACCTCCATCTGCGAAATGGGTGACTCGGTGGTCCGGAGTTTAATTAAGGTGTTGATTCAAAAGTTTGTATTATAGATCATGTGTAAGTTTCTATTTTGTCCGTGTGTTTTCTTATTATGTTGTCTATGTCTGGGTGTACCCGAGGGTTACGACAGAAGAGTCTGTCTAATATATATTGACATAAAAATTCATACATTCTGTTCCACCTTTTAAAGTCGTTGTTTTCTTAGTTTATTATGTTCGATTTTCTTTTAATTTTAAGATCTTGATTTTTTGTTTTAGTCTTTGAGTGACTTATCTAAATTGTCGTCTGTTGTGTATGTCGTGTTTTCTTGACTTTCCATTCAGTCTTCAAAGGTCTTGCTTCGTCTCTTTTTTCCTACCACGTGTGTCTCCTCTCCAATTCTCTGTGACATATGCTACTTTTCCGGTCTGTATGCAAATTAACCGCAAGGTCCTTCTCTGTTTTTCTCTTGCCCCGTCTTCGTCACAGACTTCTTTGCGTATGTACGATTCAGTGTAGTCAGTACAGGATTGAGGAGCACTGGGGTACCTGACATCGGGTGGTCCGAAGAGACAGGTACCTTAAGAGGTCCGTTCTTATGACCTCACCCAACGGTAAAGGAGGAGGTCCCTTAGAAGGGTTGAGTCCCTAGCTTGGGCACAGAAAACACAGAGAACGTGAACGTTCACCCAAGAAATGGTGATCACGGTGGATCCTTCGGGACAAACTTCTTTATTACTGACTCTAAAAGGTCTTGGCTACTTTTGTAGTTAGGTGTCTTAGTTCTTAAAGAACGTTAGAGTCTCATTTATTGTCTTTAGGTGTGAATCTTTACAGTAGTGCTTTAACGTCTTTTGGTCTTTCTTTTTTTTTTGAATTTTCGTCAGTCTTTTTTTTTTCGTTTCGGAAATTTTCACATTATGAATCTGACTAAATAGTGATCATTGTCTTCGGTCTTTTGTCACCTTACTACGAGAGTTACTCATTTGTTGTTTTTATTTTGTTTTTACCGGTTGGATTTAAAGATACGGTAGACTTTTATAGGAAGTGTTTACTTCTACTTTACTTTTGTAAAAGACTGTTTGTTATTGTCTTAAATCTGTAGTTCTCTGGGGTACGTCCGTCTCCTTTTCAATTTCCAAATTCTTCCCCCTTTTCCCGTTTTTTCTACCTTTGTACGAGAGGTCTTCTTACACTAAGCACCCCAAGTTGTGAAATTAATGATGAACGAATTAGAAAAAAATCATGAGATTCCCGTTTAAGAAAATGAACTATAATTGTAGGATAAATAGAGGTCTGAGCCGTACAACGCGAACTTTCCGTGTAGACGTTCGCCAAGTAAAGTCCAAGTACAGAGATAGGTTTCTAGAATCCGGGTTTGACGGTCTCCGATAATTCGGTCTATATGATTCTGAAGCAATAGTAAGACTGAGAATAGAATAATAATGACTTGTTCGTCTTTTTATTCATTATTTTTATTACATATGACTCATATCGTCCATAAGAAGTAAATACGACTATACTTCAATCCAATAATGGATGATAGAAACATTGAGGAGTAAGGAAAAGAGGTATCTTAAGTATAAATCTTACACTCGATGCCCAATCTGACGGAGTCAATCTTCAGGTCTGCGGTTGGAAATTGTGGGTTTACAGTGAACCATCATATAAATTGGAGAAATACGTAGTCAAAGGTTTAGTAATCCTGTCATCATTTTTAACAATAAAAGGTGTATCCAATAAAGTTCTTAATTCTAGATTTTATGTGTATCTTTTCGTGATTCGTTTTATAGGTAGTGTATTATTTGTAAGTTGTATGTAATTTTTGTTAAAAAAGAGTTTTTTTTTCATATGTCTTTGATGTAAAATTTTCGATACTTAAACTCTTTAATATATAAAATATTAATAAGAGTTATTAAAACGTCATTGTTGATTAATGAATTTTTATTTATGAATGAACTGATTTAGATAAGACAATAACTACCGTCGGGTTACTTCCTCACATTGTAAAAGAAACAGACCAACGGAATGTAGTATTGGACGAAGGTGGTTAAGAGCCGTCGCAAGTATTTAAGGTATAGAATTTTTCTGCCTTTTGCACTAACAATTGTGATAAACTGTTCTTTAAATTTCGACTTTTATTGTAAAGATCTTCTTTGACTACGAGGTAAAACTATGGACCTTTGATTTTTCCGAAAGAGTTATATTTCACAATGAAATCTTTATAGTTATAAGGTTGTCGAAAATGATTGGGCAAAATATTAAATTTTAAAGAGAAGAGATTCTTACGTTATTGAGGATTTCATCCTCTCTTGTCCTATGATATTTATTTTTATAGATAGTCAACAAACAAAAATGATTATAGTGGTGATAAGGTGTTTTGTGACTTCCGTCGAATAATTTTTATGTATGTTAATACAATTTTATAACAGTATTTCTTCGTTATTGTTTCTTAAATAGTAACTAAATCTTGTTGTAGTTTTTTTTCCTACAGAATGTGGACATTCTATGAAATAAATCTTTAAATCGAAACCATAAGGATTTCCGTTTAAATTTTTTACACACCTTCACCCTTCATCCCANAGGATTTCCGTTTAAAATTTTTACACACCTTCACCCTTCATCCCACCCACCCCTTCCCAGAACACTCAAATTCAGTTACTCTGTATTCTCTTTCAAATGATCTTGTCGAACTCTTTTCTTCAATTAAATTATTTCTTCTTTCTACGTACGTGTCTCGAATTGGAAGAGGAGAGAAAGACAAATCCAATGACACACTGACGTATATATAAAGAGTTTTACGATATTGTACCTTTACAAATACGTCTTCGTTTTTAGTTTCTTATTATGTTGTTTAGTGGTTCTTAGGTGTACCTCAGAGTTTTTGGTAGTTGAAATAGGTTTTGTTTTATGACCTAGGAACCTTTATGCGCTGTGTTTTTGTTTGACTTTACTCGAAACTGGTATAAGTAGTCTTACCGGAGGTTTTACCCCTTCCGCATGGTGTCCCACTCCGACCCGCTTTCCACTGTTGTTACCTTGTAAACGTCGTTTATAATTTTGATGTAAGTGTAGTGTCAATTATCTCTTTCGTTGACTAGAAATGATTGTAAATGGTCAGAAGTGACGAAATTACGAGTGGATGGGACCGAGGCACGACGCATACATGTGTGTGTGTGTGTGAGTGTGTGTGTGTGTGTGCCCGCGCATGTTTCAGTCAGTTGGATTCGTTTGTCGTCCTCAAGGTGTTAAGTGTTCGCTACTGTCCTCGTGGAAGTCAAGAGACAAGAAAAAGTCTTTTGACAAATGTACACGGGTCAATTCCCTTGATACTGACTCGTTGACTTGTGTGTGTGTGTGTGTGTGTGTGTGCTTACAAGTACTCTTACTAAGTATCATTAAAGTTCTCTTCAAAGGAACCCCTCTCTTCCTTTTTTCCTACGGCTCGTTGGACGTCGTAATGTCGTTTTACAATCGTAGACGAATTAGACT
The DNA here is from genome assembly GCA_006410555.1 of Capra ibex. Lineage (NCBI taxonomy): Eukaryota > Metazoa > Chordata > Mammalia > Artiodactyla > Bovidae > Capra > Capra ibex. Next base: position 1,240,009 of record SJYO01039250.1, on the reverse strand, counting down.
GTCAATATAAGAAGAGATATAAATAGACCTCCTAATTTTGTAAAGTTTTAAATTTATTTACAAAATTTTCCATCTTTAGTGTCTGCCGTGTGTGTCAATCTCCCATAAACTCCTTATTTCTTTCCTCCAAAAAAGGGATTCTCCTCTCTGCGACCTCATGCAAACGACCACCCTTAGTGCGTAATCTCACACTCCAATTACTGTTTCCTCTCTTCCTTATATAGTCGTCGTCGTTCCAACCTTTCCTCTCAGTTACGTCTCGTCACATCGACCGGACCACTTATCTCGGTCGTCCCACACGGAACGAAAGACTGACACGCACGTACACACTCCGTCCCCCCGTCACCTGACTCCTGAGTCCCTCGAACGGAGAGGTACTTTCGTTACTTTTTTGGCCGTGGTAGTTGCAAACCCCGAAAAGGTTTGTCAAGAAGAGTGACCATTTCTTGGGTGGACGTTGCGTCCCCTACGTCCAAGTTAGGGACCCAGCCCTTCTAGGGGACCTCTTCCTCTACCGTTGGGTGAGGACATAAAAACGGACTTTTTAGGACACCTGTCTCCTCGGACCACCCGATGGCAGATACCGTAGTGTTTTCTCAGTCTTTGTTGAGTCGTTGATTTGTTGTAGTTTAAAAAGTCTTAGATCCTCTTTTTGTCAATTGTTCTGAAAGTCGATGGCTTTCATAGAAACCAGTTCTTTTTGTCCTTCTGAAAGTCCTCCTTGTCTCCTGAAACACCATAGAATTTTATGGTATGAGGGTGTGAAGAGACCGCCAGGTTACCATTCTTTGTCGGACGGTTACGTGCCCTGTCCCCAAGTTAGGGACCAGACCCTTCTAGGGTGCACGACGTTACTGCGGGTACCGGGTGTTGAGGACTTCGGACGTCCGAGGTCACGGACGCGATGTGACGTTCTCCGCGGTGTCACTACTCTTCGGTCTCGTGAAGTCGGTCTCCTGGGGGTGACAGTGTCGGTCTCTCCTGGGGTGACAGTGTCGGTCTCTCCTGGGGTGACAGTGTCGGTCTCCTGGGGGTGACAGTGTCGGTCTCTCCTGGGGGTGACAGTGTCGGTCTCTCCTGGGGTGACAGTGTCTATCTCTCCTGGGGGGTGGACGGTGTCGGTCTCTCCTGGAGGGGTAACAGTGTCGGTCTCTTCTGGGCTGACAGTGTCGGTCTCTCCTGGGGGTGACGGTGTCGGTCTCTCCTGGGGGGTAACAGTGTCGGTCTCTCCTGGGGTGACAGTGTCGATCTGTCCTGGGGGTGACGGTGTCGGTCTCTCCTGGGGGGTGGACAGTGTCGGTCTCTCCTGGGGGTGACAGTGTCGGTCTCTCCTGGGGGGACAGTGTCGGTCTCCTGGGGGTGACAGTGTCGGTCTCTCCTGGGGGTGACAGTGTCGGTCTCTCCTGGGGTGACAGTGTCGATCTCTCCTGGGGGGTGGACGGTGTCGGTCTCTCCTGGGGTGACAGTGTCGGTCTCCTGGGGTGACAGTGTCGGTCTCTCCTGGGGGGTGGACGGTGTCGGTCTCTCCTGGGGTGACAGTGTCGGTCTCTCCTGGGGGTGACAGTGTCGATCTCTCCTGGGGGGTGGACGGTGTCGGTCTCTCCTGGGGAGTGACAGTGTTGATCTCTTTCGGGAGTGGGTCGTTGCTTCTGGGCCGTTCCGATCTTTATTATTTATTTGTTTTCAGAAATTTTTTATGGTGTCAGGGTAGGAGACGAGGGTCGTTGGAACTCTTTTTACAATATAAGGACCATGACCATAGTGTCACTCGTCTTGTCCTTTCCTCAAGAGTGTTTCGGAGTAAGGGTTACTCCTCAGTAATGAAGTTGATGTACCACCAAGGAACCTTCTCAGATGAACTTTCCGAATAGTTGACCTGGAGTGGGTCAACTACTGAATTTTTGTCTACAGTTTCTTCTGTTGAGGTTGTTTTTTGAATGACACAGCGGAATTGATACAGGGTACACGATATTAGCAGTTATACTCAAAAGGCAGGGTCCCCAAGTGGTATAGGTACCAATATTACCGAGACTCCAAACTAAAGGACAATTTCTTTTTTTTAATGTGTCTTCTTTACTCTTTTCATGTCTTTTATAAAGTCATAAAATGCTAACGAAGACACGACAAACTGCTTACAAGTAATAAATTTTATAATTGAAATACGACTTCAGGTATGAGAAACCTCTTTTTCGTACAAGTTTGTCTATATGGGGAATGTGTTTGAGTTTTATTTGTCGACATTCTGAAGTTTAATCACTGTTTAATCAGTGACGTTAAATAGAAATCGAGGTGTCTTGAGATGAAGAAGTAATTTAGTTGAGAGTGAGAGAGACTGGTTAAAAAGATAATAAGGTCGTATTGGAGGTCGAGATGTAGTTTTGAAAGTAGTGGACGGTTTATTTTTGATTCCAGGATTTTTTCCTTCGGTCCTATAATAAAATAATTAGAGTCTATAGTGGAAAAGAATATGAGGAAGTACGACTCTCGAACAATTCGTAGATCGTCCACTTATTTCTTTTTACCCTCATGAGTCAGTGAATTAGTACAGACTGAGAAACACTGGGGTGTCTGACATCCGGTAGTCCGAGGAGACAGGTACCCTAAAAGGTCCGTTCTTGTGACCTCACCCAACGGTAAAGGAGGAGGTCCCCGAGGAAGACAACGTCCCTAACTTGGGAACAGAGGACGTGGAGGACGAAACTGTCCGTCTAAGAAATGGTGGCATGGTGGATATTTGAGTGAATTCATTAGGATTTTACAGTTGTAGGAATTTCTTTGATTAAAAATTTATTTTCAAATTTGTCGGAATATCTTATAATAGTTATATAGGTAAATTTCGAATATATGATACACGTTGAAAGATAAATTTTATGTTTTAAACGATACGTATCAGTTAAAGAAGTCATATGTCGTGATTCTAGGTTAATGAAGATATACTGTTGTCGTTTTAACTCGTGCAGACCGAGATGATAGTAGGTAAGTTTAGAGATACTAAGACTATAAAAAGAGAATTTCCACGTGTGTGTACGTTTACTTTTCCATATTGTTCTATAAACCTTTCTTAATTTAGGAATCTTATTAAGTAAAAAAGAACCGGTGACTTTAAATCATTATGTTTAAATTACCATCAAGTGACCTCCTTTTTTCCGATAATAGAAGTCGAGTGAAATCGGTAACTTGAACACTTTTTAAGGTTTTGACTAAACAGACCCGGTATGTAAATCTTCTGATAGTTGTTATAACGACTTTTAAAAGTTGTTTTTTTTTAAAAATTCAAAGTGTTTTTATTTAAGACGAATTATATTGGAAAGTTGTTTCTTTCGAATCAAGGTATTCTTTTACGATAGCGGTTATAATTTTGTGTTGGTATTGTTAGTGTTCATGTGTAAACGTCTTCTTCCATCTGTAGTCAGAATTCGGTTCTGGGTGTTGTATGTACGATGTACCAAATAGTTCCCTGAAAAAAACTCTCTAACAAGAACCCGAGGTAATTTCGTGTTGACCAATCTACACTCACTCGTGTTCGTCCGTGTGCTACGACCCACATTCGTTGTCAGACTTACTGACCACCTCGATTGGTTATGTGCTGAATGGGTCAAATTAAAAAAAAAAAATGGAAAAGATAATTTAAAGAGGTGACTTAAGGTCAAGAGTTGAAGAGCCACGAGAAATAGGTCACTGTGTTCTATTCTGTTTCTGTGAAGAGTCTAGTCAATTGTGACTAAAAGGAAAAAGGATTTATAAAAATATAATAAGAGGGGACCGTGTCCCTTTTATTGAAAAATTTGAAAACTTAGACTGACAAGATATCCTCAGATTCTGTAGACTTCCTTTTATTTTGGGCCGGTATCAAATGTTCGTCTTGTCCTGTTATATAAGTTGTTTTGTACATGACTTTCGGACGTTCTTTGTTTTGGGAGATGTCACATGACCCTGGGTGTTCGGTCCTGTCCCATTCCGGTTACGTTTCAAATTCTCCCACAGTTTATAAGGTATTAGTTTTAGAATTTTTAGTCTTACTTAATAGAAAATTTTTAGTCTTTTTCTGATGAGTTTGTAGTTTGAAAATTTATGTCTGTAGTGATCATCATAACGAGTGACGACAAGGAAACATGGTCCGAGGTGACACCGAGAAACTGTGACAGGTACCCCAAGACGACAATTTCACGACACAAGTTTGACCAGTGGTTTAGACCTTTTTAGTCGACACCGGTGTCCTGACCTTTTCTAGTCAAAAGTAAGGTTAGGGTTCCTTTCCTTTACGGTTTGTTGTAAGTTTGATGGTATGTTAACATGAGTGACGTGTTCGATCGTTCCAATACGAGTTTTAGGAAGTTCGATTTGAAGTCGTCATACACTTGGTTCTTGTAGTTCAACATAGTGTTCGGTCTACTTAGTGTTCGACCTTAGTTCTGAAGGGTCCTCTTTATAGTTGTTAGAGTCTATACGTCTATTCTGGTGAGATTACAGTCTTTCGTTTCTCCTTGATTTCTCGGAGGACTACTCCCACTTTCTTCCCACGCTTTTTCGACCGAACTTCGAGTTGTACGTTTTTAGATTCTGGTTCGGTAGGTCAGAGTAGTGAAGTACCGTTTGTATACCCCCTTTGGACCATCGCAAAATAAAAGAACCCGAGGTTTTAGTGACGTGTGCCACTGACGTCGGTACTTTAATCTTCTGCGAACGACGGACCTTCCTTTCGATACTGTTTGGGTCTGTCGTATAATTTTTCGTCTCTGTAGTGAAACGACTGTCTCCAACCATATCAGTTTCGATACTAAAAAGGTCATCAATACATCCCTATACTCAGAACCTGGTAATTCTTCCGACTCACGGCTTGACTACGAAAGTTTGACGCCACGACCTTTTCTGAGAACTCTCAGGGAACCTGACGTTCCTCTATCTTGGTCAGTTAGGATTTCCTTTAGTTGGGACTTATAAGTAACCTTCCTGACAACGACTTCGAGGTTATGAAACCGGTGAACTATACTTCTCGGTTGAGTGACCTTTTCGGGGACTGCGACCCTTTCTGACTTCCGTTTTCCTTTTCCCCCACCGTCACCTATGCTACCCAATCTATCGTAGTGGTTGACTTACCTGTACTTAGACTCGTTTGAGCTCCTCTATCACCTCCTGACTCCTCGGACCACACGAAATGTCAAGTGACAAGTCAGCGATTCAACACAGCGAATGCCAGCGAATTCCAGTGTCTCCCTCTGTGTTGAATCGTGGACTCGTCGTTGGTTGGTGACACCGAACCTAGTCGTAGCGGTTCGTTCTACGTGTGTGGGTCGTTCCAGACTACGAGAGGTCCGGAGATGTTTGGTCTCACCTTCCTGTTTCCTCTACTCTGCGTTTCCGTCTCTCATCTTCGTTCTCGATTCGATTCTGGATTTCTGTCTGTTGCATTCCTGGTTTTTCATTATTACATTGAAATTTTGGATACATGTGTACTTTTAGACGATCCCGTTTGACGACAAGAAAGAGATTCCTGTTTGTACAAGAAAATATCCGTTTATTGTTTATAAGTAATTTATTTTATTTATAGAAAAATTCCGAATGATGACATTATGAAAGTACACTAAAATTAAAGTAAAAATATTTTTGGGGTCTCTGGACAATAATATATACTAATTTGACATAAGAGTCAAATAGAAGATAGGTAAAATAGGGTGACTGTCACGGTTTACACTATAAGGTTATATGATCTTTAGTCTGAAAAAAGGTCATTGTAAATTTTCAATTTGGACGTTGGTCATAAACAAAATAGTGTCAATAGACTAAAAATAAATTAAAGGATGAAAAATCATTTCCTTTATTCTAAAAAAGTTTCTACCAAAATGTATATAGGGATCTCATTAAGAATTCTCCATCTCGATGAGGGTGACTTCTCCCTCTTCTTTCCCACAAATTGGTTGAGAGGTTGGACAAAATGAATTTTTTTTTTTTTTCACTATTATATCTTAAATTTAATAAAAAGAGTAAAATTTAGTGTGACCTTTGACTAACTAAAGACCTTGATCCTGGGACGGTTAGACTGTACTGTTGCAAGAGATAGTTCTATTTGTGGTGATAGTGATCCAGGTCCTCGTTGTCGACACTAAAAATTTGAGATTTTTATATTTTATTTTTTATTATACGATTACATTTGTTTATAGTGGATATTTACATAGTCAAGTCAAGTCAGCAAGTCAGCACAGGCTGAGAAACGCTGGGGTACTTAGCGTCGTGCGGTCCGGAGGGACGGGTAGTGGTTGAGGGCCTCAAGTGAGTCTGAGTGTAGGTAGTTCAGTCACTACGGTAGGTCGGTAGAGTAGGAGACAGTAGGGGAAGAGGAGGACGGGGGTTAGGGAGGGTCGTAGTCTCAGAAGAGGTTACTCAGTTGAGAAGTGTCCTCCACCGGTTTCATGACCTCAAAGTCGAAGTCGTAGTAAGGAAGGTTTCTTGTGGGTCCTGACTAGAGGAAGTCTTACCTGGCCAACCTAGAGGAACGTCAGGTTCCCTGAGAGCTCTCAGAAGAGGTTGTGGTGTCAAGTTTTCGTAGTTAAGAGGCCGGGAGTCGGAAGAAGTGTCATGTTTAGAGTGTAGGTATGTACTGGTGACCTTTTTGGTATCGGAACTGATCTGCCTGGAAACAACCGTTTCATTACAGAGACGAAAACTTACGATAGATCCAACCAGTATTGAAAAGAAGGTTCCTCATTTGCAGAAAATTAAAGTACCGACGTCAGTGGTAGACGTCACTAAAAGCTCGGGTTTTTGTATTTCAGACTATGACAAAGGTGACAAAGGGGTAGATAAAGGGTACTTGACTACCCTGGTCTACGGTACTAGAAGCAAAAGACTTACAACTCGAAATTCGGTTGAAAAAGTGAGAGGGGAAAGTGAAAGTAGTTCTCCGAAAAATCAAGGGGAAGTGAAAGACGGTATTCCCACCACAGTAGACATGTAGACTCCAATAACTATAAAGAGGACCGTTAGAACTAATATTTACATATCTATTATAATTAAAAATTAATATTTACACAATAATATATAGTCTATTTAAAAGTTGTATGTCTATAAATTATTGTGAAATCTTAGAATGTTAAAAAGGAACTAGACTTACTTTTGGTTCTTCCTTAAATTAACCAAAGAGACGGTTCCTTTCATCATGACTAAAGTCTTATGTGTACGCCCAGTAACGTCGAAAACTCTCGTGTGAATGAGGCGATCTTCGTCGTGTCATATTGTTTTTTCGGGAACTGACCCTCTGACGACTTGACTTTCGGACGGTGAGAGGATAGATCCGACGTCGGGTCGTTCGGTTAATTGATGCCGTCCCGAGTCCAGGGAACAGTCGTCTCTGTCGTTCACTCACTCTACTCGGGTCTCAAGTGGCTCCCGGGAGTTCCTGGTATGGTCCCGTGGGCTCTCGCGCTACCCAAGTCGAGGTGAGTTGAGTGAGGGAAGAATTTGTTTCGTGAAATAATAAATCGGAGAAATCTATATGCCCTTAAATGTATCATACAGAAATTATTTTTTTTCTAAGTCGACGAAAATTTTTTTGATCTAGTCTTCAGGAGGTTCTAGGGAAGATTCCGATTGTGTGTTACTTTAATAAAATGTATAACCTTATTTCGTTAATGTCTGTGATTTTTCTCAGAATTTCCATGGATTTAACTGTCTGTTTCCAAAAAATATCAGGATCCTTACGACTTGTCTTGACCGTCCTCTCTTTCGTAGAGGTTTGGAACGACGACTTTCTCGACTGTCCTTGCTCTTGACACTGTTCGAGTCGACGGTATGTGACGACGACGCTTTAGTCGTCCTATCTTGGGTTTGAGTGTACGTCCGGGTCCGTCTGTGGTCGGACGTGTAGTTCTGCTGTCCTGAGGTGCACACGTACGAGTCGACCCAGACTGAGAAACGTTGGGGTACCTAATATTAGGTGGTCCGCGGAGACAGGCACCCTAATAGGTCCGTTCTTATCCCCTTACCCAACGGTAAAAGAAGAGGTTCCCTAGAAGGACTGGGTCCCTTACTTGGTCTCATAGGACGTCACCGTTCACTTAAGAAATGGTGATTCGGTGTACCCTTCGGGGTTATCCGAGGTAGACAAGTCAAGTCAGTGAGTCAGTCCAGACTGAGAAACGCTGGGGTACCTGACGTCGTGCGGTCCGAAGGGACAGGTAGTGGTTAAGGGTCTCAAATGAGTTTAAGTACAGGTAACTCAACCACCATGGTAGGTTGGTAGAGTAGGAGACAGTAGGGGAAAAGGAGGACGGAAGATAGAAGGGCTCCTAGTCCCAGAAAAGGTTCCTCAGTCCAGATGTGTAGTCCACCGGTTTCATAACCTCGAAGTCGAAGTTGTAGTCAGGAAGGTTACTTATAGGTCCTGACTAAAGGAAATCCTAACTGACCGACTTAGAGGAACGACAGGTTCCCTGAGAGTTCTCAGAAGAGGTTGTGGTGTCAAGTTTTCATAGTTAAGAAGTGACGAGTCTAAAGAAATGTCAGGTTGAGAGTGTAGGTATATACTGATGACCTTTTTGGTATCGAAACTGATCTGTCTGGAAATAACTGTTTCATTACAGAGACGAAAAATTATACGACAGATCCAACCAGTATCGAAAAGAAGGTTCCTCGTTCGTAGAAAATTAAAGTACGGACGTCAGTGGTAGACGTCACTAAAACCTCGGGGGTTTTATTACGGACAGTGACAAAGGTAACAAAGGGGTAGATAGACGGTACTTCACTACCCTGGTCTACGGTACTATAATCAAAAGACTTACAACTCAAAATTCGGTCGAAAAAGTGAGAGGAGAAAGTGAAAGTAGTTCTCCGAGAAATCAAGAAGAAGTGAAAGACGGCATTCCCACCACAGTAGACGTATAGACTCCAATAACTACAAAGAGGGTCTTTAGAACTAAGGTCGAACATGAAGAAGGTCGAGTCGTAAAGAGCACTACATGAGACGTATATTCAATTTATTCGTACCACTGTTATGTGTCGGAACTACATGAGGAAAGGGTTAGACCTTGTTCAGACAACAAGGTGCAAGTTAAGAAGTAACAGTTGTTTTCTCAGGTTTTACGTCTTTAACCTACGTTAGAGTTTTTGTTGTCTTACTAGAGACAAGCAAAGGTTCCGTTTGGTAAGTTATAGTATCGTTAGGTTCGGATACGGGGTTGGTCACTACGACTTCCTCGATTTTGTTGTCAAGATACTTCTGCATGTTCTGGAAGATCTTTATTGTGGGGGTTTTCTACAAGAAAAGTAATATCCCCTGACCTTACGTTTCCATCCTTCAGTTCTCTGTAGACCTCATTGTCCGTTTAAACCGGAACCTCATATTTTGTTTCGTCCAGTTTCCGATTGTCTCAAAACGGCTCTCTTGCGTGACCAGTATCGTTTGTGGGAGAAGGTCGTTGTGTTTTCTTCTGAGATGTGTACCTGTAGTGGTCTACCAGTTGTGGCTTTAGTCTGACTAATATAGGAAACGTCGGTTTCTACCTCTCCGAGATATGTCAGTCGTTTTTGTTCTGGTCCTCGACTGACACCGATTCTAGTACTTGAGGAATAACGGTCTAAGTCTGAGTTTGACTTCTTTCATCCCTTTTGGTGGTCTGGTAAGTCTATGCTGGATTTAGTTTAGGGAATACTAATATGTTACCTTCACTGTTTGTCTAAGTTCCCTAGTCTAGACTATCTCACGGCCTTCTTGATACCTACCTCCAAGCACTGTGACATGTTGTCTGAGGTATTATACACAAATAGGTGTACGGACCCACCTATCGATTGTTTACTTAATGATTCACACACGTTAGATCAATTGAAAGTTTTTTACGATCTGGATAATTTAAGTAAATTTTCTTTCTACCTCCGTCGTGACTGGTTTCTTAGGAGACACCGTGTCGTGAAATAGTGGGGGGTTTATGTCTACAAAAATATTCACGCGATATTCTTTTCCACGAGGGTCTTGACCAAGTTACCATCTCGCATAGACTTCCTTGCTCGTACGTTTCTCATTCAAGTCCTTACGAGTCTTTCTTGTCATTCCCGTCCCTGAACAGGATAGTAATTAATGTTATCTAGTCTTTCGTTCGGTCACTTTTGGTCCTCACGACGTCATTGTCCCGTCCCCTATCTCGAACTTCTTACTCTTGGCCCTAGTCCTCCCTTTCCGCACAATAGTCGTTTACCGACGCGTACGTACGAGTCAGTACAGGTTGAGAGACACTAGGGTAATCCGAGGAGACAAGTGCCTTAAAAGACCCGTTCTTATGACCCAACCCAACGACGAAGGAAGAGTTCCCCTATAAGGGTTGGGTCCCTGGCTTGGGTACAGAGAGGACAGAAGACGTTGCCGTCCGTCTAAGAAGTGATGACACGGTGAACCCTAGGGGATCTTGTAGACTGACTCATTTGCCATATTCGCCTGTTTGGTCGGTAAATCCTAAAAATTTTTTCTTTAAGTTGTTCGAGGTTGTGTTTTGCCACTACAGACACTGTCCTTTTGCGGTTGTTTATGTCGGTTCCTATATCAGACAAATTACCGTCTACTACGACTTTGGACAGACTTTTCCGTTACGGTGTGTTTCGTCTTAAGTCTCGTCGTACGAGGGCCCCCTTCGAAGGGTCCAGGCGTTGTATAAGGGACTCTTGTGTGTCCCTCTACCGATGTGGTGAGAGGCTCACTCTCTTCGTGCGTGGGAGGACAAGAGTCCCGCAGAGACACGGGAAGACCTACGAGGGTAGGACCTGTGTGCTGGTACACAAACGACGAATGGTCCAGGTTCGTTATTGAACAAGTTTTCTCGAGATCCTGAAAGGACTCACTAGTTACGTTCTGGTCCCCACGACGTCTGGTTGAGGGGTCCGAAGGATCTATTCACCGCTAGTCCGGAGTCCTGGTCCGGAGTCAGACGGATTCCTCAGGAGGAGACTCTAAAGGTAGAGTAAGGAGTGTAATCTGTTGAAGGTTAGTCTAATTTCTAAATTTTCATTCTTATAGGCATTATTATCAAGATTACCAATTTTTTTTTTCGAGACTCTTTTCGTACTCATTGTTGTGTAAACTTTTTACCCGTTCCTTATGCTTCTATTAAGTTTCTCCCGTTTTGTGTTACCGTTTATGTCAGACTCTTCTGTGATATTAAGAGTTAATGATAGTCACATAAAGGTTTGATTCTCCCTCTTTCTTTCTCTCTCTTGACCTCGTCTCTTAGTTAAGTTACTTGAGGATGCCGTGTATATACAATGGATGTTCTGCGCACAAGGGACGGACGGAAACCCCGTGATTGAGTATATGTGCCCACGTAATCCTTTGGTCGTCCCGGAGTGGTATACGCATGCAGTCCCGAAGTGACGTGCGACTACTCGACGTGACACGTTTACAGACGACAGCCCACAGTGACATTGCCCCACTTGACTTAGTTCTTCGGTTAACATAAATTAATATATTAGACCTCGACGAGTTTAAATAAAGATATTCTACATATCTTGTTATGGCTCCCAATGACTGTTCTTCGTGGTTCCTTTCTTGTAGAGATACGTATTGACTGAATAAAAATTGAGGATTGGTTTTGACTACTCGGTTTACACTCTGGAAGAATCTTGGATCCATCAATACTTGCTTTAAGATCCTCATAGTATTCCTAAAAAAAAATTTCTTATTTGTTACTTTCCTGTCGTGTTCGTATTTTGTATGTTTGTTCACTTGTCACTTCCTATTTCTTTTCATTATCGGTGGTGTTTTGATATTTTATTGGAAGAAAATTTTTATACAGATTAATTGTCACGGTGAGCTGTCTTAAAGAGTCAGTAGGTAAACTACGTGGGAGAAATTCCCTTCTGACCTGTTTTTACTAAACCATCATGTTACCTTTCTCGAGTGTAGTTAAGAAGTCAATCTCCGGAGAATGCATCACACTAGGCGACACCGGGGACTGGGGGCCAATTCTCTTTTGCTGAAAGTGAAAACTTTTGTCTGGTTGAACTCCGTATTCAAGGAAATGCGACGTCTTGGTGGTAGAGTTTGAACGAAACGAACGAAGGTTTTCTAAAATGTGCTCCTCTTATAAATAGTCGAAGATATTTTTCGACTAAAAGTGAAGTAAAGGAAGATCGTAATTAGATATAAATTTGTGTACATATATTGTTATATGTATTTAGACGTAAAAAAAGGAAGGTGTCTGTAAACTATTTGTTTACGGATGTGCACATAAAAAGAGGGAGAGAATTTTTTTTCGTTGAAATAAAAATCCTAAAAATAAATCCTATCAAATTCTAAATGTTTTGGTTGCTTCTCAGGGGTATAAAGAAGGTGTGTGGGTCAAAGGTGATAATAATTGGGATTGCAATGATACCATGTCAACAAGATTAAGTTAGTTGTAATGGTAATTAACTTCAAGTATAAAATAAGTCTAACAGAATTAAAAATCCGTTACAGGAAAAAGACAGGGTCCTAAGGCAGATCTCACAGTGTAATTTCAACAGTGCCGAGGGATCCGACAAGAACCCATACTGTTAGAGAGTTTGAAAGGAATAAGAACTACTGGAACTACTCATACACAAAACAAAATCCCGAAAGGAGTATCAAGTCGACCATTTCTTAGGCGGATGTTACGTCCTCTGGGACCAAGTTAAGGACCCAGTTCTTTTAGACGACCCCTTCCCTATACGATGGACGAGGTCATAAGAACCCGAAAGGAACAACCGAGTCGACCATTTCTTAGTGGACGTTACACCCTCTGGACCCAAGTTAGGGACCCTACCCTTCTAGGGGACCTCTTCCCTTTTTCCGATGGGTGAGGTCATAAGACCGGAACTCTTAAGGTATCTGACATATTAGGTACCCCAGCGTTTCTCAGTCTGTGTTGACTCGTTGAAACTGAAAGAAAGTGAAAGTACACAAAAATTTTACACAATCGAAAATTACGTCTCTTCCGTTACCGTGGGGTGAGGTCATGAGAACGGACCTTTTAGGGTACCTGCCTCCTCGGACCACCCGACGTCAGGTACCCCAGTACTTCTCAACCTGTGCTGACTCGCTGAAGTGAAAGTGAAAAGTGAAGGTACGTAACCTCTTCCTTTACCGTTGGGTGAGGTCACAAGAACGGACCTCTTGGGGTCCCTGCCCCCTCGGACCATCCGACGGTAGATACCCCAGTGTTTCTCAGTCTGTGCTGACTTCGCTGAATCGTCGTCGTCGAAAATTATATTGGATTAAAACATTTAAAGGAAGTTATCACGATATATTAGAAATAAACGGGTTTATAAATATATGGAAATACATCAGACATTAGTGTCATAAGTAAATAAAATATGAGAAGGGAAATGTAAAAGAGAATCTTACTGATGATAATTTTTCTGTTCTATATTGTTTACAGCCTCTGCTACACTTTTTTCCTCTGGGAACGTGTGACAACCACCCTGACATTTGACTTTGTTAGTGAATACCTTTTATCATACCTCTAAGGAGTTTTTGAATTCTGACCTTAATGGTACACTGATGTGATATGAATGTGACTAGTCCAATTAAAACCTCCTTAGACTACCCATTCTTTAAAATAGAACAAAAGTAGACGTAAAGGGACTTCGTTTGACTTTTTTTTTAAATAGATCTTATAACTAGGACGACTTTTCAGTGGTTCAGTTGGTGACCTACATCGTTATATCTAAAGGACGATGAAACTGTTCCATCCCCGTGTGTGGTCTGGTGTTGACTAACTCCTCTTCTACCTTCCTTTCTCCCTGTCGTTCATGTCCGTTTAGAAACCTCAAGACTATGTTCCTTGTCGTTACTTCATCCCGTCATCCGTCTTTTCTTCACCTTAGTTTTCTGTTGTGTCAAACCCAAAAGTCTAAAAAAAATCCTACCCACTTTACTGACGATCGTCTTTACTAGACCATCTCAGTCTTTGACTACTCCATCTTCATCCTTGTCTCTTGACGACCTCTCTGCGGCATTCACCCGTACTCTCCTGTCTTTAATAGTATTTGTTTGTATACGTCATGAAGACATGATTTTTTGTGTCTTGTAACTACTCTTTAGTTTCTTCTAGATTTATTTATCCGTCTGCATGGTATAAATACCTGACCTTCTGATCTTTGTCAATTCTACAGTTAAAGGGGGTGTGCCTCTCTATTTAAATTCCGTTCAAGATAGTTTTAGGGTCGTTCTACAAGACATACATATATATTGTGATAAGATAATTATTTTGAATATACGTCCCGAAGGGTCCACCCTCAGAGACTCAACCCTTCTAAGGGACCTCCTCCTTTATCGTTGGGTGAGGCCATAAGGACGGTCCTTTTAGGGTACCTGTCTCCTCGGACCGCCCGATGTCAGATACCCCAGCGTCGCTCGGCCTGTGTTGACTCACGTATGTGTTTTAAATGTACCTTTCCGTTGATTTTGTCGATTTTATTAAAGTTTTTAATTTTTTCCTTAACATGTTTCTTCGTCGGACAAGTTCTGGATCATGTATCGAGGTTGTTAGTTCTGACACATCATGACCCACTCTCCATCTATGTATCTAGTTACTTTATCTTAGGTCTTGGGTCTTTACTTTTGTATGTTTATACGAAAGGACTAAAGACTGTTATTGTATTTTCGTTAAGTTACCTTCCTACTATTTGAAAAGTTATTTACCACGATCTCGTCGACCTGTAAATACCCCGCCCCCTCCCCCCTGGCCCTTACAAGTTGGATGAAAAGTGTAAAGTATGTTTTTTTGTTGAGTTTTAACTAGGACTTGAATTTGTATTTACAATGTTCATTTTGGTATTTGACAGACTTGTTCTTTTTCTTTTTCTTTCTTTTTTTTTTTTTTGAGAACCTAGATAACGATCCGTTTCTCTCGAATTTGAATTGTAGTTTTCGAGTTGGGTATTTTCCTTTTTAAATATTTGACTTTAATTAGTCTTCAATTTATATATATACCAGAGTCACTCAGAAGGGACCACCGAGTCTACCATTTCGCAGACGAACGCTACGCCCTCTGGATCCAAGCTAGGGACCCAACCCCTCTAGGGGATCTCTTCCTTCGCCGTTGGGTGAGGTCATGAGAACGGACCTTTTAGGGTACCTGCCTCCTCGGAGCATCCGATGTCAGGTACTCCAGCGTCTCTCAGCCTGTGCTGACTCGCTGAAGTGAAAGTGAAAGTGGAGTACCAGAGTCTTTCTGGGTCAATACTCTTACTTATTTGTTCGATGGAACCACCAAGTCTACCATTTCCTAAACGGACGTTACGTCCTCTGGGCCCAAGTTAGGGACCCAGTCCTTCTAGGGGACCTCTTCCCTTACCGTTGGGTGAGGTCATAAGAACGGACCTCTTAGGGAGCACCCGATGTCAGGTACCCCAGTGTTTCTCAGCCTGTGCTGACTCACTGAAGGTGACAGTTCAAATTAGTTTGAAAGTGTTTGTTCGATGTCCGACTCTCTTTTATAAACGTTTGGCATTGTTTTCTGATCCCGGATCCTATAATTTTTGTTTTTTTGTTTGAAGAGTTTTGAGTTGTCATTTTGTTAAAAAATTTTTTGACCTTTCCCTGTGACAATACCGACTTGACACAGGGGGGTTTAGGTAGACGCCTTCGGGCTTGACCAGTTCAATTTTACTGCAGTAGTTCCGCCCGGGATTAGGTCGCACTGACCGCAGGGCAGTCAGCGAGTCAGCGTGGGCTGAGACACTGTGGCACTTGGCATCCGAGGAGACAGGTACTAGGGTACCTGTACGGTCCGAGGCGACGGGTACTCTGAGAGGTCCCTCCTGTGACCTTATCCATAAAGGATGAGGTCCCTCTTTTAGACCTGTACGGCTGTGGTCTATATGCATATGTGAGTCTTTGTCTGTGCGCCTCCTGTGTCGTTCTCCCGACGGTAGACGATTCGTCTCACTGCGGAGTCTTCTTTGGTGTGGACGGTTGGAACAAGAACCTAAGGGACGAGGGTCTTGATTTATCTACTCTTTTATTAAAAGGTAGTAAATTCTGTAAAGTATACACTATAAAACAGTACCACCGAGATTGTTTGAGTGTGTTTCTTTATGAATTGAGTCCTTCTATGTCTACCGTTTATTCGTGTAACTTTTGTTTCAGTCGTAGTAATCGACAATCCCTTTGCATTTAATTGTTGTATTACTGAATGGTAGGGTATGGATAATTTTACCCGATTTTAATTTTTCACTGGTGTGGTTTACGACCTTTCCTCCGTCTCTCTAGTCTAATGAGTATGTGGTGACTCAACCAACCTTACCTTTGGCATGTCGGTGAGGTCTTTTCTCAGACTGTCAAAGAATTTTTAAAATTGTATGTTGATAGTATACCGGGTCATTGTCATGAGAATGCATAAATAGGATCCCTTTACTTTTTGAATGCAAATGTGTCCTAGAAGTGTGTTTATGAATTTCGTCGAAATAAATATTATTGGGGTTTGACCTTTGTTACACCTACATATACGTGTAGGATGGGTCATTCTTCCTTACTTGATGACTATGTACGATTTTGGACCTACTTAGAGGTTTGACAATACGATTTACTTTTTTCGGTCAGAGTGTCCCTAAAGTAAATTTTTTGTAAGAAATGTAATGTTTTAATATCTTTACCCTCTTATCCAACCATACCCATATTTTCCGTTATACTTTCTAGAAAGACCACTATTTTTATAGGACATTGAAGTGACTAAGTTATAGTTGAAGAGCCTACGCTATATTATTAAAACGTTCCACAATGGTAAACTTTTTGGATATATTTTCCCATGTGTCTTAGAGAGACGTAAAAAAGAACGTTGCTGTACACTTAGATATTAATACAGGTATATTTTTAAAAAATCAAGTTTCTTTTAGTAATTGAATTTTGCAAATTTTACACATTAAATATTTATGTTATACGGAGTTATTTTTATCGATACACCAATTTTTTTTGTCGAAATTTCCTATATTTAATTTTGTTTTTGATATGTCTGGTCACAACAGAATGTCTTGAAAGACGTTAATGACTATGTAAGATATAAAGACACGATAGATATTATCATCAGTGGTCGGTGTGCACCGATTATTTTGTGACTTTTACACTGATTATATTGACTTTTTGAGTTTAAAAATAAAATGAGTAAAATTAGTCAAATTTATCGGTGTCCAGTAACCACCGACGGTCTGACCTATTCCGTCTGGATCTGTAAAATATTACCCTTTCCAGTAATACACGATTCTACTTTGATACCGTTTGCACAGAAGTCTTTTTCACACTTAAAATATCGTGACATACTATGGTCATCCCAAAGGGCCCCTCGCGTGACCATTTCTCAGGTAGACGGCTGCGTCCTCTACATTCTCAGTGCCCATGTCTCAGTCCCTCTAGGCGACCTCCTCCCTTGCCGTTGGGTGAAGTCATAAGAACGGACCCTTTAGGGTGTCAGTTTCCTCGGCCCACCCGATGTCAGGTGCCCTAACGTCTCAACCTGAGACGTTGATTCGTTATTGTAAGTCAATAGGAGTCCTTTTTCCTCTGTTCATTCTTTTATTGTTCATAATATAGTTCACAATTTAGCTTTCGTTTTGAAGGAATCTTTTATTACAGATGTAAAATAAGTACCAATGTTTTTAATGTCTTAATACTTACTTCTGATTACGTATCAAAATTAATGTCACTTCCCTCTATTTTAGAGGTTCCGTCTTTGTCTAAGTTGTTGCGACTCGTTAAGAGAGAGAGTATTAGAACTTGTCGTCTTTCTTTCCCTTCTGGCATTTTGTTCATTGTCGATTGAGACGGTGCACGATGAGATTTGAAATGAATCTCCATCCTAAGGAGTCTTAGTTTCGGCGACAACTGACATTCTACGTGTAACAACAGGTGACAAGTCAGTAATTTAGTACAGACTGAGACGGTGGGTCACCTGATGTTGTATGGTTCGACGGGACAGGTAGTGGTAGAGGGTCTGAAAGGAGTTTGAGTACAGGTAACTCAACTACTACGGTAGGTTGGTAGAGTTAAGACAATGGGGAAGAGGACGGGAGGTAGAAAGGATCGTAGTCCCAGAAAAGGTTACCAACCGATAAGCTAGTCTCCCGGCTTCATAACCTCGAAGTCGTAGTCAGGAAGGTCAATTATAAGTCCTAACTAAAGGAAATCCTAACTGACCAAACTAGAGGAACGACAGGTTCCCTGAGAGGTTCTCAGAAGAGGTCGTGGTGTCAAGCTTTCGTAGTTAAGAAGTCACGAGTTGGAAGAAATACCGGGTTGAGAGTGTAGACATGTACTGATGACCTTTTTGGTGTCAAAACTGATCTACCTGGAAACAGTTGTTTCATTACAGAGACGAAAAATTATGTGACAGATCAAAACAGTGTCAAAAAGAGGGTTCCTCGTTCTCAGAAAATTGTAGTATCTACACCAGTGGTAGACGTCACTAAAACCTCTGGTCCTTTTATTATAGATGACGACAAAGGTCAAAGGGGTACGTAAAACGGTACTTCACTTCCGTGGCCTACGGTACTAGAATTCAGAGACTTACGACTCAAAATTCGGTCGAAAAAGTGAGAGGAGAAGGTGGAAGTAGTTCTTCAACAAATTAGAGAGAAACGAAAAACGGTAATCCCATCGTAATAGACGTATAGACTCCAACTATAAAGAGGGTCTTTAGAACTAAGGTCGAACACTACGTGTGTGTTCTACGTGTGCCATGACATCATAAATTATGACTTTTTTTTAGGTACGCATTCATCTAAGTGTGTCAAGTTCGGGTACACAAGTTCCTAGTTGACATGTACTGTAATACTATTTCCCTATTGATACCTTTGTCGTTTTTCTAGTCTCCAACGGTCTCAATCGTCTTTCTCTCTCCCTACTCATCTGTCTTGTGTCTCGTAAAAATCCCATTACCTTGATAAGACATACTATGACATTGTCATCCACGTACAGTAATAAGTAAACAGTTTAGGGTATACTTTTGGACCTTCTCTTGGCCTTCATGCATGTCTAAAACCTATTACTACCCAGTTATGTCCAAGTTGCTGATATTGTTTGTACGGTGGAGGTCACGTGCAACAACTGGGGACCATATACCCTTAAGAGACATGAAAGACGAGTCACAACGACGCTTGGCCTTTGATAAGATTTTTAATTAGATAATTTTTAAAAAAAATATTATAGTTCCTGTAAACGATAGTGTCGGTCGATAAGTTAGTTGAGACATAGTAGTGATAGTGTTCGACGACGTGTTATGATTTCCCCGTTGACCTAAATTCGTCGAATTTTCACTTTCACTTCAGCGAGTCAGCACAGGTTGAGAAACACTGGGGCACCTGAGATCAGGTGGTCCCAGGAGGCAGGTACCCTAAGAGGTACGTTCTTATGACCTCCCCCAACGGTAAAGGAAGAGATCCCCTAGAAAGGCTGGGTCCCTACCTTGGGTCCAGAGGGCGTAACGTCCGTCTGTGAAATTGGAGACTCGGTGGTCCCTTCGGGACTTAAGTTTAAGTCAAGACGATGAATGGTGGTTCAATGGGAGAGATACGGAGTTAGGAGAGGAAACATTTTCTACATAAATTTTTCCACACCCTTAATTTACTTACTTGTATATACGTTTTGACGAATCCTGTCACCGGTCGAGTATCAATATTAAACTATTGAATCGTTAATATGAACACTAATAGTCTTCTGACTCCTTTATTGTTCTTTTCGTGTGTTATGTTACGGAATATGGAATTTAGAGTTTAATCGTAGGAAGAAGGAAGAACACGTTTTTTCTTTTTGTTTATTATTTTGAAAAGGGTGTATAGTTCACACATAGTCTCTCCCATCCTATTTCATACCCTAACATATGTCATAGTGGAGACTTTCAAAAAGTTTTGTATGGATGGTGTTTGGGTTTATGATTTAATCTTTGAAACTTTACACATATACCTTCGTATTCAGGAGGTATTCCAAGATTATTTGTGTGTGTGTGTCTGTGTGTGTAAGAATAAAATGGGTTGGGTAGAGGGTCCGACTACCCTCTACTTTGATAACGTATGCTCGTCACTTACCCCAAACTACGTGACTTGATATATAAAATTGTGTTTAAAGAACCTCAAGAATGTATAATAGATCTAGCCCCGACCGTTTGTCTCGGATATTAAGTTTAGACCGGGTCGTGGATTCAAATATATATTTCAAAATAACTTTGTGTCGTGTGAGTAAGTTAGGGTATAACGGATGTTGACGAAGGTATGTTAGTGGTGACTCGACTCAGCGACGAGGTCTCTGATGTGTCAGGTGTTTGAACTTTTATGAAAGATAGGCCGGAAATGTCTCTTACAAAGGGTCAGCATCAGACCTAATAAGTACGTCTTACGATAAGTCATCGAGTTGATCTTGTAAAGGACAATTGTTACTCACGTCACATTAACCTCGGGGCTTCATGTGTCTTTTCCTCTTCTGACCTTGCTTCGTTTCTTTGCCGAGAAGTGTAGCGCGCACGTCTCGTGTCGTTGTCAGAGGGACGTCGCAAGGAAGAAATTCCTTTGAGAAGGAGGAGGCTAAGGTTCGTTCTTCAGAACCGGTTCAAATGCGAGAGAGGGTACCGGTGTCCTCACCCGTGTGTTTGATTTGGTCCTCCGGGACGGAGGTGAAAGGTCGCACCTTCCTCCTCTCTGTGCGTCAGGGAGAGACTACCGGTCGACTCCGAAATCTGTGCTACGGCCGTAGGCGCAGGGGTGACGTCTCTTGTGTCTTGGATGAGACGTATTCCTCTTTCACTTCGACTTTCCGTCTCTTCTCGGCTCTCTCTTCTGGCAGAACTACTGTAGGAGCCGAGTCCAAGGTCGATGGGAACTCGGGTCGACGTGACGACCGTAGGGTTCACACCCGATACATTACTCCTTTGAGGGAAAGAACGGGTTCCTCTGAAAATTTTCCGACCACTGTAAACGTCAGGTTTCTAAGATTGATTGTGCTGTTCGTTGAAGAAGTCCGTGTCTTGCCAAACGAGGAAATTAGTGAGTAAGTAGGTAAGTAAATAAAAGTGTTCTTACTCTTATCAAGACCAGTGGTTAAACCAAGTAGGAAGTAATTTAGAAAGTATTTAATTATCTACAAGTATTAATCTTTCAATAAGATTTTTTGACTTGCTCCCATGTCATTGAAGAGTTGGTAATCAATAATAAAGAGTCAACTAACAAGGATCATATTTTGTTGACTCTTTTTTTGTATTCAATAGCCTATGTATATGTTTTTTTGGGAAGTCCATATGAGTAGGGATGACAAAGGTAGAGTTGTTATTAACAACTATTAGTCTTTTTACTCGGATTCTGTGATATTATAAGACTAAATAGTTTCTTTCTAAGATATAAATTATACATAATTGGGATTTTTCAGTTTCATTAAGTGAACCGTTTAGAAGTTGTTAACTCTGTTTTTGTTTTTTATAAAACAATTGAGAGATATTAAGTCCTTTAATTCAAAAAGTATTATAGAGTGTCTTTCGAGTTCAAAGTGAGATGAAAGTTTAATCGACGAACATCGATTCCTCTTAAAATTCCTCTTAAATTGTCTTCTATAGTAGGATGTTTACATATCAATGACGTGACCCATTCTTAAAATGGACGTATAAAACATTTATGTTTATGACGGAAGTTAGTTAAAAAATTTAAGGTTTCAAATTAGATAAACTATAAAATAAGAATTTAATGGATAGACATTGTCTTAGATTAGTATTGTAGGAATTCCTAATGTACGGACAACCCTCAAGACAATTTCCGTGTGATGTAGTTCTGCGGAATTGACTGATTGGTTGGGATTCTGTGGGAATTTCTATGAGAGATCTCCTTTCCTCCAGGTGTTACGTAACTTTTTAAAATTGTTTTATGTGTGTGTGTCCACGTGGAAGTAGAGAGGTCTCCCTGGACTTCCGGCGGTTAAGTAGAAATCAATAAAATATTACTGAATGAGACACCGGATAGTTTCGTACTTCTGGCATGAATCGAAAAGTTATTGGTGAGAATCTAGTTTCGTGTGTAGAAATTCTTTTGACAACAAATCAGTGATTCAGTACAGGTCGAGAAAACACTGGGGTACCTGATATCGGGTGGTACGAGGAGACAGGTACCCTAAAGGGTCGTTCTTATGACCTCACCCAACGGTAAAGGAAAATGTCCCCTAGAAGGGTTGGGTCCCTGACTTCGGGTACAGGGGACGAGCCGTCCGTCTAAGAAATGATGACTCGGTGGACCCTTCGGGAACCACAACCAAATCAACGATTCAGTACAGGTTGAGGAAAACTCGGGTACCTGACATCGGACGGTCCGAGGAGACAGGTACCCTAAGAGGTCCGTTCTTATAACCTTACCCAACGGTAAAGGAAGAGGTCCTCTAGAAGGGTTGGGTTCCTAGTTTGGGCCCTGGGGACATAACGTCCATCTAAAAATTGGTTGACTCGATACTCTCTTACCCTTCGGGAATTCTTTTAATTTATCACGTTCGTTTGTAAATATTATTTTTCGACGGACGGGTAGGAGAGAAGTTTGGGGTCTGTTGGTTAAAAGAAATAGAATCGATGAATCAGTCAACAGAGTTATAGATTATATACTTATGATGAGAACGGACCCTGTAATGATTGAATAGTGTTGTAATTGTCGATTGTACGTAACAATGGTTCACGGTCTGTGTCTTGAAATGTATGCAAAAGAGTAAATTAGAAGTGTTGTTGAAGTACTATATCCCCGATAATACAGGGGTAAAATCAGACCCTTTGACCTTGTGTCATGAGACCTTGAACGGGTCTCAGTGTACCCATCGTTCGTCTTTTGATCCTAAACTTGCCTTGGTGAACGTTGGATATGTGAGGATATACATGGATGACTTGTCAGGTGAGAATTATTTTTAAAACACCTATTCAGAGTGTTTAATTTATTTTTGTCACTAGTTTTGTCATTCTACCGGGAAGAGTGTTAGTTTACGTTAAAAAAAACAAGATGTCTAGTCATTAAAAGTTAAAACCGAAACGGTGTCAAGTACTCCAGTGGCTAATTGACGTAAAAGTAAAATATATATAACTTAGTTACCAATGATACGAACTCCATATCATAAAAATTTAGATTTAATGTTCATATACCGGATATCGACTTAAAAACAACTTATTTTTTTCCCTAGTCTAGGATGTCTGACTGTCTTTCTGGACAAAACTTCCCTTTCTTGCACGGTCGTTGGATAATCTTTTTCTTTTCGTTAAAAGTCATGAAGTCAAATTATGAGATTTGTTTCTTTTTTACTTTGTGACGACGACGACTCGGCGAAGTCAGCACGGGCTGAGACACGCTGGGGTATCTGTCGTCGGATGGTCCGAGGGGGCAGGGACCCTAAGAGGTCCGTTCTTGCGACCTCACCCAACGGTAAAGGAAGAGGTTACGTACTTTCACTTGTCACTTTCACTTCAGCGAGTCAGCGCAGGCTGAGAAACGCTAGGGTACCTGACGTCGGATGGTCCGAGGAGGTAGGTACCCTAAAAGGTCCGTTCTCGTGACCTCACCCCACGGTATCGGAAGAGGCTTTTACTCTGTGTTTATATGTGTTTACATTGCACTCCGTTAAAATTCCCGAGAGACAAACTCGTTCTCGACTGAATCTCGAAACTTGACCTAACGGATCTGCTACATCTTGAAAGTAGAGAACTAACGAAGGAAAAAAAAGGGGAGTTAAAGTTTTGAAGATAATGACGGAAAAGAGATCACAGAAAAAAAAAAAATTACGATTGAAAAAAACGAAGTGTAACGTAAACACATTTTACTCTGTGTTTATATGTGTTCGTTAGTTCTCTACTTTCAAGATGTAGTAGATCCGTTAGATCAAGTTTCGAGATTCAGTCGAGAACGAGTTTGCCTCTCGGATTATTACTATGAGACTGACTTCCCTCATAGTACCGGAGTAATATACCTTCTCGTCCCACCGAATGACTCCTACATAATCGTTCACTCTGCCTTCCGACCACTGTCTGTCGTTCAGTCGACCTAGATCTCTGGTTGTGTACCATAGGTAGGTGAATTCAAAATGAAGATTGGTCAGATCTATTGCCCTTAGGTTTGAATGACTGATGTGAAGAGGAAAGTCGTCAATGAACCAAAGCGGATAGAAGGGTTGATCCAGTAATTGAAGACCTGTCGTCTTCGATAAATAATGTAAAAGTGGGTATTTTGGATCGTATCTCGACACGTAGATCGTCTCTCTACTAGTTCGGATAGTTGGAACTTTTTAACGTTGTATGTAGTCTTGTAACTTCAGACTGCTTTAGACTTCTGTCGTGTATCAGATCGGAGAAATAGGATTTTCGTTTCTTTGCTTCATATTAAGTTTACAGATGACCGGATTTCCTCTTTTCGACCCTAATCGTCGGATTAGGGGACTATTAGTCAAATAAAAAAAGGTTTATCGGAGATTAAAAAAGGTAATTTTATTTTCAGATAGAGTAGTCTTTTGTTTTCAGTTGTCGTAGTCATGAGTGAAATACAGTCCCGGGTTCCGGGAAATCTAAACCAGCCGTCAGGTACACGGATCTAGACGCTACTGACGAAATATTTGCAATAAGATGAATCTCCATCCATGATACTTGGATTAAAGTGTTTTCGTATTTTACATTAAACTGGTACTACTATCATTCTCCGTCTTAGATCTAAAAGGTAAACAGTGATCAGAACCGAAAATTGGTCATCGGATATGACAAAGTGTGACTGAAATAGTGCTTATAGGGCTTCGGAGTTCTATTTGTTTATTAATTTACTGAATGATTTACTTGCCTAATAAATTAATTGACTTTTCATTCCAAGAGAGTGTCGTTTATGAAGATTTTTCCTCCCAAGTAACAAGTAGATCAATGTATTAGGGGATTCTTTCCAAAATTGTCACTCGTCAGACGTATAATTGTCTAAATTCCTTATCTATTACAGAAATGGAGTGTTTACTAGATAAGTTGTTTATCACTCTTTGTTAAAAACACTGTGTCACGATTTAAACTTGTATTTTTCATTTTATTTGAACACAGACGTTCTAGGATAAGGTAATTTAATTTTGGGTTTGTTCAAAGATTTGGTAAATAGTTTTAGTTTTATTTATATATTGTGGTAAGAGGAAGACCGACCTCTTTCCTCTTTGTAATCGACTCGTGGATGTTACACGGTCAATAATTTCGAGTTGTGTTGGACTAGGGAATTTCGGTTTACTTGATCCGTCGTAAAGGTAAAAGACTACTTGTTTGACTCCGAAATTCTCCGATTCTTGGACAGAGTCCAGTGAACCGAGTAATGATGTTTAGGTCTTAACCTTGGGTTCAAACAGATCGGTTTTCAGGTACGATTCGTTCAATTTCGATGATAATAGGATAAACGAGTGGTTTCGTTTATTTCCAAACAAGTCAAAGAAAGGTTCCTTCTTACTTCTGTGACGAATGAAGAGTGAATTAGGAATAATATCGAATATAATGAAGTAGGGTAATAATTTTTAGTACTTGGATTTTGAGTCTCTTCATCGAATGGGTTCTTGTGTGTGTCTTAATAGGGTCCAGATGACAAATCAGGGATTCAGTACAGGTTGAGAAATATTGGGGTACTTGACGTCGTACGGTTCGAAGGGCCAGGAAGTGATGGAAGACCTCAAACGAGTCTGAGTACAGGTAACTCACCCACCACGGTAAGTTGGTGAAGTAGGAGACAGCGGGGGAAGAAGAAAACGGATGTCAGAAAGGGTCGTAGTCCCAGAAAAGGTTACACAGTCGAGAAGCGTATGGTCGACACTCACGTTTTGATTGGTGTCCTTTTTACGTATCGAGACCATAATTGTCAATACTCGAATTCTGACTTTTATAGACTTGATTCGCTTGGGGTACAAACGGTTCATTTTTCCTTACCATTGACAGTACATAAAGTTGAAAGTGAAAGTGACTACTCCGTCAACTAAAAGATCAATTCTCAAATAGTTTACCATTGGACTTCGGACCAGAGACTTAAAGTTCGGATGTCCGGTAAGGTAGTGTGGTTCGTTAGAGACCTAATCAGCGGACAACTTTAATAAGGATTTCATGGTTTGTTACTTGATGAAGTGTTTCGTTTTCAAATACTTCTCTCTTTTCAATACAATTTTATGTGTCTTAGTCATAAATTTTTGTGAAAGTGTCCTTATCCACTAATCTTTATAAGGAATCGTTGTAAAAGTCGCGCAGAAGACTTTTGAAACAGATAAAGAACTATATCAAAATCCCGGACTTCGCACTGGATTTTCTCTCTCTAGAGGTTACGGTTAAGACTCTTAAAAAAATGGTAAACCAGTTTTTTCTTGCAAATCAAAATAACATGTCGAGACAAACAATCTTTAGGTCTCATCGGAAAAGTGAATCTCACCGGGTCCATACGCGGATTCCTTGACAGGGTGACAAAAACTATTCAGTTTCACTGTTTACTCTTCCACTGCTCATAATCATATATTGTACCCATTCACGAACATAAATACAAAATGATTCATTATATTCGTACGATACCCGAAGGGAGGACCGAGTCACCATTTCTTAGGTGGACGGTTACGTCCTCTGCACCCAGCCTAGAGATCCGCCCCCTTCTAGGGGACCTCTTGCCCCTACCGTTGGGTGAGGTCATAAGAACGGACTTCTTAGGGTACCGGTCTCTTCGGACCGCCAGATGTCATGTTTCCCGACGTTTTTTCAAACATGGCTGAATTGGTGATTTGTTGTTTGTTATGTGGCCCATATTAGAGTTGACGTCTTTATTTGTCTTAGTAAGATTACGTACGATTGGTCAATCTCCGAAGGTACAAACAAGTGGGATGGTGTTGTCTCTAACAGAAGTAGGGAATTCGAGTATTTTTGATATGCTCAGAAAGTCCTTCGAAACGACGACGGGAGGCGTGTAGTGACACCCGGTAAGTTTTGGCCCTTCGTAGTTCTTAGCGAAGGTCCGGACTTACTCGTGAGGGAGTCAATACTTGATTCTTCATTTGTGCATGTCTTACGATGACTAGGACCTCGCCTCGCGACAAATGAAGGTCCCTTCTGTGAGTACACTACCCTTTTGCACAACGTGATAGGAGAAGACCGAGGACAGGGGGAATTTTTGTTCTATGAATCTGATCGATGACACTCGCACCCAGATAAGGGTTTTCAAAGCTGGAGAGAAAAATTAGCAAATTCCTATTTGCGATTTAATGCCTGTAGGCTGTGTTCCACGGGGCTCCCCGACGGATACCGTGTTGTCCTTCCTGTAGTGAAACCGGTTCTTTGACACAGGCATGGGATGTGTAGAGGTCTCTCGGTTTACCCTTCTTGTCTGTGCCAGCAAGTGAGACCACTTCCCTTTGACTTCTTTAGTTTTGGTTTGCGCGAAGGAAGAGGGGCGTGGGGGCGCCCCTCCGAACTCGTCTTGATCCGCGAGTTCGACGCCAAGGTTTGGTCGTGGTCCGGGGGCAGAGGTCGCCTGGCCGCTCGTCGCGTCGCTGTCGCCTCTGGGCAGTTGTGGAGGTGGGGACGGGAGGTCCGTGTCGGCCCCTGCCGCAGGGCCTCGTGCGGGGCCGGCCCGGGCGGGGCGATAGAGGAGGGGGCAATAGGCGAGTGTCGGGCGAGCCCGGACCTAGACGGACGGGCGGGAGGGGTTGAGGCCGTGCGAGGTGATGGGGTGTGCGCGTCCGGCGGCGGGTCGGCGCGCAGGCCCCCGCTTCCCGGCCCCCCTGGCGCCCCGCTCCTGACGCGAGCCTCGGCGAGGAGTGGAGACCTACCTCTTCCCCGTGCGTCGGGCGAAGCGAGAGCATGAGTAGGCCCGGCAGGCGGTAGAACCACAATTTAGGGAGGAGGGCGACGTACGGCCCTCTTTCGCAAAGTGGGAGCGGCCCGAGCCCGCTCCGCCTCCCGCTCGCGCTCCCGCTCGCGCTCGGGGCGGCCTCCGCTGCGCCAGCGGCGGAGGAGGAGGGGAAGGGGGGCACGGCGGGGGAGACGGGGGAGGGGGAGCCTCGCGCGGCCAGGGACGCGCGCACGCGCGCACACCCCGGCCGGGCGCGCCCTCGCGCGAGACGACGTGACGCGGCGCCGGCCGCCCGGACTCCGAGGCCCGCACCCGCGGCGGCGCGCCCCCGCCCGTGACCGGAGGGCGTCGGCACGCGGAGACCGACGGCCCCCCTAAGCCGGCGGGTCGTTCCCCCACTGGGCCAGGAAGTGCACCCTTTGGAACGCCGCCGCGTCGGTGCTCCCGTGCCGAGCCTCGGCACGTCGGCCCTGAGCCCCCGGGCCCGTCAGCCCTGTCGGGTGCGGTCGTTTAGGGCGACAGGGCTAGGCTCTGGGGGCCCCGGCCAGGAGTCGCTGGACCCCACGTCGGTAGTGGGGCGAGGCGCATGATCGAAACCCTGCGAGTCCGAACTTAGGTCTACACGTAGCGAGGACCTTTTTCTTTCTGCGTGGGGAAGGAGGCGGGAGTCTTTCTAGCAGGGCGTCAAATACGGAGGCGCCCCTGGGGCCTTTTGTGCCTATTTCGAACCCTAAAGAAGGACTTCTTCGGAAAAATTTTACTAGGGTTTGACGGGATAGAACTTAATGCTTATTGGTGTAAATTTTACTTGCGGGAGTTTTGGGCGTGCGGGGGAAGACGATGTAAAATTACATTAGGTCCTTAAGTCTTGACTTCAATAAATTTGGCTTAAGCGACTTTACGTTTGGTCTCTTTTTCTGTAAAAAATTTGCCTATAATCTCGAGGTACCACCCATCGCCCCTAACCCAAAGTCTTTACACGACTACCGTGACAATCTCTTTCATAAATAAATAATCGATAATTTTTAGCTTTTAGATTTGACGAGTCTCTTGCTAAATCGTTGTTCGTAATAAAGTATCCCTAGGACTATGATTGGACAAAACACAATTTCGGTTTAGTCCTTCTTCGGACGTTAGGCTGTCATAGGCTAAATAAACATTAGTCCTCCCTCCCGTGAGGCTCCTTCGAACCTATGGTGAGTCTTTCCATCCTCTTTCGTAGAAGACACTCCAAATCCAAGGGCGGTCTCCTCCAGACATCCCAGACCCACTCGCCCCTAGCCAAGAACTAACCTGCGACAAAGACTCCGCCCTAAACCTTTTCTCCCCATTGGCCCCTAACCTACGACAGTCACCCTCTCCCGCCGAGTCATTAACCCATCATATCATTATTTTCTTTTTTCGTTTTCACAGACCCGTAGTAATCGTTCTCTTTTCATAGCGAGTCTCGCCCCACTTCTACCGTAAAATGTCTGCGACGTACCGACCCCCCTTTTCTTATCGTAGAGACAATTGAAACACCGACCAAAATAGTCACAGACAAGAGGGTCGTGTCACGAAAAAGAGTAAAACCAGACTCGACTAAAAGTAAGAAAAATAGGACCGGGTTTGGTTTTTAAAACCAAGACTGAGGAGGTGGGTAATACGTCTCAATTTGTCTTAATCCCAGGACGAAAGCCACGAGGTTTGACGAAAGTCTGTGTAAAAGTGTACCTGTCTTTATTAAAAGCGATGTTGTTAAGTCAAAAGTAGAACAGGGTAACCACATCTATTCTAGCTTAATCTCTTGATTTCCTCATACACTTTAAACTGTACACAAATTGAACCCCTACTCCACGCCAATGACTGATCTCAAGAACCTGGGAAATTATTTACCTTTAACTATTCTCCGGTCCGAAGTCCGTTTCGAAATAGCCCTGAGTGTCGTCCTCCTTCACTTAAGTTCATTGTCCACGGGAACGAGAGGATCCTCCAGTCCGACCGAGGAATTTACCTCATTCACAACCCGACTAACCACCCTACCGACCCCCTACCCCACAAATCCACCGGACGAGTGGGGGAACCACCATGACACACATCCCTACTATGTTTTATGAGACGAGGGGTGTGGTGGTTTTACCGTCAACCAAATACGGGACAAACACAGAATAAGAACTGTTAACGGGATCGACGTGCACATCAATTAAAATCGGGGAATACCAAAGAGATATAGGACGACGAGCTCCTCTGAAAACAGGTCCATGTTTACGTTCGTTAGACCATCTCTCAGGGTCCAGGGTCAATGGAGTCACGATTACCACGAGACTAAGTGATACGACCTGGGGACGGTCCAAAGGACAAGTCTTCCTATAATTTTCTCGTTTGAATTGTACTCCCGAAGGGACCACCGAGTCTGCCATTTCTGAGACGGACGTTGTGTCCTCTACACTCAAACTAGGGACCTAGACCCTCTAGGGGACCTCTTCCTTTACTGTTGGACGAGGTCATAAGGACGGACCCCTTAAGGTTCCTGTCTCCTCGGACCACCCGATGTCAGGTACCCCAGGGTTTCGTAGCCTACGTTGACTTATTGAATTGTGTGTGTGTGTGTACTCCTAAAAGTAATCCTGTCAAACCTACACACCATTGAATGTCCGGGTCTGACACTGGTCCGACGAAAGTGTTACGAGGGACCGTCACGACGGCGACTGGAGAAGGGGTTCGAGGACCGGGTAGTGACGTACCTACATAGGACTAATCAAATACAGGGGATTCCATAGTCTAGTCCGAAGGTGCCACCGAGTCGCCATTTCTTGGACGGACATTGCGTCCTCGACGTCCAAGCTAGGGACCCATCGTTTCTAGGGGACCTCCTCCCGTACCGTTGGGTGAGGTCATAAGAACGGACCTCTTAAGGTACCTGTCTCCTCGGACCGCCCGAGGTCAGGTACCCCAGTGGTTTCTCAGTCTGTGTTCTTTGAACCGTGTGTGTGTTTGTGCGAACGTTCCATAATCTAGTCGTTGAGCCCCGAGGAGAGAGTAACTGAATAAATATGGATTCTTAGTCTGACTCTCAATCTTTAACTTGATTTCAACCAAGTCGACTAAATATAATAAATCCTTTGTAAGAAGATAGGTCTAAAGGGTCCGATCAGTCTGGTGGACCCAAACTTAGGACAAAGACAGCAGAAATGAAAGAAGGGATGTATAGACTCAGGTCAAAGCAAAGATGAGAATCAAGGATAAACTCCTGTCTCATAAAGAAGAAGACAAATGAAAAAGGAAAGGAACTCCTTTACCACCACCTCTGTTTTCGGGACAACTCCGTTTTATGTCGGACGCACTCTTTTGGACCCAATAAAATAGAAACGACTTTCAAATAAGATCGAGTATAGAGAATAGAGAAGGGGTATTCCTTTACGGGACTCTGAAGTCTAACAGAGGGGTAGAATATTCAGGACCTTGAAAGTGAAAGCAACATTTGGAGTCGAGGCACCAAGTGAAAGAGATGGAGTGGTCTGAAAGAACGTCGATAAAGATCATTACATGTCAGTGTTTTACGTTGTGTTTTGGTTTGATCCAACCAAAGAGACGGTTAATCACACTTAGAGTCTATAAACGATAGAAATAGTCACATCAGAACTCAATCCATCCACCTACTTTCCCGTGTCAATTCTTCATTCGAGTAAGTAAGAAGAGACGAAACAAAGTCTTATAATACGAGGAAACACAGGGACAGATAAAAAATAAAGAGAGAGAGAGAGAAAAATTGAAATCCTATACGGTGAAACTAAAAAACTAACGATTTAACCACTTAAAAGATCTGGAAAAAAAAAAAAAATTGTCCATGATTCCCTCTTTTAGACATCACGTCAAAATTGACTGGTAGACCTGTAAAGTCTTTAGGGGGTGTCGACTTTCAAAAGGAGGTAGGAGTCAGTCGAAAACTAGACGATTATATTAATCTATGATCTCGTCCCCAGGGGTTAGAGATTAGATTACGGACTACTAGACTCCACCTCGACTACATTATTATTATCTTCATTTCCCATGTTATTTACAGTATACGAACTTAGTAGGGGGGATGGGACCAGTCACCTTTTTAACAGAAGGTGTTTTGACCTGGGACCACGGTTTTTCTAACCCTTGGCGACAAGATCTCTGATAAGAGTCTACAGACTTGGACTCTCAAGGGACTGTGGAGGTGCGGAGTAACCATTCAAACCCAAAAAAGATGTTAACCAATGGAGTAAGTGACGTTCTGAAAAAAGGATTAAAGTAGGGGACTCTAAGTAGAGTTTAAGTTGAAAACCCTATGAACGGTAATCTAATCAGTTAATACTCTTCTGTCACCCTTGATGTCTAAAGGTTTGTATGTATGTGTATTCAAAAGTATTTATAATCTCTCAAGTCCTGAAAGAGTCGTATCAGGTCCCTAGGGTCAAACCTTTTTTTTTCTTTTTAGGACTAACACTGTTTACTACTGAGATCAAGAACTGATTATTGAAATTGGAAATTTCCTGAAACTCTTAAGTAGATCAAATAGGATCCAATTTATTTTAATTTTATTAAGAGTCATTCATATACCCGAAGGAACCGTCGAGTCGTCATCTCTTAGACGGACGGTTACGTCCTCTGTGTCCAAGGTAAGGACCCGACCCTTCTAGGGACTGTCATCCTTTACAATTGGTCGACAACTGAAAAAAACACTAATGTGTATGTCTAGTTCATTGTGGGATCACCTACGAGTAAATTGAACGAAACTCTGAGTGATCCCAGAACTCCTTTCACTTTCTCCTCTCACTTTTTCAACCGCATTTCGAGTTGTAAGTCTTTTGGTTCTAGTACCGTAGACCAGGGTAGTGAAGTACCCTTTATCTACCCCTTTGTCATCTGAAATAAAACCCCCCGAGGTTTTAGTGACGTCTACCACTGACATCGGTACTTTAATTTTCTGCGAATGAGGAACCTTCTTTTCAATACTGGTTGGATCTCTCGTATAAGTTTTCGTCTCTGTAATGAAACGGTTGTTTCCAGGGAGATCAGTTCCGATACCAAAAAGGTCACCAGTACATACCTACACTCTCAACCTGACACTTCTTTCGACTCGCGGCTTCTTGACAACGAAAACTTGACACCACAACCTCTTCTGAGAACTCTCAGGGAACCTGACGTTCCTCGAGGTTGGTCAGGTAAGACTTCCTCTAGTCGGGACCCTAAAGAAACCTCCCTTATTATGAATTCGACTTTGAGGTCATGAAACCGGTGGAGTACGCTTCTCAACTGAGTAACCTTTTCTGTGACTACGACCCTCCCTAACCCCCGTCCCCTTCTTCCCCTGCTGTCTCCTACTCTACCGACCTACCGTAGTGCCTGAGCTACCTGTACTCAGACTCACTTGAGGCCCTCTACCACTACTTGTCCCTCCGGACCGCACGACGCTAAGTACCCCAGCGTTTCTCAGCCTGTGCTGACTCGCTGACTTGACTGACTGACTCCCAGGTAATCAGTAATAATGCCTCGAGACACCTACTTCTGTAAGACAACAGTAAGACCGGAACGTCGGGTAATAGTGTTAACACAGGTGAAAGGAAGACATCCAATTCACGATGGTGGTCCGGAGGCGACAAAACCTAAGGACAGTTAGGTCTATTACAATTCCTTGGGTCAGGGCGTCGTCGTAGAGAAGTGACAGTGGACATTACCTATTGACGGTGACCCGAAGAACCTCTACAGTTACCATGGGAGTGGTGGCTGAAAGAATGACGGAAACTCCACCGACGTGGGTGGCCTGAGAATGTCTCTTGTGTCAGTCTACCACTCAAGAGTCCCTATTATAATATTTAAAAAGAATGTAAGATTGGAGAGACTCGGAAGCCTGTGGAAGGAGTTCCGTCAGTTCCGTGAAGATCTCAGACAGGAAGTAAAGGATATCCAGAAGTGGGATAGGTTCCAGAGTCCTCGGTAGGATCGTTATATAATCCGAATCGAGTACACAGGACGGTGTAACACTTTGAGGTCTACCAAAAGTCGGAGTCACTCAAGAGACGACAGGAAGAAACGGAAGGGACTAGACCGTCAAAGTCCTAAGTGAGGAGACAAGGAAGTCCCTTTACTTACCATTGGTCCAGAATGTCTAGAAACAAAGACACAGACAACGAAGTATGTCCAAATGACATCCCGGAGGTCCTTTCCCTCCGATGAGAAGTCGTTTCGTCTCCTTCGATAAACATGGTTGTGTCTAAAGTATTCTGTAAACCTGTTAAAGAGTCCGAACAAGTGACTTTACGATGACAAGTCTCAGAGTCCTAAGATGAAAAAGGGGAATATCCCGGGACGGAAATCGTATCTTCTGAACAGTTCTGTCATATAAGTCAGAAGACACATCGAGACACTGGAAGGTTGAGTCAGGACCTAGACTAATAGTCGTGTCAAACAAAACACCTATGTTTTTTATTCGTAGGGAAATTCATGGCGGAACCTCCGAAAGACTAAAAGTATCGGACGGACCTCAATTCACAACCATTGTACTCAGATAGGAAAGAAATTCAGAAGTACGGGACGGTACGTACACACGAGTGCATCGGGTGATCCGAGGAGACAGGTACCTTAAAAGATCCGTTCTTATGACCTCGACCAACGGTAAAGGAAGAGGGCCCCTAGAAGGGTTGGGTCCCTAGTTTGGGTACTGAGAACTCAGAGAACGTGACCGTCCGTCTAAGAATTTGTGACACGGTGGACCCGTCTTTCAGAAGTACTCAGGAATTGTTTTTATTCAGTTAGATGTCCAGAATGTTGACGGTAACAGAAGTCCGGCAAGTTCCCGGTAGGAAGGAATCAAGTATCTGTTTGCGAACTGAAAGATGCACACTAAAACGTGTACCGTGACATGTATACAGCCACGGTGAGAGAGTCACGTAGGTTGGGAGAGGAAGGGGGTGGGGTCGGGGGCGGAGGTACAGAAAGACAACAGACGTCCGTATCCAAAACTCGACCAGCAGTGAGACCCACGGACCTCGAAACAGGACTACTCTCGGAAACCTCTCGACACATGTAACAGGGAGCCTTAACAGTCCTCACGGACTGCACCTCCTCGACTACTACCTAAGAGACCGAGATGGGAAGTCACAGTCGAGGAAGGTGGGGGATCAGACACGGACACGATTTTATCGACCGACCCGAAGACATCCGTAGGGTCCACCACCGCCGCCTCTCAAGGATGACGTCATCGTTCTCTACAGGGTTCGTGAACTGTGTCTGGCACCGTCTCGTCTCAACCGAGGTCGTCTTTACCGACCTCGTTTCACCATTCGGTTCTTTCATACTTCTTACTTACTTACACAGATGTAAGTACATGTAGACTGAATAACACTACTAGTCTGATATGGTCCTAATAAAGAGACACAGGACAGTGTTTACGGTCTACGATTCATGAAATTTTTATCCTTGTACCCTATTTAACCATAACACACAGAGGACTTTACTACGCGACTCTTCGGTTACAGTGAGGACACTATAAGGGTGGTTTTCAGTATAGGACTTAGATTAGTACTTCGTCTTTGTAGACTGTTTGGGTTTCACTCCCTGTAAGATGTTTTATATGCCGGAAATGAGGAATTTCTACAGTAACAGTATTTCCTGTTTCCTTCTCACTCCTTAATAAGACTCAATTTATTTTTAACTTACGTTATACACTGGGTCTTAGAATACAACGTAATCGTCTGTTGTATACAACGACGACCTTGTTGACCGTTCTAAACTTATGTTAGACATATCATCTGTCATGAAAACATAGTTACAATGGAAGGACTAAAATTAGTAACGGAATACTAACATATTTTCTTACAAGAACAAAAATCCTTTAAATACGACTTTATAAATTCATATTACCTTGCAATACTGTTTCAGAGTTCCTCTTTTATTATTTTACAATTACAAACCCCTTAGACCCATTTCCTATACATCGTTAAAACATAAGTCAATGGCGTCGTTTCTAGACTTTAATACAGTTTTGTTTCTTAAAATTAAAATTTGTTTACCATCTGTGAATAAATAAGTGTATATACATACAACGACGACGACGATTCAACGAAGTCAGCACAGGCTGAGACACGGTGGGGTCTCTACCGTCGGGTGGTCCGAGGGGACAGGGACCCTAAGAGGTCCGCTCTTGTGACCTCACCCAACGGTAAAGGAAGAGGTCATGTACTTTCACTTCAGTCAGTCAGCACAGACTGAGAAGCGCTGGGGTACCTGACGTCGGGTGGTCCGAGGAGGTAGGTACCCTAAAAGGTCCGTTCTCATGACCTCACCCTACGGTAACGGAAGAGACTACATATACATATATACACATATTTACACGTACACATTAATTGATTAATTAATAGTTCGTGGGTCTCGTTTACGAACGACAGTACATGATCCAAAAGTCATTCACAACATAGTTATCTTTAGTCGTTTCCTCACGAGACTTTGTTTCGTTCCCACCCAAAGATACACTAGGTCATAAAGGAAAGGGGTAGCACTATTAAGGTCTGTGGTACGAATCCCAAGTTCGACGAAGTGGTATTCGATGGTGTATTAAAGGTTTACGTTTGACATGAAAAAAAAAATTAATTAATTAATAAAATGAAATGTTATAACATAACCAAAACGGTATGTAACTGTACTTAGGTGGTACAAGGGGTAGGACTTGGGGGGAGGGGTAGGGTAGGGAGACCCAGTAGGGTGACGTGGTCGGGGCTCGTGGGACGTAGCTTGAACCCGACCGCTAATCAAAGCGTACACTATTGAATGTACAAAGTTACGGTAAAAGGGTGTAGTAGGGCGGGAGGTGGAGAGGGTGTCTCAGGTTTTCTGACGAGATATGTAGACACAGAGAAAACGACAGAGTGTATGTCCCAATAGCAATGGTAGATAGATTTAAGGTATATATACTCAATCATATGACATAATCATAAAAAGAAAGACCGAATGAAGTGAGACATATTAGCCGAGGTCAAAGTAGGTGGAGTAATCTTGACTAAGTTTACATAAGAAAAATTACCGACTCATTATAAGGTAACACATATACATGGTGTCGAAAGAATAGGGAAGTAGACGACTATCTGTAGATCCAACAAAGGTACAGGACCGATAATATTTGTCACGACGCTACTTGTAACCCCATGTACACAGAGAAAGTTAAGACCAAAGGAGCCACACATACGGGTCATCACCCTAACGACCCGGAATACCGTCAAGATAAAGGTTAAAAATTTCCTTAGAGGTGTGACAAGAGGTATCACCGACATGATCAAACGTAAGGGTGGTTGTCACATTCTCCCAAGGGAAAAGAGGTGTGGGAGAGGTCGTAAATAACGAACAACTGAAAAACTATCGTCGGTAAGACTGACCGTACTTTACCATGGAGTAACACCAAAACTAAACGTAAAGAGACTATTACTCACTACAACTCGTAGAAAAGTATACAAACAATCGGTAGACATACAGAAGAAACCTCTTTACAGACAAATCAAGAAACCGGGTGAAAAACTAACCCAGCAAATAAAAAGACCTTAACTCGACGTATTCAACGAACATATAAAAACTCTAATTAAGAAACAGGCAACGAAGTAACCGATAATAAAAGAGGGTAAGACTTCCGACAGAAAAGTGGAACGAATATCAAAGGAAACAAAACGTCTTCGAAAATTAAAATTAACAGGGTAAATAAAAGTGAAAATAAAGGTCATAAGACCCTCCACCCAGTATCTCCTAAGACGACACCAAATACAGCCTCTCACAAAACGGATACAAAAGGAGATCCTCAAAATATCAAAGATCAGAATACAAATCTAGAAATTAGGTAAAACTCAAATAAAAACACATACCACAATCTTTCACTAGATCAAAGTAAGAAAATGTTCACCAACTGGTCAAAAGGGTCGTGGTGAACAATTTCTCTAACAGAAAAGAGGCAACATATAAGAACGGGGGAAACAGTTTCTATTCCACAAGTATCCACACACCTAAGTAGAGACCCGAAAGATAAAACAAGGTAACTAGATATAAAGATAGAAACACGGTCATGGTATGACAGAATTACTGACACCGAAACATCATCTCGGACTTCAGTCCGTCCAACTAAGGAGGTCAACGTAAGAAGGAAGAGTTCTGACGAAACCGATAAGTTCCAAAAAACATAAAGGTATGTTTAACACTTTAATAAACAAGATCAAGAGACTTTTCATGACAACCATCGAACTATCCCTAACGTAACTTAGACATCTAACAAAACCCATCATATGAGTAAAAGTGATATAACTAAGAAGACTAGGTACTTGTGTCATATAAAGAGGTACATAAACACAGGACAAGCTAAAAAAAGTGGTCACAAAATATCAAAAGATATATATCCAGAAAACAAAGAGATCCATCTGTATAAAAATCCATCTTATCATAAAATAAGAAAATAACGTCACCACTTACCTTAACAAAGGAATTAAAGAGAAAGACAAAAGAGTAACAATCACATATCCTTACGTTTCCTAAAGACACACAACTAAAATATAGGACGTTGAAATGATATAAGTAACTAATCGAGATCATTAAAAGACCATCTCAGAAATCCCAAAGTTTGACATGAAATTTTCACATGGAACTGGATTGTAAATTCCTCTTTCAACGTGACTAAGAGATGTTAGAAAAAATCTCCTGTCTTCGTCTTTCTTATGAAGAATTGAGTAAGATCAAGATTAAGTGATTGTAATGAGATTATAGTCCTATTCTGTTTCTACAATAATTGTGTTCTTACCTTCCTAAGTCTCGTTAAAGAGAGTACTTACGGTCACGGTTTTAAGAGTTGTTTTATGATCGTTTAACTTAGGTTGTTACATATTTTTCTTCATACGGGATGTTGGTTTACCCTTAATAGGGTTGGTGAGTCCACTAAGTTACCTTTAGTTAATTGTTTTAGGTAGTGTAGTTTTCCGATTTTTTCTCTTTATTCTAGTATAGTTATGTACTCCTTCTCCGTGAACTGTTTTAAGTTATGGGTAAGTAGTATTTTTGAGAGTCATTTAATCGTTATTTCCCTCTTGAAGGAGTTGAACTAAAATTTTTGATTTTTTTTTCATACTATATCTATTGTAGTATGAATCACCACTCTTTGATCTTCGAAAGTGTGATTTTAGTCTTTATTCCCTTTCTATGAGGGAGAATAACGAGGAAACGTTGTGATATAACCTCTATGACCGATTAAGGTATTTTGTTCTTTTACTTGATTTTATACATGTAGAACCCTTCCTTCTTTAATTTGACAGAAACAAACGTCTACCGTACTAACAGTCTCTAAAATGTTTTTCTTTGGAGGACCTCGATTATTGACTAATATTGTTCCAATGTCCTGTGTTCTAATTATGTGTACTTAGTCAATGGAAGGATATATGGACGTCACTTTGTTCATCTTAAACTTTAAGTTTTGTGTTACGTCAAACGTTTGTACTTTATTGATCCGTATTTGTATTCTTTATTGATCCGTATTTGTATTGTTTATACACGTTCAGGATATAATCCTTTTACCGTTGGGAGAATTCTTGTTTTAATTTCTTGATTTATTTACCCTTTTCTAAAGTACGAGGATCCATCCTTCTGAGTTATAACAAAAAGGGTTTAACTATATATTTAGGTTACGTTAGGGTTAGTTTTAGGGTCTTTCAGTAAACACAACTACAAGTCAACGATTCAACGTAGGCTGAGAAACAGTGGGGTACCTGACGTCGTGAGGTCCGAAGGAACGCGAAGTGACAGAGGGTCTCAAACGAGTTTGAGTACAGGTAACTCAGTTACTACGGTAGGTTGGTAGAATAGGAGACAGTGGGGGGGAAAGGAGGACGAAAGTTAGAAAGGGTCGTAGTCCCAGAAAAGGTTACTCAGCTGAGTAACGTAGTCCATTGTTTTCATAACCTCGAAGTCGAAGTCGTAGTCAATAAAAGACCTACAACTGTTTTACTAAGACTCCATATATACCTCTCTGTTTTCTATTTTATCAGTTATGTTATAACTTTCTTTTCATGTTTCCAGTTCTTACTGTGATGGGTTAAATTCTGATTGATATTTCGATATCATTAGTTCTGTTACAATGACCACTTTCCGATCTGTTCATCTAGTTACCTTGTTTTATCTTTCGGGTCTTTGTCTCGGTCTTCATATATCAGCTAAATAGACTGTTTACTCGTTTCCGTAATGTTGTCTCGTTTTTTTCACAAAAGTTGTTTACCATGACCTTGTTGACCTATAGGTGTACGTGTTTTTATTATCACTTAGATCTGTATCTGGAATATGAGAAGTGTTTTAAATTGACTTTTACCTACTGTCTAGACTTACCTTTGATATTTTTGAAGATCTTCTATCGTGTCTCTTTTGAATCTACTGGAAAGAATACGACTACTGAAAAATCTATGTGGTGGTTTCCTACTATGTAATTTCTTTATTACCTATTCGGTTTTAATAATTTTAAATTTTTGAAGACGAGACACTTTTCATTACAGTATTTATACTCTTATGGTCGTAGTCTGATCCTTCTTTATAAACGTTTTCTGTGTAGACAATTTTCTGATAATGGGTTTAATTTGTTTCTTGAGAATTTTAAGTTGTTCTTTTGTTTATTGTACTAAATTTTTATCCGGTGTCTAGACTTATCTGTGTAACGGGTTCTTCTATATGTCTACTGTTTATATGAATACTTTTCGTGTGTAGCATACAGCAATCCCTTCTCGTTTAATGTTGTTGTTACACTAAAGAGATATATGAATAATCTTACCAGTTTTAGCACTTGTGACTGTAGTGGATTACGGTCGCCACTACACCTCCTCATCCGTGAGAGTATGGAACGACCACCCTTATGTTTTACCATGTCAGTGAAACCTTTTATCAAACCCGTAAAAAAGGTTTTACTTACTATGGGAATTGTATTCTAGGTCGTTAGTACGAACGACCATCAAAAGGTTTCCTCAACTTTTAAATACAGATGCGTATTTTGGGAAGTATACTCACAAATGTCTTTGGTAAGTATTAACGGTTTTGAATCTTCGTTCGTTCTACAGGACGTCATCCTTTACCTGTTGAACATATGTATGTCTGTTACCTTATGATAAGTCACGATTTTTCTTTACTCGATTGTTCGGTAATTCTCTGTAATCCCTTTGAATATACGTATAATGATTCACTTTCTTCGATTAAAATTTTCCGATGTATAACATTCTAAGATTGATATACTGTAAGATTTTTTCCGTTTTGATACCTCTGTTATTTTTCTAGTCACCAACAAGTCCGAACACCCTACCCATGTCCACTCTTTTTTTAGCCGTTTCGGGGCTCTTAAAAATTCCGTAACTTTTATGAGAGACTATGA
Source organism: Capra ibex (assembly GCA_006410555.1). NCBI lineage: Eukaryota > Metazoa > Chordata > Mammalia > Artiodactyla > Bovidae > Capra > Capra ibex. Next base: position 1,198,881 of record SJYO01039250.1, on the reverse strand, counting down.
TAGTGTCACCTATGTACAGTAATTGTAAACAAGTTGGGTATCTAACATGTGATGGTTCTTACTTGCCGTCACGTTTGACACCTGAAACTCACCACTACATACAGTTACGTCGAAGTAGTCAACATTGTTCATATGGTGGGATTTCTCCCTACGACCATTACTCCCTCTGATATTACATACTCGTGTCCTCTAAATACCCTTTAGAGACATGGAAGAGGAAGTAAAACGACACTTGGATTTTAACGAGATTTTTTCATTTTCATATATTTATACTTTTTTTACGTATAATTTAATTGTCGGTCAATCCTAAGTCAAGTCAAGTCAGCGAGTCAGCACAGGCTGAGAAACGCTGGGGTATTTATTGTCGTGCGGTCCGGAGGGACAGGTAGTGGTTGAGGGCTTCAAGTGAGTTTGAGTGCAGGTAGCTCAGCCACTACGGTGGGTCGGTAGAGTAGGAGACAGCAGGGGAAGAGGAGGACGGGAGTTAGGGAGGGTCGTAGTCCCAGAAAAGGTTACTCAGTTTAGAAGAGTACTCCACCGGTTTCATAACCTCAAAGTCGAAATCGTAGTCAGGAAGGTTACTTGTGGGTCCTGACTAGAGGAAATCTTACCTGACCAACCTAGAGGAACGTCAGGTTCCCTGAGAGTTCTCAGAAGAGGTTGTGGTGTCAAGTCTTCGTAGTTAAGAAGTCGCGAGTCGAAAGAAGTGTCAGGTTGAGAGTGTAGGTATGTACTGGTGTCCTTTTTGGTATCGAAATTGATCTGCCTGGAAACAACCGTTTCATTACAGAGACGAAAACTTATATGATAGATCCAACCAGTATCGAAAAGAAGGTTCCTCATTCACAGAAAATTAAAGTACCGACGTCAGTGGTAGACGTCACTAAAACCTCACGTTTTTTCATTTCAGAGAGTGACAAAAGTAACAAAGAGGTAGATAACAGGTACTTCACTACCCTGGTCTACGGTACTAGAACCAAAAGACTTACAACTCAAAATTCGGTTGAAAAAGTGAGAGGAGAAAGTGAAAGAAGTTCTCCGAGAAATCGAGAAGAAGTGAAGGACGGTATTCCCACCACAGTAGACGTATAGACTCCAATAACTATAAAGAGGGTTGTCAGAACTAAGGTGGAACACGAAGTAGGTCAGGTCGTGAAGAGTACTACATAAGTCGTATATTCAATTTATTCGTCCCACTGTTATATATCGGAACTACATGAGGAAACGACTAAACCTTGGTCAGACAACAAGGTACAGGTCCAGATTGACAACGAAGAACTGAACGTATGTCTAAAGAGTTCTCCGTCCAGTCCACCAGACCATAAGGGTAGAGAAAGTCTTAAAAGGTGTCAAACAACACTGGGTGTGACAGTTTCCGAAGCAGTATTAGGTATTTCGTCTTCATCTACAAAAAGACCTTGAGACAACGAAAAAACTACTAGGTTGTCTACAACTGTTAAACTGGAGACGGAGGAGACGGAAAAGATTTAGGTTGAATTTTTGTACGTAATAAACCGTTCACGTTTACTTTATTTGACCCTTTATACGAAAACACTTTTGTATTTTTCAATTCATATAAGACCTTACATGACATTACCAAGATACATGATCTCTTGTTTTTAGGAGGTTCTTTTACTTAATCAAATTCATTTGCTCTATCTCCACTTAAGAGACCTTTACTGGAATCATTATTTAAAAATAACTTACTTTATTTTCTTATCCCTACTACAGAATAGGCAGAAATATAAGAGTCATGAATCCTTCAGTGGACCGGCGCAATCCACGAAAGACGACGACAACGACGATTCAGCGAAGTCAGCACAGGCTGAGACACACTGGGGTATCTGTCGGAGGGTGATCCGAGGGGACAGAGACCCTAAGAAGTCCGTTCTTGTGACCTCACCCAACGGTAAAGGAAGAGGTTACGTACTTTCACTTTTCACTTTCACTTCAGCGAGTCAGCACAGGTTGAGAGTCGTTGGGGTACCCGACGTTGACTGGTCCGAGGAGGCAGGTACCCTAAAAGACCCGTTCTCATGACCTCACCCGACGGTAACAGGAGACTCCACGAAAGACGACGGTAGAGAAGATGGAATATGAGTCCCTCTCGGGCGGACTCTTCCTTGGATTCGTCTCTTGTCGTCCGTTCTCAATCTCCTATTCTGTATCGGGAGATCCACAACAAAAAATCGACGAATAAGCACAGAGTGAGAAACGTTGGGGTACCTGACATCGGGTGGTGCAAAGAGACAGGTACCCTAAAGGGTCCGTTCTTATGACCTCACTCAACGGTAAAGGAAGAGGTTATCGGAAGATCTCATTCGGGACTTGAGTGACTACGAATTTTTACCAATTAGGGAGTTGAAAGAAAATGTATTTGGGTCCTTAAGAAAATCGGGCTTGATCGGGTTTGAATAAACTCAGTGCCTCTTCCGTTACCGTGGGGTGAGGTCATGAGAACGGACCTTTGAGGGTACCTGTCTCCTCGGACCACCCGACGTCAGGTACCCCAGCGCTTCTCAGCCTATGCTGACTCGCTGAATCGTCGTCGTCGTCGTCGTCAAACTCAGTCCGAGGACGTGAACGTTAGTTTTGAGTGGTGGTGGTTTGTTCGATTTTACTTTCGTCGACCAAACAGGATGAGCCCCTAAGGGATACAACCTCTATATGGATGGAACTTAACTTTGTTTTCATTTATCCAGGAAGCGAATTAGAAACACACCGTTGTCATGACCTTGGGTGTGGTCGCGACCACTGAAAGAGGAAACGTAAACGGATGACGGAGGACACAGAGAGGGTCAACGTGAACTCTAGACCCGGTTAGGGAGGAAAATTAAAGTGTGTACCGTATTAGTGCGACAAAGAATGGAGGTAGAATGTATTGCAGGTTTTTTGACAAAAGACACGAAAACTGGGACTCGGTCGGGTAGGAGATGCTGAGTATAAAAACTCGGATTATCAATGTCATTTGGTATGTTCGTAGTAACACGTCGAAAAATTTCTCCTACACTTACAGACTCCGATAGTAAGGACCCAGATCACTTACGTTCATTTGACTACGTCACACTTCTAGGTCTACCTGACCCCTCGAAAAGGAGTTTGGTTTTAGTAGTACAATAATATGTACTGGGACCGTGGGCATATTAAGATTAAAATTATTATTCGAAATTTTAAAAGTCCGAAAAATTTATACTTTGAGTTATTACACGTGAGAAAGAACCTTTAGTAGACGTTATATTTCTAAGTCAGAGTTTTTATTATCTTCAGTCTATTTTTCTTTTTGTTTAACAATTATTTATGTACTCTTCACGATCTAGAGTAAGCACTAATTTCGTTACGCACTACTTTATTGTTGTAAAATAGTACAAAGTGATGGTCTAACTGTTTCTAAATTTTGTGTACGAGTGTCTGTGTGCGAGAAACATTCTCGAGTCCGACCGGATCGGAAAAATCTACCGTAAAAGTACCATAGACAGATTTATAGTTCATGTAGATGAGAAACTGGGTCGTTAAGGTAAAGATCTTTAAACGGAATACCTAGCCTCTTCCGTTACCGTGGGGTGAGGTCATGAGAACGGTTTACCCAACGGTAAAGGAAGAGGTCCCCTAGAAGGACTGGGTCCCTAATTTGACTACAGAGGATGTGACCGTCCACCTAAGAGATGATGGTTCGGTGGTCCCTTTGGGTTTCTAAATTATCATGATTATATTTACTTGACGACTGAAGTCAAAATACTCTCGTTGAAATAACGTACCTTAATATGAGAGTTGTCGGTCGTCATCAGTGACTACAACAAATAGAAGTTCAAGTACACAGAAGGATAGTGGGACGGTAACGATAGCGACTATCCCGTCATCTTTAATAAAACGTTCTCGTCAAGTTAAGTCAAGTCAACGAGTTAGCACAACCTGAGAAACGTTGGGGTACCTGACGTCGTACGGTCCGGAGGGACAGGTAGTGGTTGAGGGTCTCAAATGAGTTTGAGTCCAGGTAACTCAGCCACTACGGTAGGTTAGTGGAGTAGGAGACAGCAGGGGAAGAGGAGGGTGGAAATTAGAAAGGGTCGTAGTCTCAGAAAAGGTTACTCAGTCGAGAGCGTAGTCCACCGGTTTCATAACCTCAAAGTCGAAGTTGTAGTCAGGAAGGTTACTTGTGGGTCCTGACTAGAGGAAATCTTACCTGACCGACCTAGAGGAACGTCAGGTTCCCTGAGAGTTCTCAGAAGAGGTTGTGGTGTCAAGTGTTCGTAGTTAAGAAACCACGAGTCGGAAGAAGTGTCAGGTTGAAAGTGTAGGTATGTACTGATGACTTTTTTGATATTGGAACTGATCTACCTGGAAACAACCGTTTCATTACAGAGACGAAAAATTATACGACAAATCCAACCAGTATTGAAAGGAAGGTTCCTCATTCGCAGAAAATTAAAGTACCGACGTCAGTGGTAGACGTCACTAAAACCTCGGGGGGTTTTATTTCAGTCGGTGACAAAGGAGACAAAGGGGTAGATGAAAGGTACTTCACTACCCTGACCTAAGGTACTAGAAGTAAAAGACTTACAACTCAAAATTCGGTTGAAAAAGTCAAAGAGGAAAGTGAAAGTAGTTCTCCGAGAAATCAAGCAGAAACAAAAGACGGTATTCCCACCACAGTAGACGTATAGACTCTAATAACTATAAAGAGGACCGTTAGAACTAAGGTCGAACACGAAGTAGGTCGTGTGACAAAGAGTACTGCATGAGACGTATATTCAATTTATTCGTCCCACTGTTATATGTCGGAACTGCATGAGGAGAAGGATAAACCTTAGTTAGACAACAAGGTACAGGTCCAGATTGACAACGAAGTACTGGACGTATATCCAAAGAGTTCTCCGTCCAGTCCACCAGACCATAAGGGTACAGAAAATCTTAAAAGGTGACAAATAGCACTAGGTGTGTCGGTTTCCGAAACTGTATCAGTTATTTCTTCTTTATCTACAAAAAAACCTTGAGAGAACGATAAACTACTAGGTCGTCTGCAACCGTTAAACTAGAGACCAAAGAGACGGAAGAGATTTTGGTCGAACTTGTGTTCTAGTCGTAACGACTTAAGAGGGTTGAAGGATAGGAACGGGATCTCTTTCGGTCCAAGGGATCTTAATACCGGTCCCAAGACCAAAATACCACGTAGATATCTCCTTCCGTGATACAATATCAACACCCGTTAACAAGAAGGAAAAGAAACATTCGTCTCTATACTCTTTACAAACTCAATGATCTTAAACGGAGGTTGACCTTCTGACTTAATTCACAGGGACACTGTGGGGAAATAACAGATACGGTTTCGGAAACTGACACACCTAGTGTCATTTGACACCCTTTAAGACTTTCTCTACCCTTATGGTCTGGTGGACTGGACGGAGAACTCTTTGGACATACGTCCAGTCCTTCGTTGTCAATCTTGACCTGTACCTTGTTGTCTGACCAAGGTTTCTCCCTTTCCTCATACAGTTCCGACATATAACAATGGAACGAATAAATTGAATAAACGTCTCATATAGCACTCTTTACGACCTGACCTTCTTCGTGTTCGACCTTAGTTCTAACGGCCCTCTTTATAGTTATTGGAGTCTATACGTCTACTGTGGTGGGAACACAGTCTTTCGCTTCTTCTTGATTTCTCGGAGAACTACTTTCACTTTTTCAACCGAATTTCGAGTTGTAAGTCTTTTGATTTTAGTACCGTAGACCAGGGTAGTCAAGTACCCTTTATCTACCCCTTTGTCACTTTTGTCACCGACTGAATTAAAACCCCCCGAGGTTTTAGTGACGTCTACTACTAACGTCGACACTTTAATTTTCTGCGAATGAAGAACCTTCCTTTCAATACTAGTTGGATCTGTCGGATAATTTTTCGTCTCTGTAATGAAACGGTTGTTTCCAGGTAGATCAGTTCCGATACCAAAAAGGTCACCAGTACATACCTCCACTCTCAACCTGATATTTCTTTAGATTCGTGACTTCTTAACTACGAACACTTGACACCACAACCTCTTCTGAGAACTCTCAGGGAACCTGACGTTCCTCTAGGTCGGTCAGGTAGGATTTCCTCTAGTCAGAACCCACAAGTGACCATCCGGACTACAACTTCGACTTTGGGGTTATGAAACCGGTGGACTACGCTCTCGACTGAGTAACCTTTTCTGGGACTACGACCCTTTTTAACTCCCGTTCTCCTCTTCCCCTACTGTCTCCTACTCTACCAACCTACCGTAGTGGCTGAGTTGTCTGTACTTAAATTCATCTGAGGGCCTCAACCACTATCTGTCCCTCCGGACCGCACGACATCAAGTACCCCAGCGTTTCTCAGCCTGTGCTGACTCACTGACTTGACTTGACTACTGTGGGGACCCTCCCTTGAACCATTCATGGTGTCCTTTCTTTTCCATTCTTTGTGATTCCATGACTCTGTTCCAACGATCCGGTTGGTCTAGTACCGGAACGATTTACCCCGACCCAAATTGTTAATACATAATTTCACAAAGGTACAGACAGAAGGATGGTTGGATTTTCGTGGACCCTTGTTGACCTTGTTATTAACTGTGTATCATCCATGAATAATTTATATCTAAACCTATTTATCTATTTAGTCACTTATTTATAGGTTCTGTCTTCTTTCTGAGTGCTCTCTCACCGAGGGATTTCCTCTCCCCTCTTTCTAGTCCACTGTACTTACTCTCCTACCGTCTTTTCGGTCCTTCTGAATCTTACCCTAAGAGAGTTGTCTCACCGTGTGAACCCTCCAGAATAGGAACGTATTGGATCCTCTGCCCGAAGGGTCTGCCACGTCGCCATTTCTTAGACGAACGGTTACGTCCTCTGGGTACGTTCTCTAGGCACCCAGTCCTTCTAGGGATCTCATCCTTTACCGTGGGGTGACGTTATCAAAACGAACCTTGTGAGGTACCTGTCTCCTCGGACCACCCGATGTCAGGAACCCCAATGTTTCTCAACCTGTGTTGACTTGCGTGTGTGCAGTGGACTCAAGTTACTATTGGGACTCTTACGTTGACCTAAGTCGAATTTCGATTCTATCTTACGGGTCTAAGACGGGGCCATTCTTCAGGGTCACAAGGGTCCTTTCCCCTCAAGGTGGGAACATTTTGAGGGAATCTCAAACACATCTTATTGAGTACGTCAAACAGACGAGCCTAAGATAATAAGGTATGGTCGATACTCACGATATGGTAGAGGAAAAGGGTCTGTGACTCGGGGTGGAGCGGACGTCTCCTTTTAGTGTTGATCCTATTGAAGTCCTGTAGGCCCGTGAAAGGCCGTGTGGGTCCTCGTCACGATAACGACACGAGAATAATGTTTCTACTCGGGAGAACAGTGGTGGTACGGTAGGGGTGGTATTAGTGGTAGGGATCGATTCTCACTTTAGTAGGTTATTATTCAGTATTGGGAGTTACACAGACCCCAGGATTGATTAGTCCCACCATAGAGAAGGAAAGGAGGAGACCCACCCCATTGGTCCTCTCTCCACCCGTCTCCTTCCGGTTTATAAGGGGTGTCAATATAGAGATATCGATACAGACGTAACAATCTTTATATGATCCTTTTACAACTCTAAACTGTCTTCTGGAAGTCCTTGGTCTATCCAAGACCTCGAAGTGTTTAAGTATGACCCTGAGTCATGGTAGTCCTAAAAGAAAGAACAAGTGAGGCAGCGAGTACAACTGAATGAAGATGAACCGAGGTAAGAGAGGATATTGTCTACCCGAAAAAAAGGTGACCGTCTTTTCGGACAGACGGTCGTCAAACCTCGAATATAGTAGGGTCAATAGAAAGGGTCTTTTCCTCTATAAAAAAGTCGAAGTAAAACTTATAAAGGTCCCTTTTAAGGTTCACCGAACTGAGTGAATGGATAGGGACCTGGTTGGTAGTACCAGTTCTTCTATAATGTGAGACGAACCAGGACGGACACAGGTGGCAATCCGGTCCCTCACCCCAGGATACTAACCGTCGAAGTGTTTTGGTATACCCTACGTATCAACCCACCACTACTGGACATAGACTTCTTCCCCTTCTGCAATAACTTTCTTCCCTTTTCTCTACGAAACCTACAGGTGTTTCAATTCATTCACTTTCAGCGAGTCAACGTAGGTTGAGAAACCCAGGTTCCTTAAGAGGTCCGGTCTTATAACCTCACCCATCTGAAAGGAAAGAGGTCCCTTAGAAGGGTCCAACTTGGGTCCAGAGGAAGTAGCGTCCGTCTAAGAAATGACCGACTCGGCGTTCCCCTCGGGTTTTGATGTAATGTCGGATAGGGACTGACCCATCGGATAGGGAAGAGGTCCCCTTGAAGGGCTGGGTCCTTAACTTGGTCCCAGAGGACGTAACGTCCGTCTAAGAAATGGTTGACTCGATACTACAGGTGTTGTCATTGGTCAATAGAGATACCCTTTGACCGATTAAACCACTGATATGTCTACTGTCAATGTGCACAATCACTTAGTAATATCCCAGATTACAAACAAGAGTAACAAAGGTCTTCTAATTAACAAAACGATAAGAGAGGACAAGTCAATAAGTTTACGTATTTGTAATACAGTATAAAGTTTTTTCCTTCTTGGACAACTATAGAATTAATCTTGACTACTGTGGACCTGTAAAAATGTAATCTGAAGGGTAGGTTACATATCGTATCGAAAGGTGAACAAGTTAGAAGACTTGTTTAAAACATCCAGAAAATACATTACATCCACCCTCTAATAATCGCTTTGTCGACTGTGGTCTTGTCGGAAACGAATTCTTTGATGGAATTACTTCACTTCCAGTCCGACGGTGTATGACGATGAGACGGGACGTGACGTGTTGAGATCCCTTGTGGTAAATGTACCTGCTGTTTCATTCACCCCGGGGACCTCAATACGTTGTTTCGACAAGACCCTACTTACACTCTAACCTGTCCTCAGTTTCGTTACTCTTTTCACCAATTTGAACAGACGTACTCTTGTAGTCTTTTAAAACTAAGTCGAGATCTCTCTCTTGTCTTTTCTTTTATCTTTTCCTACTCTTTCCGTAGTCCTGTTTCTCTCTTCGAATGCACTACCACCTTCCGACTCACCATGTACCCACTCCTGCGGTCACTCTTTTGGAACCGTCGTCCTATGTGTTCCTTGTAAAGTCTCGTCCTTACCAGATTTAAAAGTCAAAAAACTTCACCCTATACGTCGGAGCATAGAAGTCATTTTAGAGACAATGACCTATGTCGGAAAACATGTTCCGTTAAAACCTTACCCTCTCCCCTTGTCTCTCGTACCCGTTACCGGGTCGAACTCAGTAACAGTGTCGTCTTCATCTCTCTATCTACGATGGTACACCTCGTATCTTCTTGAATTCCGTACGTTTACCTCCCAAACTCGGTTAGGAAAGACCTTAAGTCCCAAGACCCGACTCCCGCGAGGGAGTTGTGGGTTCAACGTAAGCATTACTGAGGTATGGTGAGAAGGATCGTAAGACATTTAACAATAACAACAAATCAACGATTCAACACAAACTGAGAAAACACTGAGGTACCTGACATCGGACGCCCCGAGAATGTAGGCACCTTAAAAGGTCCGTTCCAAGGTCCATTTGACCTCACCTAACGGTAAAGGAGGAGGTCCCCTAGAAGAACTGAGTCCTCACTTGGGTGTAGAGGACGTGACCATCCGTCTCAAAATTGGTGCCTTGGTCCCTTTGGGTAAGACATTTATATGACACACCGATAAAGAACAGAAATCTTTACCCTGGGATAAAAGGTATTATAAAAGAACCGTCAAAAACGTTCAATGATATTAAACATAGATAGATAGATACTTCATATGTAAAATATATATGTATATATTTCATTCCTTTTTTAAAAAATTATATTATTCGAAAGGACGACCAGACCGAAAATAGACTATAATAAAGGTTAATCTGGTTTCTGAAATAAAATGATAAAGAAGATCAAATCTAGTCAACAGTCGTCTAAGAGAGTAGAAGATAGATTTTTACAAAAATGAAACATAAAGAAAAATTTTTTAGTAGACCCACTGAAAGAGAGAAATTCGTGAATTTTTTATGACAGTCAAGTCAAGTCAGCGAGTCAGCACAGGCTGAGAAACGCTGGGGTACTTAGCGTCGTGAGGTCCGGAGGGACAGGTAGTAGTAGAGGGTCTAAAGTGAGTCTGAGTGTATGTAGTTCAGGCACTACGGTAGGTCGGTAGAGTAGGAGTCAGCAGGGGAAGAGGAGGACAGAAGTTAGAAAGGGTCGTAGTCTCAGAAAAGGCTACTCAGTTGAGAAACGTATTCCACCGGTTTCATGACCTCGAAGTCGAAATCGTAGTAAGGAAGGTTTCTTTAGGGTCCCAACTAGAGGAACTCTTACCTGACCAACCTAAAGGAACGTCGGGTTCCCTGAGAGTTCTCAGAAGAGGTTGTGGTGTCAAGTTTTCGTAGTTAAGAAGCCGCGAGTTGAAAGAAGTGTTAGGTTGAGAGTGTAGGTATGTACTGGTGTCCTTTTTGGTATCGGAACTGATCTGTCTGGAATCAGCCGTTTCATTACAGAGACGAAAACTTATACGATAGATGTAACCAGTATTGAAAAGAAGGTTTCTCATTCGCAGAAAATTAAAGTACCGACGTCAGTGGTAGACATCACTAAAACCTCGGGGTTTTATATTTCAGACTGTGACAAAGATGACAAAGGGGTAGATAAAGGGTATTTCACTACCCTGGTCTACGGTACTAGAAACAAAAGACTTACAACTCGAAATTCGGTTGAAAAAGTGAGAGGAGAAAGTGAAAGTAATTCTCCGAAAAATCAAGGAGAAGTGAAAGACGGTATTCCCACCACGGTAGACGTATAGACTCCAATAACTATAAAGAGGGCCGTTAATCCTAAGGTCGAACACAAAGAAGGTCAGGTCGCAAAGAGTACTACATGAGACGTATATTCAATTTATTCGTCCCACTGTTATATGTCGGAACTGTATGAGGAAAAGGATAAACCTTGGTCAGACAACAAGGTACAGGTCAAGATTGACAACGAAGGACTGAACGTATGTCTAAAGAGTTCTCCGTCCAATCCACCAGACCATAAGGGTAGAGAAAGTCTTAAAAGGTGTCAAATAACACTAGGTGAGTCAGTTTCCGAAACCGTATCAGTTATTTCGTCTTTATTTACAAAAAGACCTTGAGAGAACGAAAAAACTACTAGGTCGCCTACAACCGTTAAACTAGAGACCAAGGAGACGGAAAAGCTTTTGGTCGAACTTATAGTCCCTCAAGTACCAAGTGCATAACTACTTCGCACCGAACCTCTTAAAACTCGTAATGAAATGATCGTACACTCTACTCACGTCAACACGCCATCAAACTCGTAAGAAACCGTAAAGGAAAGAAACCCTAACCTTACTTTTGACTGGAAAAGGTCAGGACACCGGTGACGACTCAAACGACCGTATAACTCACGTCGTGAAAGTGTCGTAGTAGAAAGTCCTAAACTTTGTCGAGTTGACCTTAAGGTAGTGGAGGTGATCGAAACAAGCATCACTACGAAAGATTCCCGGTGAACTGAAGTGTAAGGTTCTATAGACATCAATCTGATATTATAAGTATATACACAAAAGAAAAATAAATATAACGAATATCAAATGACTCAAAGAAGCAGGACACTCAACTACAGAAATTTTAAAAAACCTTTTAAATAATCTTTAATAAGATGAAAGAGTAGAGAGAAAGAACCCGAGGTTAATATACAAAATCTATTGACCATAACAAGGTTTCCTGAATCAACAACATTAGAAAAAAATAAAATTAGAGAGAAAAGATAAACACAAAAGTAAACTCACTACAGATCACTGGATTTACAGAAGTTCAAGTCACTGATAAAAGAGGTGAATTTCCGTTAGAGGTCTAACGGAAACAAGAAACATTAAATGTAGTCTAAAAAGTGAAGATCGTAAAGTAAACTAAAAAAACAAACAAAAATATAGAAAAGTTTTGAAGAGGAAAGCAAATGTGTATGACAACTGTAAAAGGTTTCAACACAGACTGAGAAACGTTGGGATAGCTGACATCGGGCGGTCCGAGGAGACAGGTACCCTAAGAGGTCCGTTCTTATGACCTCACCCGACGGTAAAGGAAGAGGTCCCGTAGAAGGACTGGGTCCCTAACTTGGACCCAGAGGGTGTAAAATCCGTCTAAGAAATGGTAGACTCGGTGGTCAATATGTGTGTGTGATTTATACATACACACACATATAAAATATACATACGTACATAGAGTAGACGTATGGTCTCCGGAGAGACCAACCGAATAAAATTTTACTGTTGGGTGAACGATTGTCACTCTGTCTTATTGTGCATTCGGGTTTCTGTCGGTTAGTCCAACGGTGTACGTATCTCTTTCATGAAGTTGAGTTTATACTTCCTTTGTAGAATAAAAGTTCATTCTTTTTTGTTTCAGACAAAAGAAAATAACCATCTATAGGGGAGCTCTAATGTCTCTCCGTAAAACCGTATCACAAACTCACCTTCTCAAACTTAAGTCCCTTCGACCCCAACTTAAGGATCGAGACGACGAATATTTATTCGAGAAGTCAGAACTCGTTCAATCTTTAAGGAGATCCAGGGTCACATAGTAACCACTTTACACCTATTAATATTTTTATGTAAGACGTATCTCAAAGGCACTCCTTTGATACACACTCGTATGTACCTATCATTAGTCATGTACTCGACCGTGTCTCCGGGAATCAATTGTGTTCAGCAAAAGAAAGGGAATGTGTACCGAGTAGGGGTAGGGGAGGGGAGGTCCGACTTTAACAGACTTTAACAGGGGAGGAACAGACTTTACGTTTTGTCTCTTGGTCGAATCAGAACCAGTAACTACATCGAGATCATAGGTAGGGTAGTGTCTGTGAGTTATTTATAAACAACTTTCTTGTTTAAGGATTTCGAGAAGAGACTCATTCCATTAGGTTTTGCAACTCGAGTCGTCCCTAGTCCGAACGGAATTTGTTATAAAAGTATTCAGTAGGTCTTTTCCCTCACAAAACAGTTTAGATAATCCGAAGTCTTCTGAGATTTTTACCATCACTTTACAAAGTGAGTATGTGTCTGTGAAGTCTCTTTTACACGATAGTACCCCCGTTTCGGTACCAGTTCACTGTGATACCTGTGTACCTTCACCACGAAAAACTTGCAAATGAAGTATAGTACTTACTCTTGACCCTTAGTGCTTCAAAGACGAATTTCTATACTCTAGTCACAGACCGAAATTGGTCTTTACCTTTACTTTTCCGACAGTCCTTATAGTCGTTGCATATGTAAGTAAATAGGAACAATAGGTTCAAAATAGGAACAGACATTTCGTTCAGATTGAGATGTTATTGCTTACGGCTTCTTAGTCCCTCTGCGATAAAGAACTTTGATTGGGTGGTTCCTTCTTATTAATCTTCACACAGAGAAACAAAGTGTCCTCAAAGATTCTTCGTAGACTTCTTTACACCTCATACACGAGGGACCGTTTGTTTCTCAATCAGTAAAATATTTTACGAATTTTTAGTCAAATAAAAATCTTACAAGGGAAAACAGTAACTGTAGAATTACATGACATTAAACTTCACAAGCGTACAGCTCACTCGTCTCGTGTTCGTGAAGCGTCGTCACTCCTATTAACGATGAAGGTACACGATATTTAGTTATACATTACGTTCGTACGTGTCATTGTCGAGTCGGGTGAATGACATGAAATTACCATCATTTTGTCAAATTTTTTATGGTTCTCCACGGCTTACCTTATGAGTAAAATCAAACTTTATATAAGAGATCAAGAAAATAAATAAGAGATAAACAGTTAAACAATTGAGTGTGGTCACTTTAAGTACTAACATTTCTACACACATGTATTTGGAGTATGAAAAATCTCTTAGAGTCCCTTCTACAGTAAACAACACTTCTTTATATTTAGTTTTAAATACTAGTTTTCCTTCTTACTTGGTATAACAAAGATTTAAATTTGTAGAGACATACAGGAATTTTTGTAGTTAAAACATATGTCAACTTTAGAAAGATTATATTACCAGTACATGTTTTTAAGATGTTCGTTTTCTCAAAGGAATTATAGATTCTTTACTAGTCTTGTTCTCTCAAGGTTTTTAACCTCCTCTTTCCGTCTATCTTGCAATCCACTCACATAAAGAGAGCTAAATATTCATGTTTCGAATCAGGAAATATCTTTCCGGAATCTTTGACAAACTTTATTTATTTAGAAGAGAGTCCTACCTGAAGAGAAAGTAAAGGAATGTAAGAGGACCTCAGACCGGGTAATCTGATACTTTTCGATGTTTCTGTTTATAAGAAAGTATTTATTACATCTTCCGTAATTAGATCTATCGCGTCAAACTCATAGGACGTTCTATTGGAGATTTTCCGTGGGTCGTACGTCAGACTAGACCGGAGGTAGGTCGTGGAAATCAGGTCGACGAGTCACTACAGTGAATCCAAGGTCCGAGAGAAGTAGAACGACAACCGTACAAACCATACAGTATTGTACAAGAAGTACCATTGTTTTATCGACGGAGTCGAGGTTGGGAGTGTCAGAGTTTGTTGTTTCAGTTTTTCGTTCGTTCTATCTTCTCGATTCTCGAAGAGAGTACATAGAGAGAAAGGCACTCCTTCCTTTTAGAAAAGGTCTTCACGGGGTGGATTGAAGAAAAGAGAAAACAAGGAGTCACCGGTGTTGATACAGTATACTGAAGGAATTTCGTTAGTGTTGTTTTTCCTTACCTATAAGGGTGACTCAATCTTGTGAGTGCTTAACAGGGGACCCTGATTCTTCCCTGAGTGGAAGGGACTCATATGACGGTGGTGGAGAGACTTGATTTTAACCTAAACAATCCTCCTTTGTCTCCGGTCTACCACCAAATCAGTCATAGGTCATCACGGGTGGTGTGGCGTTTCTGTACATAAGTGTCGATTTACGGTGACATAAGTAAATGTGAATCTTTATATTAAAGGTCCTCTCGACCCCGGAACTCAAGAGACCTGTTGTACGAGAAAGGAATGTCTTTTTTCTTGAAGTTCAATAATGTTCAATTTTACCCTTTCAATGATCAACTCCTATCTTAGTCACCTTAGCAATGAAGAGACACGAGTCCAACGGAGGAGACGGACGTTGCGGAAAAGGGAAAAATTTGAGGGTGTATAAAAATTGTTAAGTCGAATTTGTAGCAGGGAAAATCCTTCGAAAGAAGAAATGGGGGTGGAAGAGGTGGACGTGAAGGGTGGGGGTTCGACTTGACGTACGGAGAGAAGACATAGTGGTGCTGTATGACACGTATCGACATAGTAATGTGGATGAGATAACATAACATGAATAGTTAAATACACAGGAGAAGACGTTTACACTCAAGGAATATTCGTCTCTGACCCTATCGAACGAAAGTCTCTAATTCATCAATCGTGTGTCCAGTCTTACACCTATAGTTCTCTCTGTGAAGACCATCCGTCTTATTAACGGTACGTAGTTTTACAGGTTTAGGATTAGGGACTTGAGACAACACTACCAATTAAAATACACAGTTTAACCTCTCACAAAAACTTACGTTAATTACAAATGTACGTACTTGTGTCTAATGGAAGGTATTACACCCACCCAGAGTAGGTTAGTCGACTTCCGGACTTATCTTGTTTTTCTGATCGGAGGGACTCGTTCTCTTTTAAGAGGTTGTCTGACAGGAATCCGAAATACACGTGGCAGGAGAGAGGACCCAGAACTCGGACAGCCGGGTATGACGTCTAAAACCTGTACGGTTGTAGGTATTCCTTCCGTTGAGGAAGTCAAGTCAAGTCAAGTCACCGAGTCAGAGTCCCGAAGGACGACCGTGATCACCATTTCTTGGGTGGACGGTTACGTCCTCTGAATTCTCTGTACCCAAGTTAGGGGCCTAGTCCTTCTAGGGACGTCCTCCGGTACCGTCGGTTGAGGTCATAAGAAGGGACCCCTAGAGTACCTGTCTCCTCGGACCGTCCGATGTCAGGTGTCGTCGTGTTTCCCAACCTGTGCGTACGTGTGTTACGTTTATACTTCTAATGCAAGAAGTCCAGTCAGCGAGTCAGCACAGGCTGAGAAACGTTGGGGTACCCGACGTCGTGCGGTCCGGAGGGACAGGTAGTGGTTGAGGGCCTCACACGAGTTTGAGTACAGGTAACTCAGCCACTACGGTAGGTCGGTAGAGTAGGAGGCAGCAGGGGAAGAGGAGGACAGAAGTTAGAAAGGGTCGAAGTCCCAGAAAAGTTTACTCAGTCAAGAAGTGTAGTCCACCGGTTCCATAACCTCGAAGTCGAAATTGTAGTCAGGAAGGTTACATACAAGTCCTGTCTAAAGGAAATCCTACCTGAGCAACCTAGAGGAACGACAGGTTCCCTGAGAGTTCTCAGAAGAGGTTGTGGTGTCAAGTGTTCGTAGTCAAGAAGCCGCGAGTCGAAAGAAGTGTCAGGTTGAGAGTGTAGGTATGTACTGGTGACCTTTTTGGTATCGGAACTGATCTGCCTGGAAACAACCGTTTCATTGCAGAGACGAAAAATTATTCGATAGATCCAACCAGTATTGAAAGGAAGGTTCCTCATTCGCAGAAAATTAAAGTACCGACCTTACTGGTAGACGTCACTAAAACCTCGGGGTTTTTATTTCAGACTGTGACAAAGGTGACAAAGGAGTAGATAAAGGGTACTTCCCTACCCTGGTCTACGGTACTAGAAGTAAAAGAATTACAACTCGAAATTCGGTTGAAAAAGTGAGAGGGAAAGTGAAAGTAGTTCTCCGAAAAATCAAGAACAAGCGAAAGACAGTATTCCCACCACAGTAGACGTATAGACTCCAATAACTATAAAGAGGACCGTTAGAACTAAGGTCGAACACGAAGAAGGTCGGATCGCAAAGAGTACTACATGAGACGTACATTCAATTTATTCGTCCCACTGTTATATGTCGGAACTACATAAGGAAAGGACTAAACCTTGGTCAGACAACAAGGTACAGGTCAAGATTGACAACGAAGGACTGGACGTATGTCTAAAGAGTTCTCCGGTCAGTGTACCAGACCATAAGGGTAGAGAAAGTCTTAAAAGGTATCAAACAACACTAGGTGTGTCAGTTTCCGAAACCGTATCAGTTATTTCGTCTTCATCTACAAAAAGACCTTGAGAGAACGAAAAAGCTACTAGGTCACCTACAACCGTTAAACTAGAGACCAAGGAGACGGAAAAGATTTTGGTCGAACTTGTAGACCTTCAAGTTCCAAGTGCATAACGACTTCGGACCGAACCTCTTAAAACTCGTAATGAAATGATCACACACTCTACTCACGTTTACTCGTAAGAAACCGTAACGGAAAAAACCCCCAACCTTCTTTTGACTGGAAAAGGTTAGGACACCGGTGAGGACTCAAAAGGTTTAAACGACCGTATAACTCACGTCGTGAAAGTGTCGTAGTAGAAAGTCCTAAACTTTATCGAGTTGACCTTAAGGTAGTGGAGGTGATCGAAACAAACATCACTACGAAAGATTCCGGGTGAACTGAAGCATAAGGTCCTACAAACCGAGATCCACACACTAGTGTGGTAACACTAATAGACCCAACACTTCTAGAAAAAACGTGTCAAGAAGACACATAAGAACGGTGGAGAAGACTTATAGAAGACGAAGACAATCCAGGTATGGTAAAGACAGGAAATAACTCGAGTGGAAAGTACTTTATAAGGGAACCATAGAGATTAAAAGAACTTCTCTAGAGATCAGAAAGGGTAAGACAACAAAAGGAGATAAAGAAACGTGACTAGTGACTCCTTCCGAAAGAATAGAGAAGAACGATAAGAAACCCTGAGACGTAAGTTTACCCATATAGAAAGGAAAAGAGGAAACGAAAAACGAAGAGAAGAAAAGTGTCGATAAAAATTCCGGAGGAGTCTGTCGGTAAAACGGAAAAACGTAAAGAAAAAGAACCCCTACCAGAACTAGGGACAGAGGACATGTTACAGTGCTTGGAGACAGGTATCAAGTAGTCCGTGAGACAGATAGTCTAGATTAGGGAATTTAGATAAAGAGTGAAGGTGACATATTAGCATTCCCTAAACTAAGTCCAGTATGGACTTGCCAGATCACCAAAAGGGGTGAAAGAAGTTAAATTCAGACTAAAACCGTTATTCCTCAAGTACTAGACTCGGTGTCAATCGAGGACCAGAACAAAAACGACTGACATATGTCGAAAAGGTGGAAACCGACGTTTCTTATATTGGTTAGACTAAACCCACAACTGGTAGACCACAAGTATACATCTCAGAAGAGAACACAACAACCTTCTCCCACAAACGATACTGGTCACACAAGAGAACCGTTTCTAGATAATCGGAAACGGGACGAAGTAAGGCATAAGGTTCCGGTTTAAACGGACAATGAGGTCCACAAAGAACTGAAGGATGAAAACGTAAGGTCAGGGGATATTACTTTTCCTGTAGAAAAAACCCACAATCAAGATTTTCCAGAACATCCAGAAGTATCTTGACAAGTTGAAGTCGAAGAAGTCGTAATGACCAAGTCCGTATCTGAACCTATTGGCACTATAACTTACCAGACGGAACCTTTATTTACCTCTAGTAAGACAGTAAAAACTCTGACGTAGGTTCATGACGTAAAGCCTGAGAAAACAACTAGTACTACCGATGAGGTAAACAAGATTCCCTAAGGACGGACGTCATCATCTATATTACCAGTAACCTCTGTATAGTACAGAATCTTATACTATTAAATTTCTCTAAAGATTATACTTATTAAATCTCAAACAGACATATTTGGTCACACGTACCGGAGTAGTGATGATGGATACTGAGTGTAAGTCTCGTAAAAAAAAAGATCTCGTAAAAAAATTTAAAATTCTTAATTCATAAACGGTTGGTGTTTCTCAAATGAACCACATGTTTGTATTTTATGTCCATCGAAATGGTCAGAAAAACATTTGTACAATTAATTAAATGAGGTTTTAGAATTTATCTTACTATTCCTTCGAACATTAATTCTTTTCAAGGGAAGAGTGACAAACGACTGAAGATTAGAGTTTGTGTTAAATGTCATCATTTAAACGCCCTTTTTTAATTATGTTAGCTCTATAGAAATTTTACGAACAAACCTTATTTGTAATGTAGTTTTCGTATGTACCACATTTTGAAGTTTTTTTATTTTATTTTGTGTAGAAAACCTGTTCGAAAAGTAAAAGAGAAACAGCTTGGTCAGCGTTGGGACTGAGGAAGGAAAGACATTGAGACGTGAAAGAAAATACTTTGGTAAGTGACTCAATGAGACAGTGGGTATGGTCGGGGACTCTCGATTTCCCAACCGAACTAAATAGATACATACCCAAAGGTTCCGAGGACCATCAACAGTTGCTACAAAGTGTCGACATGGAATTCTCTATACGACGTCAGTTGACTGGACCTGACCAAGACTGAACTGGCGTCCTTGTGGACATGTCTACTCGGGACTTCCACGACTTTAGATGGAAACGAAGTAGTGATACGATTCTAGAGACGGTTTCCGCTCCTAAGAATATCGGCCGATCCGCGTCTAGGACGGCGCACACCTCTTCGTACCTTCCGACGTGGGCGGGGTCACCTGAAGGAGACGGGGACCTTGAGAGACGGGGAAAAGATCTTACGACTATTGAACAGACGGAGGGTGATAGAGAATTTTCAGGGAATAAGGAGAGTAGAAACCCTTCTCCACAAAAAGATCATATTTGAGAGGGAAGAAGTAAGGGACTACTTCCTTGCTTCGAAGACGAGAAAGTAAGACTTTGACCAAAAACGAAAAAAATGAACTATAAACGTTGAGACCCGTTTCCTGGGTGACTCTTCAGTGGTTGGGCAACCGCTGCCCATTGTGACAATTAAGGTATAGGACAAAGTTTAGGACTTTTTACTACGACACTTTCACGACGTGAGTTATACGGTCGTTTAAACCTTTTGAGTCGACACCGGTGTCCTAACCTTTTCCAGTCAAAAGTAAGGTTAGGGTTTCTTTCCTTTACGGTTTCTTACGAGTTTGATGGTGTGTTAACGTGAGTAGAGTGTACGATCATTTCATCACGAGTTTTAAGAGGTTCGGTGCGAAGTCGTTATGCACTTGGCACTTGAGGGACTACAAGTTCGGCCAAAATCTTTTCCGTCTCCTTGGTCTCTAGTTTAACGGTTGTAGGCGACTAGTAGCTTTTTCGTTCTTCAAGGTCTTTTTGTAGATAAAGACGAAATAACTGATACGGTTTCGGAAACTGACGCACCTAGTGTTATTTGACACCTTTTAAGACTTTCTGTGCCCTTATGGTCTTGTGGATTGGACGGAGAACTCTTTAGACATACGTCCAGTCCTTCGTTGTCAATCTTGACCTGTACCTTGTCGTCTGACCAAGGTTTATCCTTTTCCTCATACAGTTCCGACATATAACAGTGGGACGAATAAATTGAATATACGTCTCATGTAGTACTCTTTACGACCTGACCTTCTTTGTGTTCGACCTTAGGATTAACGACCCTCTTTATAGTTATTGGAGTCTATACGTCTACTGTGGTGGGAATACCGTCTTTCACTTCTCCTCGATTTTTCGGGAGAACTACTTTCACTTTCTCCTCTGACTTTTTCAACCGAATTTCGAGTTGTAAGTCTTTTACTTCTAGTACCGTAGACCAGGGTAGTGAAGTACCCTTTATCTACCCCTTTGTCATCTTTGTCACAGTCTGAAATAAAACCCCCGAGGTTTTAGTGACGTCTACCACTAAGGTCGGTACTTTAATTTTCTACGAATGAGGAACCTTCCTTTCAATACTGGTTACATCTATCATATAAGTTTTCGTCTCTGTAATGAAACGGCTGATTCCAGGCAGATCAGTTCCGATACCAAAAAGGTCATCAGTACATACCTACACTCTCAACCTGACACTTCTTCCGACTCGCGGCTTCTTAACTACGAAAACCTGACACCACAACCTCTTCTGAGAACTCTCAGGGAACCTGACGTTCCTCTAGGTTGGTCAGGTAAGACTTCCTGTAGTCGGGACCCTAAAGAAACCTCCCTTACTATGACTTCGACTTTGAGGTCATGAAACCGGTGGAGTACACTTCTCAACTGAGTAACCTTTTCTGAGACTACGACCCTCCCTAACCCCCGTCCTCCTCTTCCCCTGCTGTCTCCTACTCTACCGACCTACCGTAGTGCCTGAACTACCTACACTCAGACTCACTTGAGGCCCTCTACCACTACTTGTCTCTCCGGACCGCACGACGCTAAGTACCCCAGCGTTTCTCAGTCTGTGCTGACTCGTTGACTTGACTTGACTTGACTCATCCTAAAACCGGACAGACAGAGGTAGAGATCACGTCGATGGAATCAAGACCGGTGGAAATTGAGAAACGAACCAAACGACGACGTCGGAAGATTTCCTAAAGAGGTAAAGAAACGGAGATTGGAGGTGATGGTTGGAGGATTGGTGTTTGTAGGAGATTTTAAAACTGTCTAGATAATAAGAAACATTTTACCTTTCGATCAACATGGTGAGACGGTGAATTTAGGAAGTTGTCGAAAAGCAACAGAAGTCTTATCTCACGTTTGGAGACTCCAACCCTGTTCTCGGAATCCACTGAACCTGGGGTAAATATAGAAGTAGAGACATCCAGTGAATTATTCTTAAACTTCCCTTGAAGGGTCCACCGAGTCACCATTTCTTGGGTGGTCTGTTACGTCCTCTGTGTCCACTACGCCCTACCTATGCACCCAGCCCTTCTAGGGGACCTCTTCCTTTAAAACCGTCAGACGAGGTCATCAGAAAGGACCCTTTAGGGTACCTGTCCCCTCGGACCGTCCGATGTCAGGTACCCCGGCGTCTCAGACTGTGTTGAATCGCTGACTTGTGTGTGTGTGTTTGAACTTTCCGTTTCATATATCGAAAGGGGGTGGGGGAATTAAAAATACAAAAGTAGTGGTCGAGTCACGGTCCATCTCTCATCTACGAGTTAAGTATAAACAATTCCTCAAAGACCGGACTAAAACACCAAATTTTGTATGCGAGAGTTAGATACCTTCGTAGATACTTCATCTGTTCAAAGGTCTTAAGAGGTAGTCGAGAAAGTCTGGGTAGAAATAATAATAAAGGATTCGAGAGTGATTGTAAACGAAGGAGCATGATACTATGTTACGAAAAACTGAGTACATTGAGTCATTGTAATCTGGTATCGTCCCCCAATGAAGGGTCTCATAACGGAATTTGGATGGGGCAGGGGTAGTTCACTTTTGGTCGAAAGGAATACAAAGTACAAATTTTTAATCATATAAAACAAAAATTACTTGAAACGATAAATTAAATTAAAACGATAATACTATATTTCTTTATCGTAAAATTTATACAAACGTTTTGGGGTCTTTCAACAAAATTGTAAATCGATGACGTATTTCTTTGTGTACTCATGTCAATTCAGTCTCTTCAAAAATTCAAAATTCAGTTCGAAGGGATCACTAAAAATAAAATCGAGACTCGATGAATCAATCGGTAAATCTACAAGAGACTTGGAGAGTAGTGATTGGTAAGAGGAAAAGAACGGACAAATTCATCAGGTCATTTTTATGGTTAATACTTAGTCTACCATGAGTCAAGATAGTGCTTTGTTTACAGTAACGAATTGTAACCCTAAGTGACTTACTTTCCACCTCTGTTCGTATTAAATTCACTACTCTGATTGATTTATACAATGTGACGATTACGTCTCGTCAATGTGTGAATCGTAGCAACTGATACAATAGTGATTTACTAATAATGAAAATTTTATTAATTATATAATTATGTATGAAGGTAAATAAGTAGACAAGAAAACGACCTTTACAAAAGGACTTAGAAAATTTTAATAAAGAACTCTGAGATGATATACGGTTCAAGACAAGTTCCATCACCCGTATGTTCCGGACCATAGATCCTCCATCCTAGAGATGAGACTACCTTAAATACAAGTCACCTATGTCTGTCTGTTCTTTATCCTTTGTTTTACATCTTTTTATTTCAAAGTCTTTAACGATTGATGATATTTTATTTATCTGAAAGGACTACCGAGTCTACCATTTCGTCGACGGATGTTACACCCTCTGGGCCCAAGTTAGGGACCCAGCCCTTCTAGGGGACCTCTTCCTATACCGTTTATTTTATTTATTAATTTTATACCGTTACACTTAGCCGTCCCTCTCCTGTTGAAATCAATCCCACTAAGTCTTTTCAGTAGAGATTTCTTTATTTCCGAGGGTTACTATTCCTAGAGTAGTTACTCTTCCTCGATACCCTTTTAGACCTCCTTGTCACCAGAGGTGTCCTCTCTGCTCATGTTCCCGGGGACTGTACCCTTAGTTGTACGCATAAAGAACATTTTCCTTCCTGACCGTACTGTAAAATACACTACTTAGACACGGACCCGGTCTCTATTACTACCGAACTTAATCAACATTGTGACTTCTATAATTCACCAACTTAAACCATGCATAAGACCTCAAGGTTGGTTGTTCTGAATGCTCCCTCCATACTCCTGTTTTCTCCGCGGAGCCCAAAACTGACTCGACACATTCATCACTACGGCAAAGAACTTTACCCCTTATAGTTCCTCTCCAAAGAAACGTTAAATAAATAAAACGTACCTTAAACTCTTGATATATTATGTAAGTTCTCCTTGACAGTTCCTCCTTCAACTTGTGTACTTATACTTTGAGTTCTCGGTCCTCATCTCAAAAGTAGTTTGTAAAGAGACAATGGTCGATGAAACAAGTAGTTGAATTTTTCAAGGACTCTCGACGCCGGTGGACGTAGTCATACTATATTGATTTTTGACTCTGGTGGACACAGTTGTACTGTCTATGAACAAGGTCCTTTGAAACGAGTCTCTTCTATTTTGGTATTCAGTTATTTGTTGAGGTGACAAACGAAGTCCTTTAGTGACGTTTAGTCAAATAGACTCTGTTGTCAGAGGGAGTAGTTTGGTAGCAAATAAATACTTCTGAGTAGAGTGGAGTGACACGGGTGGTTAGGATTGCAAAATAAAGTGTTTTATCGGGTTAGCGTTAGACGGCGGGTGCAACTTTGTGGTCGGTATTAGGGAACTTAGGTCTCGGGGCACGCACGAACACGAGTCAGCACAGATGAACGTTGAGGTTCACACGGTCCTTCGAGACAGGTGCCCCGAAGGGTCCGTTTTTATGACCGCACCGAACGGTAAAAGGGGAGGTTTCCTAAAAGGGCTGCGGGCCTAGTTTGGGTGAGGAGACACAAACACCATACCATCCGACCAAGAGAGGGGGACTCGGTGGACCCGTCGGGACGTCTGGAAGGTCTAGGACTTATTAGGAAGAGACTACGGAGAGAGACCTAAGACGATTCCGTGACAAGAGGGTTGACGTCGCTGAAGTTTACTTGACTCAAGACGAAACTATTATCAAACATAGAACCTCAAGTTCTAAGAAAGGAGAAAAATGAGAGTACGAAAATCTCATTCACAATCAGGACATTTATTCACAAATGGGTAGACGAGACTCTAGATGGTAATCGTTTTACTCTAAAAACTTCAGTCCTCCTGGGAATCTGAATAAGCTTAGTTAAATAAAATGTTTGTTTTGACTTCGGTCTCGTTAACCTTGAACAGATCACAGTGTCTCACATCGAAGGTCTAGGACTCTGACTATTGAAGGTCAGACCATCAGAAAAACCTCCTTGTGTGTTCATGTACAACTCGTTCCACTTTGTATATTATATATATTATCATATTGAATAACAGATATTTGAAAGATTCTCCCCTCTTTCATCAAACTGAAAACAAAAACAAATTAACGTTATGAAAACGTTATGAACGGGTCGACCGAACCTGTAGTTTACGTACCTGAGTATTTCTATAATCATTTAGAATTAAATATAAATAGTTTTTAAGTCTAAAAATTTCAAGTAATTAATCGTTTTTATATATCTTTGTAGTCGAAGGTTTAGTATGTTAATGACTACATCGAAGTCAAAAATAGATTAGATTTATGTCTTCTTTCCTTATTTCTCTTTTTTATTTGTTTGTTTTTTGGGTTGAATAACTTAGTTAACATATAGAAAGAGTTTCTCGTCCTAAACTGGACGTTTTGTAAGTTCTTTAATCTTATGAGTACGATTCCCCATATAAACTTCTTCAACTTTATATGTTTTGACAATACCCATGTAGAACGGTTAAAACTTACTTTAGACTATTTGTGACCTTTTGAAGTTTATAAAAGGTGGTATTATAGCATGGTAACGTCACCTATGGACACTGTAAAGAAAGAGGAGAAAGGAAATAAAGTCTTTAACGAAGACGGGTAAAGTAGGTACAATACGGTCATCCTCGACGGGGTACTACTGAGGTACGGAAATACAGAAGTGTCGAGGTACAGATGCGTTATTAACTAATCTGACCCCCACCTGTAGACCGGACACAACCCGATTACCCGGTTACTTGACCTCTGGGGTTTCTCAATTTCGGTGGAGAGTGACGGACCTAACATTTACATATTTTGAGTCCTCGATGACAATCGACACAAGACGGTAAACGGGGTTCCTCGTTCCTTCGGTGTAAAGACGAACTTATAAGAGATCTGTGATCTCGGGCTCACAATTCCCACCTACTTCGACAAACTCAGTTATGCGTGAATAGGTGGGATTAATGGTTTAATTATGGTCGGTGAATTTTTCTTATTTTTCCCTTTGTTTTTCCTTTGTGACGGTTTATAGACGGGATAGGAAGTACGGGACCTTGGTTCCGTCCCAAATAGTAATAAATAGTAAAAATAGTAATTAAAATAATAATTAATAGTAAACATGTAAAAGGGACACGGTCCGTGACAAGATTCGTGAAGTATACGTTAACAGGATAAAGTTTGAATAATGTTCCGACACTCTTTGGATGAAAATGATAGGAGTAAAATATCCACTCGTTCCCCTCCAAAGGGACCACCGAGTCACGATTTCTTGGGTGGACGTTACGTCCTCAGTACTCAAGCTAGGGACCCAGTCCTTCTAGAGGACCTCTTCCTTTACTGTCGGGTGAGGTCATAAGAACGGACCTTTTGGGGTACCTGTCTCCTCAGACCGTCCGATGTCAGGTACCCCAGTGTTTTCTCGACCTGTGTTGATTTTGTTATTGTCGTTTCTTCTTGTCTTAGAACTCACTATCTGGGTCACGAGTCAGGTCCGTTAGACTGAGATCTTGGACCTTAGTATTTGTCTTGCAATACGACGGAAAGTCACTCTCTTCGTATCGGTTGAAACATAACATTTATCGGAAGGGACCCCTCTATCTTTCATTTATCATTTTATGTACCTTACAGTCCACTGCAATTATTCATGATACTTCTTTACTTTTCGTTTCCTATTCTGTCTCGTCCGGTCTTTCATCTCGAACCCCCGTCGACATTAAATGTATTAATGTTCCTTCCAAAGTTGCTCTTTACCATAGACTTGTTTCCGGACTTTCTTCCATCTCTCTTTCGGTCCGTGTCTACGGACTCGTGTCTCGAAGGTCTGTCTCTCTAGTCCTCACGTTTGTGGAGATTCACTCTCACACGAATCATAATATGATTCACCGTTCGTTCCTCCGTCCTCTCTAGTCCTTCTCCTTCACTCTCCCGTCCAAGCCTAAGATAACCCTCTAGTCCCGTCTAATGTACGCCGGACTTTCGGATTCCCGAGACTGAAATTGAGACTTTCTCTACCTGTCAGAAGCGTCCTAAAACTCGTTTCCCTAGCGTACTAGACTGAACAAAAAAATTATTTCTAACAGGAGTGGCGACACAACTCTTATCTACATCCTCCTTTCATGTTTTCACTTCTCTAATCGACCGATCTCCGTTCTCTGTCACCTTCGAACTTTGTCCTGCTACCGTCACGACTCCACACCACACTCAGAACTGTGTGAAACTCCTATCGCGGTTGTTCTACACGACTACCTGACTTACATTCTCTTTCCACACTCTCACCTCTACTTCTACCAATCAAAACTGGACTCGTTACTCTTTGCGACCTGACCTACTTCGTGTCCGACCTTAGTTCTAAAGACCCTCTTTATAATTATTAGAGTCTATACGTCTACTGTGGTGGGAATACCTTCTTTCACCTCTTCTTGATTTCTCGGAGACCTACTTTCACTTTCCTCTCTGACTTTTTCAACCGAACTTTGAGTTGTAAGACTTTTGATTATAGTACCGTAGACCAGGGTAGTGAAGTACCTTTTATCTACCCCTTTGTCACCTTTGTCAGTGTCTAAAATTAAAACCCCGAGCTTTTAGTCACGTCTACCACTGACGTCGGTACTTTAATTTTCTTCGAATGAGAAGCCTTCTTTTCAATACTGGTTGGGTCTGTCGTATAATTTTTCGTCTCGGCAATGAAACGGTCGTTTCCAGGTAGATCAGTTTCGATACCAAAAAAGTCATCACCACATACCTACACTCTCAACCTGATATTTCTTTCGACTCGCGGCTTCTTAACTACGAAAACTTGACACCACAACCTGTTCTGAGAACTCTCAGGGAACCTGACCTTTCTCTAAGTTGGTCACGTAGGATTTCCTTTAGTCAGGACTTATAAGTAACCTTCCTGACTACGACTTCGATTTTGAGGTTATGAAACCGGTGGACTACGCTTCTTGACTGAAGAAGTCACTTTTATGGGACTGCGACTCTTTCTAAATTCCACCCTCCTCTTCCCCGGTTGTCTCCTGTTCTACCAACCTACCGTAGTGGCTGAGTTACCTCTGCTCAAACTCATTCGAGGTTCTCAACCACTACCTGTCCCTTCGGACCACACGACGTCACGTACCCTAGTGTTTCTCAACCTGTACTGACTCGTTGACTTGACTTGACTTGTACGTATAAGTACTCCCCGAACTCGCCTCTTCTTAAGTCGTAATTAAACCCCGTTTCCAGTTGTCCCGAAATCGACTACCTTCGGTCCTTCCAGTCTTTTCAAGTAGTCCAAGGACAATCCAAGGACAACTGGACCACCCACTTAAGGACTCTTCTTAATTGAGGACGTCTAGTCGATTTCTTTCACGAAGTCCGATTAGAAATGATGACTTTGGTTTGACCCTCGAATGTTGACTAAAAAATGGAAACGATAACAATGAACAGTCACTATCAAAAAACAAAAAAAAAAAGAAAATGAGGGACTTCTACTAATGATAACTCTAGACAAATTCCCATTTGTAACACCGTCCGAATCTAGTGTTGTTCCAAATCCGGTTTTTACCAAAGAGAATATAGCTCTTTAGATACAGACTAAGAAAAAGAAGTCCCCGGGGATGGAATAGACGAATGTGACTCACTTATATCTATCACTTCTTTAGACTTATGATTCGAGACCCTATAAAGTAGATTTTTTTTTTTTACAACGAGTTAGCACAGACTGACACTGAGGTACCTAGTATCTGGTTGGTCCGAGGAGGCAGGAACCTTAAGAGGTCCGTTCTTATGACCTCGTCCATCGATAAGGGAAGAGGTCCCCTAGAAGGACTAGTTTGGGCCCAGAGGGCGTAACACTCGTCTAAGAAATGGTAAACTTGGTGGTCCCTTCGTGACAAAACAGACTTTTTTCCCGTAATTTTGATTGTCTTAAAAAATGTTTTAACATTCTCTAATACCCCCTTTCTGATGTAATAAAAAGTCTTCATATTTCAAAATCCCAACTATGGACGTATCGACCCCGTCAAGAGAGGAATGGTCCTACTCCGTGAAAATATCTGTGTCTTTGTTCCTGGGAACACTAACATATCTGTAGACGTGACAAAGTAAGACCGAAGCAGGAGGTCCTAAATTTTTCCTTCTTCTTTCTTTCTTAAGGTATTTTATGACTTTGGTATCAGTCCTTGAAGATACCGACCTTCTCAAGCCCAACGTATTTATTCCGGTACTCTATCTCGGAAACAGGAAGGGGACTCATTTATAGCGAACCTAAATTGTGATAGCTACGTCGTTTAATGTCGTTCTACTCTGACTTTTCGTAAGTGAGACTAACTAGAACAAGTCTTACCAAAGTGATATCGTAACTACTCACGTTCTATACACATATAACCGAACCCCACGTCACGTCTTCTATCTAAATTTACCTATTAAACTTTCACTCTTTCACTTTGATCTTTTATATCTTGAAGGTAGAAAGTTTTCGAATAGATCAACAATTCTTAGTAAAAGTTTTTTTCCATTTCAGTTCTGAGAGTATATCTATGTTTGACTACTCTACAGTTTCTAATAATATATAAAAATTACTCCTTTAATATTTTTTCAATGTTGGTTAAACTTCAGTCTCTTGGTCTGTAAAAATGCTTCATTTTCTTATAACTTCACTTAAATTGTTTTCTGACGTTTTAAACAAAATAGGTATCCCTATAGTTCAAGTCAAGTCAAGTCAAGTCAGCGAGTCAACACAGATTGAGAAACACTGGGGTACTTAACGTCGTGCGGTCCGGAGGGACAGGTAGTGGTTGAGGGCCTCAAGTGAGTCTGAGCGCAGGTAACTCAGTTACTACGGCAGGTCGGTAGAGTAGGAGCCAGTAGGGGAAGAAGAGGACGGGGGTTAGGGAGGGTCGTAGTTTCAGAAAAGGTTACTCAGTCGAGAAGTGTACTCCACCGGTTTCATGACCTCGAAATCGCAGTAAGGAAGGTTTCTTTAGGGTCCCAACTAGAGGAAGTCTTACCTGACCAACCTAGAGGAACGTCAGGTTCCCTGAGAGTTCTCAGGAGAGGTTGTGGTGTCAAGTTTTCGTAGTTAAGAAACCACGAGTTGGAAGAAGTGATACCAAAAAGGTCATCAGTACATACCTATACTCTCAACCTGATATTTCTTTCGACTCGTGACTTCTTAACTACGAAAACTTGGCACCACAACCCCTTCTGAGAACTCTCTGCGAACCTGACGTTCCTCTAGTTTGGTCAGTTAGGATTTCCTTTAGTCGGGACTTATAAGTAACCTTCCTGACTACAACTTCGACTTTGAGGTTATGAAACCGGTGGACTACGTTTCTTGACTGAGGAACCTTATCTGGGACTACGACCCTTTCTAACTTCCGTCCTCTTCCCCCACTGTCTCCTACTCTACCAACCTACCGTAGTGGCTGAGTTACCTGTACTCAAACTCATTCGAGACCCTCAACCACTACCTGTCCCTTCGGATCGCACGACGTCAGGTACCCCAGTGTTTCTCAGTCTGTACTGACTCTTTGACTTGACTTGACTATCCTTACGCTCCCAACCTCTCCAACCCATCAACCCTTCTTATACCAAAAGCCGGTTGGTCTCTCTTCAATAAACATAGTGACATCTGTTCTGAATCAATGTGCCTGGACTAATAAAGGGAACTTATACAAGGACATTCACCTTAATGACTTTAGTTTTATGCTTGAAAAGTTCTTGAGAGATTTCGGTTCGTCGAGGGTTCTTCTAACAAAGGTAATTATAATTATGAAGATAGTCTTATATATTTTACGGATAACGGGACGTGGGATCTTTGACAGTTCATAATCGTTCGGTTATAATAAATGCTTTCTGTGATTGATTTCAGTCGTGTTTCGTAGTCTTATCTTTCGAGGGTTTTGTTTCGACAAAACTGATTAAACGGAAGTAATACTCTCTTCTGTTATTACTTCGAAGAGTCAGATTTATGTTTACAGAATAGAAATATTTCGACAAAACTCACGTATTCCACCGGTTTCATGACCTCGAAGTCGAAGTCGTAGTCAGGAAGGTCACTTATAAGTCCCGACTAAAGGAAATCCTAACTGACCAAACTAGAGGAACGTCAGGTTCTACCCCTTCTCTATCTAAGAACGAAAGGACACCATCAAACCAACATGAAACCAATACAAAGTATTGAACACGGTCCAAGAAATGTACATAATAGAGGTTGTCAGTGATTAAAACCGTTCCTTCTAAAACACCCCAAAAAAACAACAACAATAAAAATAAAATACCTGTTCCTTAGTCTAACTCGTCATTCTCCATTCAAGTCATAAACTCGGGTCTAAACAGACTACTGTCTCGACCTTAGTAGGGTGGTCCGATCTCGTTGAGGGTCTCTCTATGATATTCCAAAGTTTAACATAGACTTTAACATAAAGTTTACCCTTAGGTAACTTTTTCATGTATGCTTCGTGGACGATACACGACTCTGAACAGACTGACAGACTCCTATCTCTTAATTGTTTTGACTCTCAAATAAAGCGTTACTACGCGAAATTGGTTTATATATAATTTTACTATCTATAATTCATATTACTTCTTTCTATTTCCTTTTATTTCCTTAGTCTCACTGGCTCTCATGATAAAATCCATCCGTCAGTCTCTTCTAGAGAGACTTCTTCGTCATAACCTCATCTCTGTACCTATTTTCACTTACTCGGCCCGGTGTCCAGATCCCTTTATTCTTGTCGTCTGTGTTTTCGGCCTTCATCCCGGTTCGAGTCACTCCAGTTCCTTCTCGCGTCACGTGTTTACGACACACTGGAGTCTTCTCAGTCGCTTCCACCGAGGTCGAGTCTGTTAGGTCCGAACACCCGGAACAATTCCTGAAACAATTCAAAATATTCCTGGAACAATTCTGACTATAATTCACAATAATCTTCACATAGTCCGAAGGGTTCCTCTTCCACTACCGTGGGGTGAGGTCATGAGAACGGACCTTTTAGGGTACCTGCCACCTCGGACCATCTGATGTCAGGTACCCCAGCGTCTCAGCCTGTGCTGACTCACTGAAGTGAAAGTGAAAAGTGAGAGTACGTAACCTCTTCCTTTACCGTTAGGTGAGGTCACAAGAACGGACCTCTTAGGGTCCCTACCCCCTCGGACCACCCGACGGCAGGTATCCCACCGTCTCAGGCAGTACTGACTCGTACATGTGTGTGTCCCTGTACGCGGTCAGTGTCCTTTGTCTGCGAGGAATGAGCTAAGTCTTCTCTGACCCCCTGCAGGAACCACCACGTCACCCTTCCTTAGGGAGGCGGTCATGTCCCCTGTGCCCAAGGCAGGGACGTACCCTTCTAAAGTGCACGGTGACTCGTGGATTCGGGCGGATACAACGACGTTGATGTCTCGGGAGAACGGGTCTCGGACACGGGACGCTGTCATCTTCCGTGACGTTACCCTTCGGGCACGTCTTGGTCGATTCTCACTGGGAGCGAGCGAGCGGCGTTGACCTCTTTCGGGTCCGGGTCGTTGTTCTCGGACACGTAGGTTTTTATTTCTGCACATTTGTACGTGAGATCCCCCGTTTACCTTCTTCGTCACAATTCCCAATATCGTCATCGAATCCATTCTCTATATGTGTGTCGGAATCTGATCTCACCACTGGCACTTTTTCATTCTTTGTCACTTTAATATATAAAACATTCATCTCGAATATCCTAAACGACGACCTATATTCCATATTATTTTCATTCCTGAGATTTCGTAGTGATGCTTGTTTCGATCACCTCCACTACCTTAAGGTCACCTCGATAAAGTTTAGGACTTTCTACTACGATACTTTCACGACGTGAGTTAAACGGTCGTTTAAACCTTTTAAGTCGTCACCGGTGTCCTGGTCTTTTCCAGTCAAAAGTAAGGTTAGGGTTTCTTTCCGTTACGGTTTCTCACGAGTTTGGTGACGTGTTAACGTGAGTAGAGTGTACGATCATTTCAGTACGAGTTTTAAGAGGTTCGGTCCGAAGTCGTTATGCGCTTGACACTTGTAGGTCTACAAGTTCGACCAAAATCTTTTCCGTCTTCTTGGTCTCTAGTTTGACGGTTGTAGGTGACCTAGTACCTTTTTCGTTCTCTCAAGGTCTTTTTGTAGACAAAGACGAAATAACTGATACAGTTTCGGAAACTGACACACCTAGTGTTATTTGACACCTTTTAAGACTTTCTCTACCCTTATGGTCTGGTGGACTGGACGGAGAACTCTTTGGATATACGTCCAATCCTTCGTTGTCAATCTTGACCTGTACCTTGTTGTCTGACCAAGGTTTATCCTTTTCCTGACTATGACAGTGGGACGAATAAATTGAATGTATGTCTCTTGTAGTACTCTTTGCGACCTGACCTTCTTCGTGTTCGACCTCAGGATTAACGGCCCTCTTTATAGTTATTGGAGTTTATACGTCTACTGTGGTGGGAATACCGTCTTTCACTTCTCCTTGATTTTTCGGAGAACTACTTTCACTTTCTCCTCTCACTTTTTCAACCGAATTTCGAGTTGTAAGTCTTTTG
>SJYO01039250.1:927452-1165332 GCA_006410555.1 Capra ibex | reverse complement strand
TGATTCCAGGCAGATCAGTTCCGATACCAAAAAGGACACCAGTACATACCTACACTCTCAACCTGACACTTCTTTTGACTCACGACTTCTTAACTACGAACACTTGACACCACAACCTCTTCTGAGAACTCTCAGGGAACCTGACGTTCCTCTAGGTTGGTCAGGTAAGATTTCTTCTAGTCGGGACCCACAAGAAACCTTCCTTACTACGATTTCGACTTTGAGGTCATGAAATCGGTGGAGTACGCTTCTCAACTGAGTAACTTTTTCTAAGACTACGACCCTCCCTAACCCGCGTCCTCCTCTTCCCCTGCTGTCTCCTACTCTACCGACCTACCGTAGTGGCTGAGCTACCTACACTCAGACTCACTTGAGGCCCTCTACCACTACCTGTCCCTCCGGACCGGTACCCCAGCGTTTCTCAGTCTGTGCTGACTCGCTGACTTGACTTGACTTGACTTGACTTCTTTAGATCCTACGGAAGTCCTAAAACTGGATTTGTGGACCTAGTTATCGTCACTACATCTGGTTCTTACGATCCTTTGTGAGGGCAAATAGAGTTCGTTATTTCTTTTAGAGTTTTAACAATATCGTCAAGCACTGAGTGTCGATTATAAGTCAACCATCATCGATAAAAAAATTTTTTGATTTTAATCCATAAAACTCCAACTCCAGTGACTCCTACTTTAACCTATAAATACTTACCGTCAGAAGGTCCACCTCTGTCGTTCTGTAGGTTTTAGACCATAGGATATTGCGGATGAATGGTTTCGGAGTCATTGGTGGTGATCCAACGT
Source organism: Capra ibex (assembly GCA_006410555.1). Classification (NCBI taxonomy): domain Eukaryota; kingdom Metazoa; phylum Chordata; class Mammalia; order Artiodactyla; family Bovidae; genus Capra; species Capra ibex. Next base: position 1,164,535 of record SJYO01039250.1, on the reverse strand, counting down.
TCAATTTCACAAGTAGCTATTTAAGGTAGACTGAGAAACGTTGGGGTACCTGATGTCGGGTGGTCCGAGGAGACAGGTACCTTAAGAGATCCGTTGTACTGACCTCGTCCAACGGTAAGGGAAGGGGCCCCTAGAGGGACTGGGTCCCTAACTCGGGATTAAGTAAGGTATAAGTAAAGACCTCGACACCTAGATTCGCGGTTACCTTGAACTACGAAGTCGACTTAGTTCTGGCAAGGAAAACGACCCTAACCTCTTTCCGGATCTCTCGAACCCTCTACAGAGAACCTGATCGTGCTCTCCTACCTGCGTGTGTGTGGGACACAAACTGTGCTTGTGCACCTCAAGGTATTCTCTATTAAGTGTCTCTGAGATTACACCTTAGATTTTTCTCCTCTTAGACTTTCCTCTTTATGTTTTTCTTTTCCCCCTTTGTGTGTTCATTTTTTTGTAAAGGGGGGTCTTCTAGAATTATTCTCGATTGTAATTTATAATTTGTGACGACTCTCTAAAAGTATATGGTGGAGAATTAGAAGTGTCGTCAGAGACTCCATTCCCAATACAGACCACTTGGTAGAACTAGGATCTTCTCTAGTTGAAGGACCACAGACTTACGCAGACAGGGGTTACCTTACAAATGAGACGGATCCTGTCACGGGACAACTCAACACGTGCGTACGCACGCGAGTCGTGCCGGTTAAGAAACGCTGGGGTACCTGACATCGGGTGGTCCGAGGAGACAGGTACCCTAAAGGATCCGTTCTTATGACCCCACCTAACGGTAAAGGAGTGGGTCCCTAACTTGGGCACAAAGGACACAGAGGACGAAACCGTCCGCCTGAGGAATGGTTGACACGGTGGACCCGTCGGGTGTCCCATTCCGAATACTAGGAGTAAATTATCTATTCCTTAACTCCACGTTCTCGAGTACCGTAATGTATGGGATAAGTTATGTGAGAATGGTCTCTGGACATACGCATGACCCCTACCTAACATAACCTCCCGTCGTATTTCCGTCCGATACCGTCACCAAAAACAGCCCCTCCGTAATCCAATTGGATCCAAATTCACACGGTTGTAGTGATTCTTTATTAAATGTCTGGGGACAATATAACCGATTCCATTATGATCGACGGTATTGTTTGGAGTTTTACATGTTATCGAGTTTGTGTTACCTGTAAATAAAGAACGTATGCCTTCAGGTCTTATTCACAAGGACTACTGTCTCCCGGGAGGAGATTAACGATCGGGTAGCACACCGAGGAAGTAGAAGTTGAGTGCAGAAGGCTCCGACGGCACAAGTGGAGGTAGTTCGGTCTTCCCTTTTCCTGTACTCTTTCAGAATACCCGGTCAGGACCTTCATACGGAGTGGAGTTGAGTCAATAGCGGATCTTGAGTCAGTGGTCGATGTAGATTCACGTTTTCTTTGACTCTTTACAACAGATCGATTTACGGGTCGGTCGGACGGACAGTGTTGACCAGAGTCGATGTTGTACTAAAGAGAGTTGAATAAGAGTTTTCCTTTGATCTGCAAATCAAACGCCTATTGACACGAAAGAAAGAGTACATTTTCAATGTAGATCCAGTTTATCTGAGGTACTGAAAAGGAAGTGTAAGTCAAACGAATGTCTCTTCACGATGCAAATAAAGAAGTTCTAAAATTTTAATTAACAAGAAGAAACTACTACAACAGGTACAGAAAAGGGTAATGAAAGAAAAAAAACCCATGAAATTATCACGTAATGTAGAACGTCTTTCAACCTTTCGAAAGTACAACATTTCGGTGGGAATTTGGAATTAACTATTTTGTAAATCTTAAAACAACTTTCACAATTAGTGAGTCAGTACGGACTGAGAAACGCTGGGGTACCGACATCGAGAGGTCCGAGGAGACAGGTACCTCAACAGGTCAGTTCTTATGACCTCACCCATCGGTAAGGGAAGAGGTCTCCTAGAAGGGTTGAGTCCCTAGCTTGGGGCCAGAGGACGTAACGTCCGTCTAAGAAATGACAGCCTCGGTGGTTCCTTCGGGTATTTAGAACAATTCAAATAGATTAAATAACTAGGGATTTTAAACCACGGCACTACACCCGTTTATATGTTATTACGGTAAAAGTGAGACTGTTAAATGTATAATTAATTCTTGTAAGTCAAGTCAGTGAGTCAACACAGGCTGACAAACGTTGGGGTACCTGACATCGTGCGGTCCGGAGGGACAGGTAGTGGTTGAGGGTCTCGGACGAGTTTGAGTACAGGTAATTCAATCGCTACGGTAGGTTGGTAGAGTAGGAGACAACAGGGGAAGAGGACGGAAGTTAGAAAGGGTCGTAGTCCCAGAAGAGATTACTCAGTCGAGAAGTGTAGTCCACCGGTTTCATAACCTCAAAGTCGAAGTCGTAGTCAGGAAGGTTACTCATAAGTCCCAACTAACAGACATCCCGACTGACCAAACTAGAGGAACGTCAGGTTCCCTGAGAGTTCTCAGAAAAGGTTATGATGTCAAGTTTTACTTCTTATAATCCATGATTCAGGATTACTACTATAGGAATATTTTAGAGTAATCTAAAACGAAGTCAAAAGTTGTTACAGGGAAATAGAAGATATTCAAGGTGTGTAAAGGGACAACATTGTGTACAACATTGAAACTAAAAGTGTTTCCTAAGACGGAGTGTAAGGTTACGGACCCCATAAGGGTCGTGGCGGTTCGTTAAGAGTTTGTAGTCGGACCACAGGACATTAAGTCGAGTCAAGACTGTGACATATGGACCTCTGCCGTAGTAAGTGTCCAATTCTCGAGTCAGGATGTCTGACGGGAGGGTGTGATTATAAAAAGAGATATCACAAAAGTATATCATACTCGTGTTGGTTTTTCTATGATTAAATGAGAGAATAAAAAATAAAATCGATGGTTGTAAAGACTTTTGTAGTTTGGTGTACTTTTATAAAAGAGAATCGTGACGGTTTCGTAGGTAAGTAGGTTGTTGTTACTTTTAAGTATTAGAGCATCCATCGTTCAGTATTTGTTTGGCGATGTCACGAAACTAGATTTTGTTTTATCTGACGGTGAATAAAGAGGTCGTTTTTACTCAAAAAAGTCCTAGTTGTTTGTTAACGTTAAACCCGTAGACGTCAGTACCACTCGGCATACGTTTAGGGGAGATCGTGTCTCCCCTCCTGAGGAAACATTTCCCCTTTTCCTTCAGCCCACTCGATGTCCTTTGTCAGGTAACCTCCTTAAATGTGAAACTTCACTCCACCGAAAAGGAACCGACTCGACACCGGTAAAGAGTAACCGACTAGAGAATGGTCCGTCCTTCTCCTTCACAAAGAAGAGGACAACCCGAGACGACAGTGGCATCCACTACCCTCGAGGGAGAAGACGAGAGACTTTAGATGACATTAACTCTAAAGACAAACAATTAAAAATGTAACGGTTCTCGATTTCGTATCAGTACATATGTCACACTTCCATCCTAATCTCTGTGACTAATTGAGTAAAATCTTCTCAGTTTCTGTCGACCAATCTCCTTGACTGTCGACTCTAAAATCCAACATCTCTGCCCCTTTCTAAAGGTCGGTATCTTTTGTTGTCTTCTTTTCCGTTCCCAAATGCGAGATCCCGTTGTCCGTAGTCCTTTTCGTTTTAGAAGTTACAAAGTTGGTTAGTGGCGACTCACCGTACAACGACCCATTTTAGTTTTACGTTAATCTTTTCGTAATCCCAAGAAAAAGGATTAGATTTTTAGAGGATTTTCTAGAATTTAGGTTTACCCGTGAGAGAGTAAGGTACTTTAGGAGTATAAAGGTAGAAACAACGTATGCATATACTAATTAACCCATACCCAAGAGACCACTACGTTCTGTAAGCCGGTCGTCGACTTCCCGACTGATGCAGATCTCGTAAAGAAGAGAGAACAAAAGTCGTACTAAAGAAACCACAGTGTATTTTATACTTGGTCTTAGTTTCCAAAGGGGTGTGAGTAATGTAATTATTATAAAATGAGTATACTAAAGGTATTACTTCTGGACTAAAAACTGACTTTCTAGAAAGGAGTAATATGTTTACACCAATGACGGAATATACTTGAGAAACTATAAATCAAATTTGGTTATTTATTACTTATATTTTTCCCCGAAGAAACCGTCAGACCACCAATTCTGAGGTACAGGGCTTACGTCCCACGTACCCAAGATAGGGACCATCCTCTTGATTCTGAGACTTCCGGTGTACTACACCGTTTTTTTTTTTTTCTCACTTATTATTTGCTCTGTACAAACCCCTAATCCAAACGTCCCCCTATGTATAACACAAAGTCATACAAAGAACCAAAGAAGTTACAAAACAGATACCGCTAGACCAGGACCTTCATAAGTGAGAATGTGTCCTCGGATGTCTTAGTCCTGCTATGATTTTACTTCCGATTATGACTCGGAACCTCTTTGAAACCACAGAGAAGAGAGTCGACGACGTCAGGGAGGTCCCGTATCTCGAACCACTGTTCTCGTGTCTAAACGACAGTCGGAGGTAAGCGTGCCCGAAGGGACCACCGAGTCGACCGTTTCTTAGGTGGACGTTGCGCCCTCTGGACCCAAGGTAGGAACCGAATCCTTCTAAGGGGTCTCTTCCCTTTCCGATGGGTGAGGTCAGAAGACCGGACCTCGTAAGGTACCTGACATATCGGGTACCCCAGTGTTTCTCTGCCTACACTGACCGCTGAAAGTGAAAGTAAACGTTGGACAGTCCGGACTAGGGGAGCTCGTCTTGTGTTGGATATGTAAATAGGTGACCCATGAACGTACACCCTTTCTTCCGGAAAATCGTAGAAGGTGACGGTGAATGACATCAGTCAGTTTAGTAATGACTTGTACGAGTTCTACTTCCTGAAACGGTTTGAGTTGGAGAGGGGTCATTTGTTGGTTTTTTTTTTCCACTCGTAACAACTACGTTTATGTCTGGTAGGAGACCTCTGTCAGATTTCAGTCCCGAGAGGCAGACGTCAAAAATAACAAAGACATTGGGAGACCGAAGGTACGACTAGGACGAAAGGTCAAGATCCACATTCTAAAATTTTTGATTTTCTGTTTGTTTACTTTTTCTGTGGACCCTCAACTGACTTCTATTACTTCTGGAGTGTTTATCAAAACCGTGTGATTTACCAACTCATTTTCTACTTTTACCCCACAACCTATCAATTATAGTAGAACAGTCTGATTCAACATGACTGGGTTCTGTGTTTTGAGCTTGAAGACAGACGGACGTTACTCAGCGGTAGACGTCCGGTGAACACTGTGGGACTCCAACCCTTCTTAACTTCCGTTTTCCTCTTCCCCGTCGTCTCCCACTCTCCCAATCCAACCTAGTCGTGGAGTTACCTGCACTTAGACTCGTTCACCCTCTATCACCTCCTGAATCCTCTGACCGTGAGATGTCAGGTACCACAGTGTTTCTCAGCCTGCACTGGATGGATGGGTTGTTGTTGTTCTCGTCGTTGGTAGTACCAGAAAACTTGTTACTCCGTTTATGTACTTCATTGAACCACACCACTTTTTTTGGGGACCCGATCCTTAGCTAATTCAATCAAGATTAAAGTCAAAACGATGGTTACCTATTTATAAATCTGAAAGTACCCGGAGTTAGAGAAACTCGAATTTGACCTGCTAATGACGTTCCGAAAAGTCGGTATTTTACTATGAGTGTCAGTCTATTTTGAAATAATAACTCCCTAACCGGGAGACAGAAATAATGAATGTGTTTTGAAACAGAGCCTTTCATGTCACTGTCATGTTCTGCACTTATAACATCGAACCTTATAAAGGTATTAATGTCTTTACTCTCCAAATAAACGATAGAGTCCTAATCTGCAAAAGAGGTATTCATAGACAAGAGGTGTTCTTTTGTCGACAGTGTATATTTCCCTGTTCAATGTACAGAAAAGAGTTCTTACTGTTAATCTTTTGTTGTGACGTCAGAGAGTTTTCTTTTACGTTGGTTAAATGAAGGAACGTTAATCTTTAATCCTTGTTTCTCATCTCTCTAGAAGAATGGAAATGGTCTCTATGTTACTTTATACTTCCTTGAGTCTTTTCAGTGTAGAGACTCGGTCCCTTCGAGATACCATTCGAGTAATCTTAAAAGGTAGAGTACAAGGAATCTCCTAACCGTTATTCGTAAAGGATTACCTAAAGAAAGAGGGAAACGTATAAAAACCGATAAAGATAAGTATTACTTATGTGTATACGTAAGAAAAGAATGATTTTGACAAGGGACATGAAATCGTCCGAAGGGGTTGGTCTGAAGTCCGTCTTGAACCTACTTCTTTACCTAGTCGAGGTTACAGGAGTGACCGGGAAACCTGTGTCTTTTCTCTGAGGGACTAGGAAGGAAAAAGAGGGGAGTTAGTTTGTGACTAAAGTATCTTTGTATCCTAATCCTACGACAAACGGTCCCGACGTCCCTCGTCCTTTACTCGACTGTCAGGTTTTGTTTAAAACAATACTTTTCTTCCCTGCCTCCTCCGACCACCCGACGTCAGGTGCCCTAGAGCTTCAGTCTGTGCTGACTCGTTGAAGTGAAAGTGAAAAGTGAGTACGTAACCTCTTCCTTTACTGTCGGGTGAGGTCACACGAACGGACCTCTTAGGGTCCCTGCCCCCTCGGACCACCCGACGGCAGTAACCCCAGTGTGTCTCAGCCTGTGTTGACTGCGCTGAATCGTCGTCGTCGTCGTCGTACTACTGATACCGTAAATTATACGAAGACATATGAACTTTCAATGACTCTCATCTAAAATTAGTAAAGTGGTGTGTGTGTGTGTGTGTGTGTGTGTGTGTGAATTAACGAGATTGATGTACTCCACTGTCGATACAATGAATAGAACTAGAACCATTGACGAGGTGTTACAGATACATGTAGTTTAGTAATGTGACATCTGAAACGTATATGTGATAACATAAACAGTAAATAAAGAGTCGTTTCAATTTTTCGACATTTCTTTTCTTATGTCAACATCAATAAACAGTAAAAGTTTGATCTCAATTATCCGATGTAAGGGACTCTCATTAGACGCAGAAGAATAGACAACGAAATTATAAGTAACGTCTTTATTTTCGAAACAGAGAAACTACTACTGTAGAAGGGTACAGAGCTTAAAGTCCGTAGTCTTTTTAGCCCTAAGACTCTGAAACTTTTACAAACAAGACTGGAAACATCCCCACACTCCGTATGTCAGTGGGGTTGTACCTTAGTGCGGACATACATTTCGGGTCGCGGCCGAATCGGGGAGGACGCGAATTGTAAACACACGTTTTCGACCTGTCGGGCTGTAGACCGTCTTAAATGGACTGAAAGGAGAAAATGAAAACCACTCCTGTGAAAGTGTCCCTCCTTCAGAAATCCTAGAATCTTAGACCCTTGATTTTAAGTAGTCGTGATCGCCAGTATCCATCCTAGCCCCCTCCCTCCGAGCCCCCCTCCCGTATGCACACTTGTGTCTCGACTGAGTGGTACAACAATCGTCTCTGATTGTGCTGAGACATTTCGTCAGTAGGAGTTTTTTTCCTTTTTGTTCTGATCTCCAGTCGAAAAAGGAAGACAAGATATGATAAATAAGTATCTATGTTTAGTGGAATAGTTATTTTAAAGAGTCCCCTCACCCTTATGCGTAGGAGACTCGTATGTCTGACGCCCCCCCGTCACCCGTTCAACCTCGATTACGTCCGAACACCTGTTGGAATATGTTGACCCCCTACAGGAAATTCGTTTTCTTATGTGTTAATACTTATTTTACAATCGTTTACGGATGAAAATTACTCTTTCCTATGGTGTTGTGTAATATTCGAAAATTTTCGACTTTTTATGACGTTTATAATGTGTTTTTTATATTATAAGAATGATTAAAATCAATAGACGAACTACGTGGACAATAAGATAGTATGGAAAAAACTGACGTGTGATAAATTAGTAGAGAAGTATATTATAAAGTATGAAAAAGTTAACCTCTCTTCACTCTTCATTAAACTAGAGAGAGGTTTGTATCAACTCGTTTCAAATAAAAATAATGTCGAAATTTTCAAAGAAAGTCAAAATATTAAGAAATAATCACTATAAATATGTAATTAAACATTTAATATACATATTTAAAAATCCTGACGACAGTTTAAACCCTTTTGGAGTTAGTTCAAAGAAAGTAAATACTCGATATTCGAAGAGTTCCGTATATGTAAAACAACTTGTTACCGATTAAAATTTATGACAATTTGACTACTGTCGATAATTGGTCAAACACTAACTAGAAGAGTGACATCAACACGTTCACTCAAAACATAAAAAAGGGTATCCATAGTTGTAGAGTAAAACACAGACAGACCCAGGTTAGTCCCCTCTTCAGTGTGTCATTAAGCTATCCTTTCAAATTATTTTCTGTATTTCTCTTATTTACTTATATACGATAAAGATTTACTGAACCTAGGTAAGGTACGGTGTAAAACCGGGGACAAGAAACTGATCGGGTCGCCAACTTTTAAGGCGTCTTAAGTCTTTGTCTATTCATTATGGTTATTCTCGTCGTCGAGACAGTTCTTTCCTCCCGAATACTTCCTTTTTTGTCACGGACAACTTTCCTTGTGATAACGGTGCGTCTTTATGGGTGAGTCGGATTAATATAGAAAACTAAAAAGTTCTCTTATATTTTTAGACCAAGAATACACTTTAGAGGGTTTATAGGTTCTAACCGTTAATCAATTTTTTTTTTAATAATTCCAAGAGACCCAGTTTGTCAACGAAAGACCCATTCAGACTATAGACTGTCCGGTGAGTTGACTGTCACCGGCAGGGGACGGGAAGGTCAGGGTGGAGCGTCAGTGTGGTAGAACAAAGTAATAGTATTACCGTAAATAATGGTGGACTGAAAATAATAGTGTGTGTGTGTGTGTGTGTGTGTGTGTGTGAGGCACGTTTCTTTCCACTTCTTGGGACACGTTTGAGAAGTGACGATATCGCATCGTGGTTCTTGTCACGACCGTATAATTATGTCATGTGAGTTACAACTCACTTAACTGACTTGTTTACTAAACCCCAAATTACGAAAACTTGAACAGTAGAAACAAAGAAAAATTGCACACATATTCTCGTAAGAGAGACCAGGATGTTTACGACAGTTGTGAAAGAGGGTTCACTTGGGGGAAAGACAAGTCCGGGGGTTGTTTGTCCCCTCTTTTCGTTTGTATTAATAGAAGTAGGGATGGAGTTTTTCGGATTCTCAGATAATAACAACCGACACACTCCTGAAGTAACGACACGCCGGAAAAGACCCGAGGAGAACAACGTCTCGGGCCTGAGCCCACACACCTGAGGTCCTCGATGCGCACACCCGAGTCATCGACACCAAGGGCCCGGGACCTCACGTCCGAGTTATCAACACTGGGCGTCCGAATCGAGAAGGTGCCGTACATCTGGAAGGACCTAGTCCCTAGCTTGGTCACAGGGGACGTAACCGTCTGCCTAAGAAATGGGGACTCGATGGACCCTTAGGAACGGTATCCAAAAATTATACTTTGTAATATTTAGTTCCAAAATGTAAAGTTAATTTATTTTAAAGTAAATTTACAAATTAATATAAAAGTAGTTCTAACAATAACAGGACTAGCCTTGAATTCTAAGAAATCGGTTCTTATATTTCCCACACACGACTGAACGACGTCAGCACACGTTGAGAGACACTGGGACACCTGACATCCTGTGGTTCGAACAGACAGGAACCCTAAAGGGTCCGTTCTTATGACCTCCCTCAACGGTAAAGGAAGAGGTCCTCTAGAAGGACTGGGTCCCTAACTTGGGCACAGAGAGTTCAGAGGACGTAACCGTCCACCCAAGAAATGGTGATCGTGGTGGACCCTTCAGGTTATATTTCCTATTGACTGTCTTTGATACTCTTTGTATTTTTAGGTTTTAACGATATCGAGGTACTTTCACAAAAAGACAGAACAAACTGAACCGCACAATTATAAACCCGAAGAGTGATACCCCCTACTCAAAATTCTTCGGTCACCTAGTAGAACTGTACAGAGGATTACACAAGAGAATATATGTGTAGTTAATGTCTCGGTATATTATGTCTAATAATCTAGGTAAGAAAAATCTCACCTCGGTCCATCGTACTTTTCAAGGAAAGAGAAGAAAACAGAAGCGGAAGTTGTCTTTCTGTTTTTTTGAGAAACAGTACAGTTAAATGAAAACGATACAACTTAACCAGAGAAACTGTAACCGTAACTTCAACGAGACAGCACAGGCTGAGAAACGCTGGGGTGCCTGACATCGGATGGTCCGACGAGGCAGGTACCTTAAAAGGTCCGTTCTCATGACCTCACCCAACGGTAAAGGAAGAGGTCCTCTAGAAGGGTTGGGTCCCTAGCTTGGGCCCAGAGGGTGTAACATCCGTCTGCGAAATAGCAGACTCGGTGGTCCCTTCAGAATTTGGACTTCGGATTAGGTGTCATACGAAGTACACCTGCCTTGTCTACCTACTGGCGAGAGTGTCCTTCCCTGTTAAGTTCCCGACTCGTTGACACCGGGGAAGAGGTCGTGACTCGTCTTCTCTCTCGCAATAAGATCTGTGTGGTCGAGATGGATTATACGTAGTTATTAGTCTGTAAGGTTTAATACACCCTCAAGGGACCGTCAGGTCGACACTTCTGAAGGGGAACGTTACGTCCCACACGTCCAAGGTAGGGACCAGTCCTTCGATTTAGGGTACACGGAGGACCGGTTTTTTGGTCTCGTATTTGTTGTCTTCGTTATAACGTTGTTTAAGTTATTTCTGTTTTTTTTTTACACGTTGAGTGAGGGAAACAAGACTAAGGGAGGAATCGTTCACTAGGAGTGACCGAAGGGTGTATCGGAACGACGGGATTTCGTATGGACCAAGAGTCGTGTTCGACAGGTAGTCTTAAGGGAGGCCTCGCAAACTTTTTATCACTCTGACCTCGGAGAGGACTCCGGGCGACTTGGTCTTAGAGACTCCCACCCCGAGTGGCGTCCAAAAAGATTTCTCGTGGAACCACTAAGGTTTTACGTCGGTTCCACCTTTCGTGACCATCCGTCCTGTGTCACGCGACTAGTCTAAAGGGGCAGGGTTTAGGCGATTACCTTATTTTAGGATTTAGGGGTGGTACCTGGTCTCACGGGACACACCAGACTCCGGACGGAGGAAGGGACTCCGTAGTGGATGGTGTGAGAGGGACGAGGGACAGAGGCCTACATGATACATGACTTAGCCCTACATCGGTATGGCCTACATGATCGATAGATCACGTGCGTACGTACGGGTACGTGAATGAACGAGTCAGCACAGACTGACAAACGTTGTAGTACCTGGTTTCGGACGCTCCAATGAGACAGGTACCTTAATAGGTCAGATCTTAAGACTTCACCCATCGGTGAGGAAAAAGGTCCCCTAGAAGGGTTGGGTCCCTAACTTGGACCCAAAGGACGTAACGACCTTCTAAGAAATGACAGACTCGGTGGTCCCTTCGGGGTTTTGGATTTCCGATCTTTGTCGTTTAAAAGAATAAAACACTGACAAGACGTGTCGGACGTTTTAGAATCAAGGGGTTGGTTCCTGACTTGGGTCCTGGGTCGTAACTTTCGTGGTTCAGGATTGGTGACCTGGTGGTCCCCTAAGGGTTGTTTGTAAATAATAGACTGTCAAAGTCATCCGGTCCTTGGGTTTATCTCAAATCCAACACGGAGACCGAGTTCCAGAAAGTGTTCCGACGTCAGTTCTACAACCGGTACTATCCTAGAAGTAGTCTTCCGAGTCGAGTATACGAGGGGACCACCAAGTCGTCATTTCTTAAGCAGACGTTCCGTCCTCGATGGTCAAGTTGGGGACCGAGTCTTTCTAGGAGACCTCTTCCTTTACTTCCGAGTCGAGTCCCTCCCAAACGAGGTCCGAGTGAGCACACCTGGAGACAAGGAATATCCGACACCCTGGTTTTCAGAGTCGAGGAGGAACGACTGGTATCCGGTCCCCGGAGGGAGTCGAGGAACAGTGTTCCTGGAGGTATCCTGTCGAACACCATCGAAAGAAGTAACCACACTCCCACGACCCCTAGACGTTCTGCTGGGGGTGTAAGTCCCTATTCGAGCTTCACGAGTATTCTGAGTGGTAGATGTCCGTATGGAGCCTCTACGACACCTGAACCAAGTGGTGTCAAGTCACTTATAGTGTTAGTTCACTCAGTGTGACTAGAAAACCAAAGGGTCACGTATATTTTCAATACAAATGTGACATGACATCAGGCCCCAAGGGACCACCGAGTCTCCCATTTCTTAGGTGGACGTAACGACCTCTGAGGTCAAACTAGGAACCAAACCCTTCTAGGGGACCTCTTCCGTTTCCGATGAGTGAGGTCATAAGACCGGACCTCCTAAGGGACCTGATGTATCAGGTGTCCCAGTGTTTCTCAGTCTGTGTTGACTCACTGAAAGTGAAAGTTGTCATTAGAGTGATAGAGGAAACGTCGAGAACACACTTTTCCAAGTAACAGTTATTCGTTATTATAAAACTTTCCTTAGAAAGAAGAAAGGTTGGGTCATCCAGAGTTCTCACCTGAATTTCATAAGTCATTTAGTACAACATTTGTCTACACGCTAGTAGGTCGAAACAACAACGTAAATGTCTCGTGTTCGTGTCACCAGAATCGTGTCAAGAAACCCCGGGATCCTAAACCCCTTACCATTTACTCGTGACCGAAGTTAAACTTCAGTGGCCGACGTGCTCGGAGTCAGACAGGAAACTGCGACACCACAATCAGTGACTGAAGAGAGATGGACACTCTCAGGATCTACCGGAGTAGGAGACTATGTTCTGACAAAACAGGTGTACATTTTATACAACAAATCACATTGGTGGAAGTACTTACTAGAACCGATCTAGAAGACCTATTGAACGACGTCGAAGATGTAGTCGTGAACGAAGTGGAACATGAAGATACAATGCCTCTGTCACAGAAAGGAATTTCGAGTTCTTAGTTGGAGATGACCGAAGTCCGAAAAGAACACATCGAAGGAGTGGGGAGAGTCGCATGTGTCTTGACTTCTCTCAATCCTGTAATGAGACTTCATCCGAAACCGAATTCCCCTACAACACCGACAAAACTGAAAAAACAGGTCTGGTGATTTCACAAGAAGTATAGTCGGAATTCTGACAAGGTAAAAGAATAGTAAACATTGAAGTGACCTCGTCGTCAAAATTGAAGAATTTTCTTACAAAGGAAACGCAAGTGTCGAACGGATTGACAAACCACGTCCTTCGGATCGAAAGTCGGAGAACCGAAACTGACGCGGAAGGAGTGATTCAAATTAGTAAAGATCGAAAACTAAATTTCACTTCTCCACACATGTGGTGAAGGAAAGTGGACTTGTAAATCTCCGACAACACCCCAATAATCACCGGATTAAAGTTATGACAACAAAGAGCACCTTATCCCTCCGGACTTCTCCCCCTCTCTCTGTCTCCTTGTCGTCGACCGCCACGTCAGACTTATATGTGTCGTAAATAACCGATGTAAACGGTAGAATACACCCGTACCAAAAAACCGTAGGGGTTGTGTTAATACTGACATTGTAGTTTCTGGTGACCAGTGTCTAGTGGTATTGTTTATATTAGTATCACTTTTCCAAACTTCGCAACGTTCTAATGGTTTGACTCTGTGTCGCTATCCTCCACTCGTGCGCGACAGCCCTCTCTCCGTGGTTACCTGAGCGAGCTGTGCCCAACCGATGTTTGGAAGTTAAACAAAAATTTTTGACGTAATACACGTCTCACGTCATCTTACTTCGTGTTACTCTGTTTCACGTTGCTTTACTCCGCACGCACGCCAACGTGACTGTGGCTCTAAGACTCCTGTGTGTCGGCCCAGTATGTCCCTTTCCGTGTCTCAGACGCCTTGGGTATACTCTCGGAATACACGAGTGGGAGAGGGTCCCCTGGGGTGCCGAGGGGCGAAGAGAGTCGTTTCCGGTACATAGTCCCACAGACACGTTACAAAGACGGACCTCTTCGGGTGATTTCTAGGTCGTGGGTCTCTAAAATGCCCGGACCAGTGTGTTCGTGGAAGACGAATCACAGATGATTTTAGGGTCAGAGGGTCCTCCTTCCGTCCTCAAGTCGTATTCACATAATAAATGTTTTTGTCAGATCCACATCCCTCGTAGCGAATAGTTAATTCCTTTCAAAATGTAGGAGCCTCCCTTGACAAATGGTCGGTTCACGGGTCTACGGTCGGTTCCCGGTCAGAGTGTTCGACCGGAAAGATCCCTATCAGCAGAATCCGGAGGGTATAAGTGAGAAAAAACGTATCCCTCTGTTGCTCTCGGTCTTTTTTGGCGACAAGGAACGTTAGATTATAACCGTCACTACAAGGTAGTGGAGACACTGTAAGACGAACAATCTTAGATCAATGTGCAAGTCCGGTCCCTTAAAGTATTTTGACACTTATGGTGATCGACCTCTAGCAACTCTTGGTAGAGTCTCCGACGGGTTGTGTGAGGGTTCTAATAGAGACAGAGTCTCAGAAATTTATATTATGAAGGATAAAGACCGTAAAAGAGGGGGGTGAAGTAAATCCAAAGACAACTTTACAGGGTAGGACTCCCTGAGGAAGGGAAATAGGTCAAATTTTGTCGTATGTGAGGGAGGATTGTTAAAAACAGGAAAATCGGAGACAAAAAGAAATATTGTCAATGGTGATAGGTGTTGATACATAGATAAACACCTGTATCAACACGTTTAACGCACTTTCGTTATTAGAACAGACAAAAAAATGTAAATTAATTAAATAAAATGAAATGTTATAACATAACCAAAACGGTATGTAACTGAATTTAGGTGGTACTCACATGTGCACAAGGGGTAGGACTTGGGGGGAGGGTGGAGGGAGGGGTAGGGTAGGTAGACCCAGTAGACTCACGTAGTCGGGGTTCGTGGGACAGAGTACGTAGTTTGGACCTGACTACTAAGTAAAGTGTCGTGATAGATATCATCGGTCCTGTACCTTCGTTGGATCTACAGGTAGTCGTCTACTTACCTATTCTCTCGACACCATGTATATGTGTTACCTCATAATGAGTCGGTACTTTTTCTTAAGTAAACTTAGTCAAGATTACTCCACCTACTTTGACCTCGGCTAATATGTCTCACTTCATTCGGTCTTTCTTTTTGTGGTTATGTCATATGATTGTGTATATATACCTTAAATCTTTCTACCATTGCTATTGGGACATACGCTCTGTCGTTTTCTCTGTGTCTACATGTCTTGTCCGAAAACCTGAGACACCCTCTCCCGCTCCCGTCCTACTATACCCTCTTACCGCAACCAAAAAAAAAAAAAATTCTTTCAAATAAACAAAAGTAGACACGGCCCAGAACAACGACGAACTCTTGCAAGAGATCGAGGTCGTTCGTCCCGAGGAGAGACCAGCACGACAAAAGTAGACACGGCCCAGAACAACGAGGAACTCTTGCAAGAGATCGAGGTCGCTCGTCCCGAGGAGAGACCGACACCAGTGCCCGGAGAGTAGCGACACCGAAGAGAACGGCGTCTCGTGTCCGAGATCCCCCGAACCCGTGGTTGTCCACACCAAGGGTCCGAATCGACGAGGTGTCGCACACCCTAGGGGTGTCTGGTCCCTGACCTGGGCCCCGGGGACGTAACCGTCCGTCTAAGAATTGGTGATCTGGTGGCCCCTTCGGGAGAACAGACAAAATAAGTGACAAATATGTTTCTATCTCACTATGGACTGTGTGCCACTTACGAATTTTACGTAATTTACTTATACACTCGTCTTAATGTCAAGATAAAGAATCACCTTTATTTATACCAAAGATGTAGTCAGAGAACACTCAAACAAATCAAACTCAGATGTAGGTTCTCGTATTAGTTGAAGTCGATTCACGTTAAGACTCAAGGATCTCAACTCTTGCTTGGGATCTAATTTGACAGAGCGACTCTATTACGATGGATCTCTGTACGGATTAGGGACTCCACCACCAACAAGTCACCACCGAGTCAACACAAGTTGAGAAGCATTGGGACACTTTGTGTCGTACGGTCCGGAGAGACAGGAAGTGGTAGAGAGTCTCAAACGAGTTTTAGTACAGGTAACTCAGCCACTACGGTAGGTTGGTAGAGTAGGAGCCAGCAGGGGAAGAGGAGGACGGAAGTTAGAAAGGGTCGTAGTACCAGAAAAGGTCACTCAGTCGAAAAGCGTAGTCCACCGGCTTCCTAACCTCAAAGTCGAAGTCGTAACCATAGGACTCTTGGGACTCTACCATGGAGACAAAATAACTATTCGAGTACTCCATGGAGGAGGTGTTTATAAATGATTCTCAAACGGACACGATTCGTGACACGGTCTTTTATTAGGTCAAGACTTGTTCTGTTAGAGACGGAAGTTCTTCGAATATCAGATCATTTCTCACAATCTCAGTAGTTCTATATTAAGTCTTATATCTAGTAAAGTTTTTCTATATGGTTTCTTCCGTTATAATTTATGTAGAGAATTCACACCTCGTTTTAGTGATTTTGAAGTAATATTGTATCGTGTGACGACTACTCTTTCACTTTGAAAATCAATGAGTCAGCACAGGCTGAGAAACACTGGGGTAATTGACATCGGGCGGTCCGAGGAGACAGGTACCGTAAGAGGTCCGCTCTTAGGACCTCGTCCAACGGTAAGGGAAGAGGTCCCCCTAGAAGGACTGTGTCCGTAGCTTGGGCCCAGAGGTGCAATGTCCGTCTAAGAAATGGCGGACCCGGTGGTCCCTTCGGGGATTGACGATGTTTATCGGGACAAACAACACATGAGAGACGATCAGTGGCATGACTCCTATCCACATCTTACGTTTGGTTGGTGTCAAGAACCTTGACACCTCGATTGAGACCTACCTAATAAGATGTTTTCTCAAATTTTGAGATGTTTTTCTCAAATTAGTTCACAATAATCAACGAGTGTCTTAACGGGCTTTTGAACTTCTTAGCCCAAAAACCCACTTAAAGATCCTCAGTATGGTGTCTTCACCCGACTACTCCTGGACGACAGTGACACCGTTTCGTGACCTACCAAGCCAAACGCGACTGCGGTGAAGGACCTCGGTCGAAAGGACGTCGGCCGCGAGGGTGTGTGTGTCAGCGACGGCCTAGTTTTGGGTGGCGACGTTGGTGCCGGTGACGACACCACGGGGATCTCTCTAGAGAGTCGGGGAGGGGCGGGTACGGCAAGCGAGGCCGTGGTTTGGACTTGATGTCGACTCACTACTGTGGGTTCCAACTACGAATACGAGAACGACGTTCCTTTGGGTCCCACGGTTCAAGACTCGTGAAGGCAGTGAAGATCCCGTGTAGAAACAGGGTTGGGTTTAAGGATCCGTCCTTGTAGACACTGTCTTTCTCAAAGCTACGACTCTTCTGAGTTCCTTTCTGTCTTAAAATAAACTAGGAGTGTTGTCGAGGTCTGTACCCATAATAAAAGGTTTTTAGTCTTAACTTCTTTATGGAGTGGGTTCTCTCGTGTCAATTGTTCACCGTTACAACCCTCATTTTCAGTCCACACAAAAACCGAGGTCCCAGTACAAGAATTGGTTTTGAGATACGAGTGTGAAAGAACCTCCTCATCAATTAAGGACCTTCACAAGGAAAGTTTTTTTTTTTTTTTTTGGTCTAACCGAACAAAATATATTTGTCTTATAAGGTAACTATCAAGAGTTATATTAGTAGAAAATTCGAAGTATGAATGATCGTCATTTTAAGGGATTTGTATACAATAGAAGAAAATACATTGTCACTATAATGTTGTCACTATTGACTACTTGGTGTCACGTATAAAGAAACGTTAATTAGAGATCGTCACTACTGTCTAAATATGACCTAATATTTGTCTTAATAGGTCTGAAGTGAGACCATTTTCCATAAACGTTTTGTTTATCTACCACAATGATGTTGACAGTACTAATGTTTCATCGGTAGACACTGGGACTTTGCCGGGGGTTCTATTGACTGGAGGTACCACAAACTTGGATGTCGAATTGCAATAGGAAATCGATGAGTCGGAGGATCGACTTCGTTAGATGACATTAGGAAACGTATGTTCTGCGGCCCGACGTAAACCCTAAGAAACTACTTGTTCGACGTCCTGCATTCCTTTTGGTGTGCTTACTCGGAAATTTTTGAGTTCTGAAGTGATGTGAGGAGGAGGACGGAGTCTGGGAAGAAGTCAAAGGTCGACGTGAAACTTGTTTTAGGTTTGCGGGATGATACCACTAATTCCTGGACCCACTAGGCCGGGGAGGGTTGAAGAGGTTTGAGTTGTTTTCGAGAGTAGAAATGGACCCCGGTCCGAGTCACCATTGTAAACAAGGTCGACTCATGTTAGAGGTTTTCACAGAGAAAGGTTGTTCTAATTTTCCCTTTTACAACTGTACGGTCACCCTAGTGCAGACACAGGAAGACCGTGGCGAGGCGATGTGAACCCTGCTATGGAATTGGTGCTGGCCGCAAGAATACCTTCATCCAATAGCGTCTGAATCTCGTCTACACAGTTCTTTAATCAATAGAATACGTCAACTCAATGTATCGGATCCTACGAATTAGGGACGTGGACCCGATGAAATTTTAAAAAATTTACTCCGTAATTCTTTTTTTTTTTATAGGTTTTGAAGCTTTATTCCGTTTCCTTTCCGTCGTACAGAAAAGTAACGATTGGAAATTGTCCGGTGGGTTCCTAATAAAGTCGGAGATTCCCTTATGTGAAAACTAAGTGGTAGATCATAACTAATTTTAGGGTCTAAGACCCTTTAACGTAGATTTGGATATCGAAAAAAAGGGGAGATCCTCTCTACATTTACTAAAGATAGATCTCCTTCCTGATAGAGTGTAGATACCAAAATAACGGAACATCCGATAATTGGTCAAAATATAGATAAGATTGTTTAGAATAAGGTTTTAAGAAAAAAGATTACAAAAATTTATGAGTAACTGAGTTTACGAGAAATTTAGTCGTAATGGTAGAATCACTAAGAAAACAATTACTAAACTTATTTAGAAACTGTACAGATAAGATACATACGTTCTACTTAAAAGTTTAAAAACTTTTAATATGAAACGGGCTCTTTCGATTTCTCTACCTTCCTAAAAAAAAAAGTCTGTTTTTATAACCTAGACCAAACTCCCTCGTGTCGAACCTGAGAAATAGTAAAGAATATTCTAAGTCTTAGTGTCCCGATCTGAAACGAACGTCAGGTCACCGATTTTGACGGAAAAATACGTCCAAGGTAGGGACCAGTCCCTTGATGTTAGTGTGTACGTTGTTCACGTCGTTATGTTTTTACACAGATATATCCGACACAACGCGAATCAACGAGTCAGCACAGGCTGAGAAGCACTGGGGTACCTGACATCGGCGGTCCGTGGAGATAGGTACCCCTAAGAGTTCTGTTCTTATGACCTCACCCAACGGTCCGGGAGAGGTTCCCTATAAGGTCTAGGTCCCTAACTTGGGCCCAGAGGGTTGTAATATATACATAGACACACATATGTATATATATATACATATATACATAAACATGTGTGTGTGTATATGTATATGTATATGTATATGTATGTCCTTAATGTCAGAAGTCGAGGTTCGTGAGATATCGGAGTGACGGACGCGACCGATACTTTAGCGTGAGTCGATCCTCTTACGATGGGTCCAGAGTGAACACGTTGACCTCCGCTCACTTCTACGTCCCTGTTCTCTGGCGCCTTCGTCGTTGTCGGATGTTGAGGGTCTCTATCTCCTCTCTCCCTCTCTGGTTTTCCTTTTTCCTTAGTCCTTTCTTACCTCTCCCTCTTTCTTCTGGTCCGTCCCTTTGAGTCAAAGATCCCGGTTACTTCCGGGTCCCCTTCATACTTACTGACCTTAGGTTCGAGAAACCGCCCTTGGCTCTTTGGGGACTGTCCCTCGTATTACTCCTGAGACCCCCTTTTATCGGACAAGTGAATCCACTTAGTTGCGTCTATTCCTCTTCTCACTCTCTTTACCTAGAGTTCGTACTACTAGTCCTGAGCCTTCTCGTCAGTTTCCTTATAGTCTTTAGGTAATCGTCGACTTGTACTTCAGTCCACAAAACGCTTAGGTCTATACTAAAACAGGTGTCGCACGTGTAATTAATCATTAGAGAAAGCCTCGTGAAAAAGGGGAGGGGTGATGTCGTTAAGTTTTGTCGAGTTTGTGAAGTCCCTTTTTAATACAAAAGGTTTGTTTCGGTTTGAACTTAGCCTCACTTAATGTGGTCGAGAGGTCAGTGTTTTAGTGGCGCTTCTGCTCAACCTTACCGCCTGACACGGAACTGAACGGACCCCCTCACCTCCCCTCTCCCGTCTTCCGTCGTCTCACACCTCCCTTGTCGTCACCACAGAGGGCTCGTGTAGGATGGCTTCCCTACGTAAAAGTGGACTCCAATCCTCCGGTTTTCAGTGAAAGATGTGACACTACTTTTGGACAACTTTCTTCGGTAGTTCTATTCCCCTTTCTTCTCAGGTTCCTTCCTCCGAAGAAGTTAACACGAGTGGTGTGTGGGGGGGTCGGCGATGGGGGTTCACAGACGTCAAGGACGAGGGAGACTACTCCCGGGAGGTGATCCACAGACGAAGAACAACAAACGAGCGAATCAGCACAGGCCGAGAAAACGCTGGGGCACCTGATATCGGACGGTCTGAGGAGACAGGTACCCTAAAAACGTCGTTCTTAGGACCTCACCCAACCGCAAAGGAAGAGGTCCCCTAGAAGAGTTGGGTCCCTAGTTTGGACACAGAGGATGGAGCCGTTCGTACAAGAAATGGTGCCTCGGAGGTCCCTTCGAGTCAGAGACGAATAATTACCTATGTTTTCCTTTCACAAACACTTTCTTTACTATGGTGTTTTCTTTACAAGTGACCGAATTTGTTTAGTTCTTTTTCTTATTCCACAGTTTGGGTGGTTTTTTAGGTTGTCACGAAGGCTCCGTGACAAATTAATGTAAATACAATCATTTTCCTACTTTGTGTTTGGACCCCTTTTCCTGGGAAACAGCTGTCTCCTTACGGGAACCATAGTGACTTAAGTCATGGGTCTATTATTTCAAACGCAGGACATTTGTAAAAAGATATACCCTTCGGTAAGATTAAGATAAACTCCTTATATAACTACTTTAAGATATAACTACTCTAAGTCTCTGGTAATAGAGAACACGACTAAATTTTCTAAGTCTAAGTCCATTTCGTAGGACATGTCAGGAAGAATTAGGAGTCCCCACTCCCTCCCTCCACCCCTTCGTTTCGAAGTTTTGTCCATTTAAACGTAAATAAGAAAACGGTTGATGGTTGACCGTCAACGGTTCTCGTAAACGGTCCGAAGGGTCCACCACGATCACCATTTCTTGTACGGGCGGTTAAGTCCTCTGTCTTCTCCATGCCTAAACTAGGGACCCAGTCCTTCTAGGGGATCTCCTCCCGTACCGCTGGGTGAGATCCTAAGAACGGACCTCTTAGGGTGCCCGTCTCCTCAGACAGCCCAATGTCAGGTATGCCAGCGTCTCAACCTGGGCTGATTTAGAACACACCGTGTGTGTGTTCTCGTAAACGGTCCCTGACTGGCGGTGGTGGTGGTTGCCGTAATCGGTAGGCGGAGACACCTCTGACTTGGGACAAGACGGCGTCGACAACTGGAAGTCGTGGGGGCTCCCTCTAGTCCCACCTTACTCCGTGAGACTCGGCGTCCCTTAGACCACCCTGTCCAGAAATCTATCTATAAAAGTCCTTGACTAAAGTACTAGGGTTAGAAACGTAGAGAAGTATAAATCTTTTCGTGACATACAGAAGTACTACTGTCGTCTAGGAACACTGATCGTCTTTTGGAAAACATTTTACTCACGAACTAACGTAACTTGAGGGGGGAAGTGGTTTTAGAATATATAAGTGGAAGGGTGTGACGGAGAAACCACGTCAGAGGGTCTCGAAAGGCTCCGCGACACAGGGTCCGACGTCGGTAGTAGAACAGTTTTTTGAATTGAACGTTGAGAGTTCAACACGTAGTAAAAATCAGTTGTGACAACGCCCTTCCCTTAGCATGAGTCGAGGTCTACGACTTGAGTGACTATGTTACGAAAAGAAGGGTGGGTGTTCTGCTGTTTGACAAATTTAGTAATACATGAAGAAAAGGTCGATTCCCAGGAACAGGACTGACCGATTTATTTGGTACCTTATAGAGGAACCTTTCTTATACACCGTCTTCACTAGCACAAATTTACGGGGTGTCTACGACCCGAGACTTTCGAGTGTCGACTAACGTCTCAGTGACAAACGTTAAATGAAGACCGTTGACAACGGTAAACCGTGTTACGATTGCCCGGGGGGACCCTCAATCGCGACTACGAAAGACCTATTGAGTGAAAAGTTTAGTGGGTTCACTCAGTTCATTAAAAAGAAACGGTCGTACTTAATGCGGTGGCCACTTCAATACTTAAGTATGACAATTTGGTTACACCTAATGAGATTGAAGATGTAACAAGGGTAATCATGATTTATATCTTTCCGTCCGACAACAGTTCTCGGTCTATGGATGTCCAAACCGATGTTCCTTCAGTACCTTCACCTCTCGACTGATTCAGTAACGGTGAGTGGGGTTTCCGGGTAATCACAAAATATTTTTTCCTAAAACTTTATACGAATAAAGAACGGAGGGATCGGAAGCTCCCGAGTAGATCCGGCCGAGAAACAAAAGAATAACCCGGACCTAATAAGTGCCCATATTAGAAACGAAGGAAAAAAGAAGAGTGGCCTATGTCCTCTCCGAAAGACAAAGGGAATCAACCGGGGGTGTTCGACACATGTATAATGTAGGAAGGGAGAAAGGTTTCGTGAAAATGTGTGTGTGTGTGTGTGTGTGTGTGTGTGTGTGTGTGTGTGTGTCAATCTTACTAACCGTACCGTTTCCCCGACAGACGCCCCTTCCGTTGGTATAATACCTTTTCCCTCTTGGGTAGTCCTTCATAAAGAAAAAAAAACAAACAAACAAAAAAAAAAAAATTAAAAAAAAAAAAAAAATTAAAATTTTAGTAATTAAGAATGTACGCAAGGGTTTGTACTTGGGGGGAGGGTGGAGGGAGGGGTGTTGTAGAGAGACCCAGTAGGGGTACGTGGTCGGGGTTCGTTCGACGTGGGATGCAGTCTGTACCTGACCGCTAAGTTAAGAATGTACTGTCATATGTACAATCTTAAGGGTAAGAGGGTTTAGTAGGGTGGGAGAGGGAGAGGGAGACTCAGGTTTTCAGACCATATGTGTAGACAGAATTTGGCCATAACGTGACTCTTCAAGAGCCACTGACAAGAGACGAGTTTGTCGTTCGTCTACCCGAGCCCCAAAGATTACTCTGAGAATAAATGTCGACCCGACCCCCGTCCGCGACGCCGAGTCCCCATCACGGGCCTTCACTCCGCACCCACATTGTGCCCGGAGTCGGCAGGAATGGACGACAACCTTCGACAGGGTGAGAACTCCGGGTCACCCTGAGTCTCGAGAGTCGCGGGGAGTCCACTCGGTGTCCCCGTCCCGACGTCCTTAGACGTCTTCACTGCCTCAGGAGACCTCTCTTCGTGAGGGGTCTTTTCCCCTATCCGCAGTCTCGCCACCCTCCCGTTCCCGCGGACCACTCGTCCTGCACCACGAAAGCGATCGTCTAGGGGGTCCGGGGCGCCTGAGTGTGAGGTGTGTCGCCCACCCCCACTGACCGTGTCTCTTTGAGAGTCACTCTTACCGAGCAAGTCCTTTTGGGTCTCTCTGTTGCCGTGACACAACCCTCTGAGAATTTTCTTCTTTCTTTTTTAAGGTGTCCGACCGTCTCGGTCCGGAAGGGACTGACCTTACGGGTCGTCCGGGTCCTTTGTCTTCACCGGTGTCGCCGAACGTCTGGTCGAGACAGATCCCTTCCTGCACCTGTTCGAGCCACCTCTTCCCAACCCCATTCTCCCATCTCTGTTCTACTGGAAATGAGGTCAACTGACTGGTCGGAACAAAACTCCTTGTCCACCCTCTCTGTGGGCTCCTGGAAGTAGTCATGGACCCGGTCCCTCCTGAGAATTTCCAGAGTCTTGTGGCTCTAGGACATAATGGTCCGCTCTCACCAGCGGTCACTTTGGTCCCGCCGTCAGTCGAGAACAGGACGGGCTCCAAAATGAACAACTCATTGGTTCGGTTGTGTGTGAATTGACAAGGACAACATTTTCCGTCTCCTCTGGGTACAATCGGTCAAGTCGAGGACTTGCCGACACTATCGTCCTCGTCGTTCTGGTCTTACACGACGTCGGAGCCCTCCGACTCGGACCGTGTCTCCCGTATTGGTCCCGACGACCACTCAAATAGTGAGGGGACTTCTTTCGTCTGACGCCAGTAATCAAATGTTTGTTAAGAACACCCTTTAAAGAACATTGTCAATTAAAGATATCGTGAAATATACAAATAAGGAAACTCTGAACCAAATAGGAACCGTAAGTCGTACCCGTAGAAAGTTTCTCGAGTATAGACCTATTTAAGAGGTACGCACAGATGGATACTGTGAAACCCATATGAATTGAATTTTAAAATAAAATCTAACTTTACTAACTACGTATAAGATTACAGGGACTCACTCCGAGATTCAAGGAGTTCCTGTCCCTAGCACAGTCTATAAACATAATAAACTTGACTTAAGAAGTACACACACACTCACTCACACACACGGGGCAGTGAGGCAGTACAGGTTAAGAAACGCTGGGATATTTGCCATCGGACAGTCCGAGGAGGCAGGTACCCTAAGAGGACCGTTCCTATGACCTCACCCAAAGGTAAAGGAAGAGGTCCCCTAGAAGGACTGTGACCCTTGTTTGGACGGAGAGGACGTAACCGTCCGTCTAAGAAATGGTGGTCGTAATGGACCGAAAGTAGTAACTTTCTCATTCGAGAACCGTAACGGAAGGGGAACTGTTTTCTTTCAGAGTCCAGCCTGAAAAATACTTATAAGATGGTACCGATTCTGACCGTCAACAGTGATTTGTACACAAAAAGAAATGAAACTCTCATTCTTTTTAGAATCCAATCGGATCTAATTGGGGTACTTTTGATGTAAAGGGTCTAAGGGAACGTCGATCCACATACTAGTACACTATTTCAAAACCGGTGACCCTACACTCGATTCACAACCTGCACTAAGGGTCAAACACGGTCCTTTCCCTTCCTCTCTTAGAAGAAAGGAGGTATAGGACACAGAACGACGAACCTAGTCTCTATACCACTACTAATACTTGGTAGAGAGAATTTCGAGTGATAGATCTATACCATCTTTTTGGTTGATTTTCTTCTTTCGACCCTAGAGTGTCATGTCAGTAGTATTATAGGGACTTGACGAGCACGGACTTGATAATACACTCTCTCTTTATTTAAAGACATAATAAGTTTAGAAACTCGTATACTCCTATGGTGAAACAACAACACACCATATGGATTTTTATAATTAAGGAGGAAAATGACTAGTCTAGAACGTCGAGAACCGTGTCTTACTATCCTTGTTCAAATTTCAGTTTGTTATTTATTGGTGTAACAGTCACCGACCATACACTTTAACCGTCCTAGAGACCATATTTGATATGTAAAGATCACAAAATTTAGAAAAGGAAACAAACATCAACACTTCACTCCCTTCTGGGAAGGGAGAGTTGTAAGATGTCGGGTGGCGGATGGTGAACCACCTATAGATTGAGGTTCTCTCGATTTCAGTCTAAGAGATAAAGGACAGGACTACGGGACTCCAGTGAGTTCACACCGAGGAAGGATGGGGGTTGTGTGTGCATGAGACTTTAATTGTATAACTTGCGACTTAGACTATTTGACACTACTCTTTGTTTGAAACCTAAGAAAGTATGAGTGGAGGAAATAGGAAGAGGGGGTCGAGGAAGTGGGAGGTAGAGGATGTAATGTCGACGACGGGTGGTGGATGGTGGTGGTGACAGAATCGGTCGCTCAACGAGTGTTGTAGGTCCTCTCTGAAACCATGGGGACTACTCACGACTCTGCGGTCGAATGGGTTCTGCGAAAGGTATGTGCCTCACCATGACGGACCTCCAGGACTTGTCGGACCGGTGTCACGATCGGTACACGCGACTTAGTCCCGACCGAAGCCCGGGACTTTTTGATCACTAGGACAAGACTCTATTATTCTGTAAAAACTTTTATTCCCTGTTCAAACTATCTTTTAGGAAGTCTCTCTTGGCTTTCAGTTTTATTGATCAAGATTCCCCTCACCGCTGTATCTTCTGTTGTCTCGAGCTTCTAAAAAATTTTTTCTTACTTTTGTTAAATTCAACGTCGACTTTAGTCTCAAGTGTTTAGTAAACGACGTTCTACTAGTTTAGATATAGAAAACCAAAACTTGGATTCCATTTCTCTTAAGTAAATGAGTACCGTATGACGGTAGAAGTCAGACCCGTCCCCAAGGGAGAGCAAACCAAAACGAAATAAAAAGAAGAAGTAGGAACCCAGGTGGAAGTAAAGAGAACGGTAACATCCTGGGTAATCTTATATATTCGTTACGTATAGGATCCTATACAGACACTGAAACGCTTTATTATATCTTGAGTCTTAAGTCTAACCCTCAATCCGAGTCCGTTCCGACCAGCGTTGAACCAACCTTAATCCCAAGTGTACAGAGTCTGGTAAAGTCCAACAAACGACCTTACACCATTTTAGATATGACCCAAACCCTAAAACCCAAATACCACCTCTTTCAACTCTGTGAGTACCCTTCAAGGGTAGTAGTCAAAGAATCGTTCCCGGGAGAGAATCAACCAAAACAAAGTAAAGGGAGAAAGTAGGAACTAGGGGTGGGAATAAGGGAAGAGGTGGAACCCCTGGGTAGGATGATAGGTTCGTCTTGTGTAGGAAGACGGTAAGTCATACACCGAAAAGACAGAACAACTATCAAGCGAAGTGACGTACTTTCGAAAAATCAAACAACATCAGGGTAAACAAATAAAACGAAAACAGAGGGAACGGACTCTGTATATTTTTTTTTAATGATTCTATCTACAGCTCCTCAAACGACGGATACAAAAGAAGATATTCAAAACACCAAAGTCCAGAATGTAAATTCAGAACTTTAGTAAGAATTGAACAAAAACACGTACCAGACTCTTTCATCCGGTCGAACTAAGAAAACGTACATTGACAGGTCAAAGGGTTGTACTAAGTGACTCCTCCAACATAAAAGGGGTAACATATAAGAGCGAAGAAGACAACGTCTAATTAGCGGACATATTCTCACCCAAGTGAAGACCCGAGAGACACGACGAGACGACTGTATACACAGACAAAAATATGACCGAGGTACGACCAATCTAATGACATCGAAACTCCATTCAAACTTTAGTCCCTTACACTATGAGGTAAAACAAAAAGAAAGAGTTCTAACAAAACAAATAAGTCCCAGTAAACACAAACTTTGTATAGTAACTATAAATTATTCTTAACGGGACTTAGACATCTAACGGAACTTATCAGCAAAATTTTTGTAAGTAAAAAGGTTAGGTACACGTGTCATGTAGAAAGGAAGACAAGCACGGGAAAGTTGAAGAAAGTAGTTATGGAACATCAAAAGACTCATGTCGAGAAATAGAGGAATCAATCTAAATAAAGATTTATAAACTAAGAAAAACCACGTCAACATTTACTCTAAACCTCTTCCTTTACCGTCGGGGGAGGTCACGAGAACGGACCTCTTAGGGTCCCTGCCCCCTCGGACCACCCGACGACAGATACCCCAGCGTGTCTCAGCCTGTGCTGACCTCGCTGAATCGTCGTCGTCGTCATTTACTCTAACAAAAGAATTAAAGAGAAAGCCATCAATTAACAATTATAAATCTTTGTGTTGTCTAAGGACATATAACGAAAACATAAGACGTCCAAATGGCTTAAGTAACTACTCAAGACCATGTAAAACCACCAACCAAAGGAACTCTAAAAGAGATATATCATAGTACAGTAGACGTTTGTCACTGTCAAAAGGACGAAGGAAACGTCACACCGAAGGAAAATAAAGAAAATAAATAGACTAACATCACCTTTCAGGATCGGTTATCGGGAAACCAAGAGGGTTTGATTCGGGGTAACTGGAAGTTTAGGTTTACAAGACCCTCGAGTAGAAGGACCACGTCCTGGAGGTCTTACCCCTCGGGTCACACCCCGATTCTAGGGAGTGAGAGACCCTTCTTGGAGACATTAACATTCGTTATCAACGAGACACTTCTCAACATCAAAAACAAACGGGTACCCTCCTCCCCTCGAGTCACAGAAGGATGGGGTCGTAGAACCCGTAAGAAGATGAACAAAGTGTATAGTAAAGGTTAGACACTAGACATACACTTGAAGTGGGTAATATAAAAAACTATTTCTGTTCAAGATTTTAAATTACAGAAAAAGTAGGTAAATAAAAAACAGAATCTCAAACACAAAAAGTCACAACCAAATTCTTCAAGAAGGTGCGAGGTTTCGTTCTTTTTATTACATTTACAAAGAAAAAGGAAAAGGTAATCGAAAAATCTAAAAGGCAAATTCTGAAATTAGGTTGACCTAAAGGGGGAACATATACCGTATTTGTACATAAGAATTACCCCCATTACCGTGAAGGTTCTTTCACTTCAACCAAGAATCTCCCATTTTTTTTTTTTTTTTTTGAATCTATAATATTAACAAATATCGAGAAGTGTCCACCGCGATAATCATTTCTTGAGCGGACGGTTACGTCCTCTGTTTTACTTTGTGTCCAAACTAGGGATCCTTCTAGGGACTTCCTCCTAGAGGGATCTCCCCGTTGTGTAAGGTCATAGGATCGGACCTCTTAGGGTACCTGTCTCCTAGGACCGTCCGATGCTAGGTATCCCAACGTTTCTCAACACGTGTTGACTTCACCGAATGGTGTGTACGTGTGTGTATCGGGAAGTTCCTGGTATTTGTCTATATAAGACATAGGTACTATAATTTTAAAATAACCATTACCTCCTTTTAGTCCCCCTTTTATATGGATTTTTCAAAAGAAGTCTCCTGCCATTACTTTTGTGACCAACTCCTTATGACCGTATCCGATTCTTAGGTCGTAATGAAAAAAGGGATTTTACTGTGAAGGGATTAGATAATTTTGAAATAGTTAAGAAAGAGACTCCAGAGGGGAAAGTAACGGGAAAAAGTTTTAACGAAATTAGTCAGTATTTAAATCAGTAGAATATGTACAATCTTATTCATGCAACTTAAGTGAAAAATTTCAGTGTGACTTTAAAATTAACTCCAACTTAAATGACTGATTAAAATCTCTTGACTGTAGGAATATAACAACGATAGGAAAGGTACTCACACTATATCGTGAGGTGAATAAATCCGAAAACATGGGAACTTTGTAAAGAGGTACTTCTAGAACATGTAACAAATAAACCAATTTAAGTCAAAGACCACAACTAGCGATAATACTTACTGTAGTGTCTGAGACAAGATAAAAACCGACTGTTAACGACTACGACTTCTTATGATAACTAAAAACACTCACCTAGAACAACATAGACCGTAAAAACGACTTAAGAGAATAAGATTTGGAAAGACAACTAAGTCAACCCTAAGAATAGACTTCTTTTCTTTTTTTGTTCCCCTTCCTTCCCTCCTTCCTTCCTTCCTTCTTTTCCTATTTTCCCTTTAACACATGAAAGAGACTTCATCGATCCCTTTTCAGTCATTAGGTCACTCGAGGGTTGTCGTTTTCCTTGTCACTTCTCTTACGAACACCTAGTGTGATACTAGTAACCGACCAGACCAAATATTAGTAACCGACCAGATCCGTTTAGACGAAACGTAAAGTTGTCACTCGAATAAGTTAAGGCGGATTATTTATAGACGTTAATAACAACCGAAGGATTAAGTATACGCGGCAGGAAAGTCAGTATATTAATACTGAAAGTACTTACACAACACAATGTCTTCCCACCTTGGTGAACATGACGAAATAGAGTCGTTCGTCGTGGCATTAGTTATAAGACACCGGACGAAACTTATCAGTATGAATTATTGGGGAATTGTCAGAGTGATTGTGAGTGTCACTCTTCTTGTAAATTCACGTACTTAATCTTCTCCTTTTTTGTAGAGAACATATCAAAGGATTTACTACTGGATAGTTTTCACCGATTCAGTTTTCACTGGTGAAAATGGACCACTAGGTTCAAATAACGAATTATTCTCGAAGTTCTCTAATCAACGTAGTTTTGTATGTGTGGTCGGGGACTTGACTTGTTATACGTGTTTTATTTTAATACCAGGTCACATCTTTTCAATCTGTTCCAAAGGTACGTTTGTGTACCGACATCTTCGACCTTTAAAGGGTTTGATAAGTGGTCTTTAGACGTGCAGAAATCTTTGTTCAAGGACTTTTACTAGTTTAGTCAACCTTACTTTTACTAGTTTAGTCAACCTTACTTTTAAGGAAACGGTGGATTTTTCAGGTTCTTTAGTGAACTCATTAAAGATAGTCTTACTTTCATACCGTAAACCGTTATATATTCATATACGTGAAATTTATGGTGGTTTCTCTAAAGATGTATTTCGAAAAACATTCGATTTACCTAAAGTCTCCATTCCGTATGTCTCCTTTGTGATTCTAATTAACATAATTTCCCTTGTCTGAAGAGACATAGACAGTGCACCCTGTAAGTCTTCCTGTTTAAGCATCATTACCCTAATAGGATCGACGGGAAACATGTCGTCTGTTCTGAGTTTCATTTTATATTACCGAATCGTTCCTCCCTCTTTTAGTATTGTTTTTGTAGAAATACTTCCGATAGGACACATTAAGATAATGTTAATATTCTTCTTGTACTCTAAGTTTCCTTTACCTTACTTTGTTGTCTCAGCACTAAATTACATCCAGTAGTGATTTCTGTCGTCTCGACAGTTACTGTAACAATTACACAATATGAAACATGTATAGAGACACTTTTGTGTTCAAGAGGGATACAGGATTGATGCTTGTTAATCGTCAGTCCTTAAGAGGGAGGAGGACAACAAAATGTAGAGGACATGGGTCGTACCACGTATCCATGTATCGTTTATGAGTCAAAACCTTTACGAGACAAAATTTCAGTACACTAATCTACTGAAACGTGATAAAGATCTACAAAAGTAATAGTATCCCAAACAGATTATCCGTATATTCAATAAGACGACCTCGATGTTACGGTACTTAATCAAGTCAGATCTGGTTAAAGTGGGGATTCAACCTGAAAATTGAGACGGTCTACGAGAAACTGTCATCCAAGGGGTCATGACTTCTAGAGCGGTTCGCACGTAATACAACAACATATTAATGTCGAGAGATCATGAGGCATCCCATAATAATCGAGTTCGACATCGAGTAAACCAGATGTATTAATGTCGTCTGAGTCGTCACTTATGACTGGATGTTTCCCCCCTAAAGACCCCGATAAAAAATAGGTGAAGTCAACTGTTATTTACATCAATAGTGATCCTGAGGTTTAAAACTCTTTCAGACTATAAGTGTGACGTAAACGTTCATGGAAACCTGATAGATTATAGTACGATTACAAAATCTCGACAACAAAGGTGATTACTACTAACTCACAATTATAATAAACTTGTTTTTAAGTAAAAACAACAACAAGAAAGGAGACCACTCACAAAAGACCCCTTTTTGTTAATTCCCGTCTTACCATGTTTTCACACGGTCAGAACCCCTGAAGGGACCTCCAGGTCACCAATTCTGAGACTCGAAAGTGACGTCCCTCGAGTCAAACTGCTGAGGAGTCTTTTGATTCTAGGGTGTACGACACGTCACGTTGTTGTTGTTTTGTTAAATTAAATTTTTCACTTCAATTTTTTAAATTACACGTTCGGAATTTCTTAGTAAGACAACCTCTAAGATCGAACAGTTCTAAAATATTACGGATACCGTATGAAGACAAATTAGTGGGTTAGCACAGACTGAGAAAAGCTGGGAAACCTGATATCAGGGTGTTCCAAGGAGACAGGCACCCTAAAAAATCCATTCTTGCGACCTCACCCGACGGTGAAGGAAGAGGTCCCTTAGAAAGACCGGGTCCCTGACTTGGACGTAGAGGACACAGAGGACGTGCCACCCGTCTCAGAAACGGGAGACTCGGCAGGTCCCTCGGGTCCCGTATAAGTGTGGAGTCCTTTAATGTGAAAGAACGGTAGTGACGTGGATGTACAAAACGTCGAAGTTTGTGGGGAAACATTCCCCGTGTCCGTAATCGGGAATTCGTGGACCGTCAACATCCGCACAACAGGATCCCTAGTCCTAACGGACCGTATTCTTCATCATTTCTGAATACACTTGAACCCTACCGTCACTCCTTCCGACGCCAATGGACCGTAAGGGACGGGTCGCCCGAGGTGTCTCGGAAGAACGAGCGACGAGTGATGATGCGTAGATTGCTCCGAGACAACGGAAGCGGACACACAAGGAGATCCCGAATGAAAGTAACGTTCTTTCCAATTCCACACTGGTTTCGTATCCCACGCGTACGTATGAATCAGTGAGTCATCACAGGTTGAGAAACGTCAGGGTGCCTGCCATCGGGTGCTCCGAACAGGTGGGTACCTTAAAAGGTTTGTTTTTATAACCTCACCCAACGGCAAAGGAGGAGGTCCCCTAGAAAGGTTGAGTCCTTGACTTGGGCACAGAGATCGTCGAGGGCGTGACCGTCCACCTAAGAAATGGTGACTCGGTGGTTTTGTATCCCGTGACTTGACTTTGACGGTTATAGTTGTAGCTACTTGAAAATTAAAAAAATTTTTTCTTTCGTAGGACTTCTAAGAAAAATAGAAAGGACTATCTTAGCAGTACTATTCTCAATTACGAGAACGTGTGAGAAAGTGTAAACATTTCGAGACGGTTCTTCAGAGAAGTTCACACGTCAAATTTAGGGTAAAATAAGA
Organism: Capra ibex; assembly: GCA_006410555.1. Classification (NCBI taxonomy): domain Eukaryota; kingdom Metazoa; phylum Chordata; class Mammalia; order Artiodactyla; family Bovidae; genus Capra; species Capra ibex. Next base: position 1,131,480 of record SJYO01039250.1, on the reverse strand, counting down.
CTACGTGTGTTATGAAATTAAGTTTCCTTGACGAAGAATTCTTTCTTGGTAGTGAAAAGTTTGATAAGTATTAAATGTAAACTTCTTACATAAAATTTTATAAGACCGTCTTTGATTGTGTTGTAGTTTTTCGTTAATATTAGGTTATTTTTTTACGACTACTATTTTCGATACCGACCGAGTTATAATTCCTAGAGAAAGGTAGAGAGTACACCTTTGTATGTGTACTCGTTAAAAGTAAAGACACCAATTTTCAAGTATCCGATTATATCCGTCCTCTTAATTAATTAAGTTTTTTCGGAAAAAGCATGTGGATGCATTAGTCGATTGTTAGAAATCTCCTGTAAATAAAACAATTATACACTTGTAAAAAGTCTGAAACCAAGTTACTGTATGTACGTGTGTATGAAAAGGATTGTAGTTCAGTACAATATCATCCAAGATAGATTTCGTAGTACCGTAAAAGGAATGTACCTACAACGTTGGTAATAACTTGACTCATTGGTAACACTTGGACTCACTACCCGATGTATTCGTCTCACCCGGAGAGAACTATTCACGGTCACTTCATGTCTTTACAATCTCGACAATCTGCGGCACCTGTAATAAATCGGGTCTTATAGTAAATGTTAGGTTGATTCCGAATCTCTTGGTTGGACTGAATACATTGTGAGTGGGACAAAGATTTCCATCTTAGGTTCTCTAACAATTATTATTTTGGAAAGTCAAACTTATTTGTTTAGTTAATCATTGAATGTTTTTCTTAATCTGTATGTGGTATACCACAGATTAGTTCCGGATGATAGAACTTTGAAATTCCTTTTATAAACTCAAGCCGTTATCGGTAGACTTTACATAATCCTTATAAAATATCATTCACAAATACAAATATAATCTACGGTACTTACCAAAAGTCAAATCAAGTCAAGTCAGCGAGTCAGTACAGGATGAGAAACACTGGGGTACCTGACGTCGTACGGTCCGAAGTGCGCTTAGTGGTCGAGGGCCTCGAATGAGTTTGAGTACAGGTAACTCAGACACTCCCGTAGGTTGGTAGAGTAGGTGGTAACGGGGAAAGAGGAGGACGGAAGCTAGAAAGGGTCGTAGTCTCAGAAAAGTTTACTCAGTTAAGAAACGTAATCCACCGATTTTATAACCTCAAAGTCGAAGTCGTAGTCAGGAGGGTCACTTATAAGTCCTGACTAAAGGAAATCTTACCTGACCAACCTAGAGGAACGCCAGGTTCCCTGAGAGTTCTCAGAAGAGGTTGTGGTGTCAAGTTTTCGTATTTAAGAAACCACGAGTTGAAAGAAATGCCAGGTTGAGAGCGTAGGTGTTCACTGATGACCTTTTTGGTATCGAAACTGATCTGTCTGGAAACAACCGTTTCATAATAGAGACGAAAAATTATACGACCGATCCAACCAGTATTGAAAGGAAGGTTCCTCATTCGCAGAAAATTAAAGTACCGATGTCAGTGGTAGACGTCACTAAAACCTCGGGGGTTTTTATTTTAGTCGGTGACAAAGGTGATAAAGGGGTAGATAAACACTACTTCACTACCCTGACCTACGGTACTAGAAGTAAAAGACTTACGACTCAAAATTCGGTTGAAAAAGTGAGAGGAGACAGTGGAAGTAGTTCTCCGAGCAATCAAGAAGAAGCGAAAGACGGTATTTACACCACAGTAGACGTATAGACTCCAATAACTATAAAGAGGGCCGTTAGAACTAAGGTCGAACACGAAGGAGGTCGAGTTCCAAAGAGTACCACATGAGACGTATATTCAATTTATTCGTCCCACTGTTATATGTCGGAACTACATGATGAAAGGGCTAAACCCTGGTCAGACAACAAGGTACAGGTCAAGATTGACAACGAAGAACTGGACGTATGTCTGAAGAGTCTTCCGTCCAGTCCACCAGACCATAAGGGTAGAGAAATTCTTAAAAGGTCAAATAACACTAGGTGTGTTTCTGAAACCGCATCAGTTATTTCGTCTTCATCTACAAAAAGCCCTTGAGAGAACGAAAAAGTCACTAGGTTACCTACAACTGTTAAACTAGAGACCAAGGAGACGGAAAAGATTTAGGTCGACCTTGTAGACCTTCAAGTACCAAGTACATGACAACTTCGGACCGAACCTCTTTTGTTAAGATCAATCTTTCTTCTGTAATGATAAATTGTCATTCGGAGGTATTCGTAAAGATACCTGTTGTGTAATACGTAATACGAACAGAGACGGTAACTTACTTTTCGTAAAGTTTCGGTCTCGTGTATGGACTGAATAGAGGGGATCACTCATGGAAGACAATTATTGTAAACAAGTCATCTACAAAGAACTTAACTTTATTTAACAGTGATAATACCGCGTAGGTTTGTGGTTTCCACTTAGGATAGAAAATATATGGGAAAGTCTGAGTAATTACAAATAGGTTATTTATAAAACGTCTGTCATATCGGCCATGATTCCAAAAATTTTGTTATCGAACGTGTTTACCCAAAGTTTTATGAACTCCCTTTTCATGTACTACTTTTGTAAGTAGAAAAGTTCTTGAAATAACTGATGAATTTTATAGTCATGCCGTAAAAAGAACTTATCGTTGACTAAATCTTTATATGAGTAACCGTGAGAGTAATCAGTAAATTGACACCAGAACTTCCATGTAGCTGTTAGAGTCAACTTCTTCTTACGAAATTAAGAAATAATTCAATGGTCCAACTCTCCCCCTTTATTGATTTATATTCAATTTATTGAATATTGTTCCTTCTCACAATATGCAGATTACTCAGTGACTTCTGCCTACTAGTCGATCGTCCCTACACCAGATCAATTCCTACTTCTCCGACCTCAGACCCATAGCACCTCCTCCCAGACCATCCTTAGTCGGCCTTCCTTCGTGTACTCGTTTCCGTCTCTCTGCGTCTACATTCCCAGTCACATACGAAGAGAAACGAGATCTTTCGGTTCATGACAAACCTCCTGGTCGACCAAAAGAAAAAAAAAAGAAGTAAACCTCCTAGTAACGACGTGTTACAAGACGACCAAAGACGGTATGTAGTCACACTTAGCCAGCATGTAGGACGCATGTGCGATACCACTAAGTCAGCACAGGCGGAGAAACACTGGGACACCCACCATCGGGTGGTCCGAGGAGACAGGTACCCTAAGAGGTCCGGTCTTATGACCTCACCCAACGGTACGCGGGAAGGTCTCACCTTGGACTCAGAACACAGAGGACGTAACCGACCGGCCAAGAAGTCGTGATCGCGGTAGACCCTTAGGTTCATATCATCTGGGGGATGGAGGACTCAGAGGGAGGGTGGTGTGGGGGTTGGGTCGGAAGGTCCAGCAGTGTCTCGGGGTCCGACTGGAGGGATGCAATATATTGTTGAAGGGTGTGCCCTTACACATGTTGAGTCACGACGACATGGTCAAGACTAGTCACCAGAGACCAAACAAACGGCACGCGGACACGAAGAACCGTGGAACGGATTAAGGAGTTCAGTGAAATCTTGATTCCCGAACGAACCGAGAACGGTCGGGGTGAGGGTGGGGGTTTGTAGACTTGAGGAGGGTGACATGGGGCTTTGTACGAGTGGTCGATTGACTGAAAGGGTTCAGTAGAAGCATAGGTGGTATGACCGAACGACACTTTTATTTTGGTTACTACGGATATTCGACCGGTCGTCCTACGAACTGCTTACAATGAAGGCAAGGGGAGACTCGCTACAGGCGATCGACCCTGTGGAGACGGCGGAAGTGGGAGGTGTGCGTGGGTCTGGACACCGTACGAAAGGACCGTACGGTCGGCAAAGAACAACCGGAGGAGATGAGGGGTGCCAGACGACGGGCGCGCCCTTCGCCCGAGACGAGAGACCGGGGAGTACCGGACGAGGCAGAGAGGTCACCCTCCGAGAATGAAGGGTCCCGACCGGGGAGGGTCCGACGTTGAAGGACTCCTGAACAGGACTTTAACCTAAGATCCTTGACACTCAGGTCTTTTCCCATTTCGAGTCTCTTTGTCGATAAAGGATTACAAGCTTCTGTACTGAGTATTTGCTCCTTAATCCGGTCAAAGATTTGTGAAATACGAGAAACCACGAGTCACTTCGAATACTTACGAAAGAATCTCGTCATAAAAATTTACGCGTTTGGTATTGTATATCCTAATGTTTCTTCGGTTAATATAACTTTATGTTGGTTGCTTTGTTCGAACACTACGTCGGCTCACATACTACAAGATACTCGCATATACGGGAGGACGGCACGCAAGGAACAAGTAAGTGGACGCAGATCCCCCGTGGAAGGAAGATCGTTCCTTCTGATCTCTTCTCACGTTTTTACATTTTAAAAGTTTATTATGTTACTGTCTTGTTCCAAAAACCTCTTAAGTAGGGACATCAAACTGAGTCTTGGGTGAAGACTACGGCAACGGGTGAAGAAAATTAGTAATTATAATAATTTAAAAATTAGAGACTCCTGAAAAAGAAGTGCCAACCTGTGACCGTCACATGAGGCCCCTTCTTTATTCTTGGCGGATGAGAGTCCCCTCGAAACATCTGGATAGTGAAACTAAGAACGATTCGACCCAAAGAGACAGGAGACCGTCCGGTGTCTCACTACTAAGTGTCTGACTCTAACTACCGAACGATACAAGTTTTGTTGTTCGTTTTCTGTAAGTAAAGACAATAAAGAGAGTCCTTGAGTAGACTCAGTGCGGGTACAGAGAGAGCCATAAATTCTGACATCAAAAGATACAGACACTCAGACAAAGACAAAACATTTATCTAAGTAAACGTAATAAAAAATCTGATGTGTATATGCACTTTAGTATACTATGAACAGAAAGAGGCAGACCGAATTGCATCATGCTATTAGAGATCCAGGTAGGTACAACGAAGTTTACCGACCGTAATGAGGTAAGAAAAGAATACCGATGCTCATTAGCCCTTTCCTCCCATCCCCTCCCTATTTAACCCTCACACCCTAATTGTCTATGTGTGATGATATATATTTCATCTATTCGTTGTTCCTAAATGATATATCGTGTCCCTAGATACCGATGTTTCCAGGTATATCAGTGTCGATACCAAAAAGGTCATCAGTACAAGGTTACACTCTCAACCTGGGAATTTCTTCCGACCCACGTCTCCTTAGCTACGAAAACTTGACACCACGACCTCTTCTGAGAACTCTCAGGGAACCTGTCGTTCCTCTCATTTGGTCAGTTAGGATTTCCTTTAGTTGGGACTTATAAGAAACCTTCTTGACTACGACTTCGACTTCAAGGTCATAAAGCCGGTGGACTACACTTCTCGGCTGAGTAACCTTTTCTAGGGCTAGACTTTTTCTAACTTCCGTTTTCCTCTTCTCCGGCCGTCTTCTACTCTACCAATCTATCGTGGTGACTGAGTCACCTGTACTTAAAATCGTTTGAGACCCTTTATCACTTCTTACCCCTTCGGACCACACGACATCAGGTACCCCAGTTTTCTCAGTCTGTGCTGAATCGTTGATTTGTCGTTGTTATCCCCAGATATAGGTTGTAAAACAATATTGGATATTACCTTTCGTTAGACTTTTATATATTATTTATAGGTATATAGACCCGAAGGGTCTACCGCGATCACCATTTCTTGGGTTGAAGTCACGTCCTCTGACCCAAGCTAGGGACCCAACCCTTCTAGGGGACCTTTTCCTGTACCGTTGGGTAAGGTCATAAGAACGACTCTTTTAGGGTGCCTGTCTCCTCCGACCACCCGATGTCGAGTGTCCCAACGTTTCTCGACCTGTGCTGGCTTCGTTGAATCGTGTCGAGTAGATATATTTAATTAGTGAAACGACATCTACACTTTGATTGTGTTATTATATTTAGTTGATATGAAGTCAAAAAATTTTCTGATATAAAGAATCATTGGTATGTCGTCAGAAGTATATACCTATATCTGACTATCTGTGTTACTCAACCTAAACCGGTTCTATTAACGTGGTTTAGGAATAACTCGGATGACGAACGTTCCGTCACACAATTTGTAAAATAGGAGAGTAAAACAAATTGTTTTTGAGACACTCCATAATTATAGAGACCAGGGGTAAAATATACTTTGTCGTTTACTTTGTTTCCCTAACTTGTTAAATGGTTTCTCACAACCCTGACCTTCAGTTAGGTACAGACAATCTAAGGTCTCGAGTTCAAGAGACAAAAGTTACTGATCGCTTGAAACTGTCATTAGTCGTTCCGTCCGGTGACCCTTTATAACGACTTTATGAACCAAATATCGAGACGTGACTTCGGAAGATAGGTAGATATTTTCACACGGGGTTCGATGAAAAAAAAATTTTTTTTTGAGAGGCACAGAAATTAAGGAAAGTCTTTTACGTCAATTATAAGGGAATCGAGGGAGGTACACGACCAATCACGTTCTTTTCAATAAAAATAGTTCTTTTTTTCAGAAAGGACCCCCAACCAAAGTATTTACGTCGGTGTAGACGACGTAAACGTTCAGACCGACTTCGGCGACCCCACTACCCGACTTGACCCTGAGACAGAACCACTGTGGATTCTGTAGGGGACGTCATGTGTAGGTGTACCGGAGGACTCTCCTCCTTCTGGTGACCCGGCCCAGTGACGCCGCCCCTCTCCCCCCTTGACCCTAGGGTCATGGACTGTCTAACGAGTGACAAATACTTTTGACCGTAAGTGGGACCTGTTATAAGAGGAATTCCTGGGAGGAAGATCTTTTTAGGAAAATCACGGAGGCGACAAAGAACTAGAAGACGAGTCCTGAAGTGCTAAGTTTTTATTGTTAAATACCTTGACGGTCTTCAATGAGTCTATTAAAAACAATCAAGTTCAGTTTGTGAACGAGGGAAAACAAATTCGACGGACCCCGACGAAACGGTTTCTTATAAAAGTAGTCATTTGTGACCCGAAACGGATTATCGGTTTATCCTCAGTCTTCAGGTCTTTTACATATCCTATGAACATCATTAATAATGTCATTCTTTGTAAAACACCCTTAAATAAGAAATTCTCTTTATATCTGATATTCGTGACCTGAGACGATCTTCTTTTTCCCCTTTAGAATCCAACCAACTTAACCTCCTAAAAACACAAAAATACGAAGTGACTTAGCAAAACTGAACAAACGTTTCGGAATCGCCAGAGATCTATTTGTGTTTCCTCTTCTTTTGGAAAAAACACTCGGTCCCTTGGTAAAACCATAAACAAGACTAAATCAAAATTAAAGAATGAAAATCTTTGACTTTCTATAAAAAATTTTGTTCTTCATGATTACCGATTATCAGTTTTTCACAAGATAGATTAAAAAAGTTTTAGACACTCTCCATTTGAAACTAAAAGGTAGACACTAAATTTTTGTTCTCCTCTCTCGTAGTCAACAACGTCACCACACCAAAGGATAAGGTGTCTACTCAAATTTAGAAAGACCGTTTAATAAGTCGTTTGACAAATTTTAAGAATTTTTTCCAACAAAGGAGTATACAAGAAAAAAAGAATTAAATAAATAAAAATTAACTTACTATTAATGTTATCGTACAACCAAGGACGGTATATAGTTGTACCTGGAGTATATAAACATTAGGTCATTTATATCGAAGATTTTTAGGTTGGATTCTTTGGTCAACGTCTACCTTAACTTCTAAATGAATGTTTACGTGTCGAGTGTCGGGACGGTTCTCTCGTCCTGAGGGGTGTCGAGTTCGAGGACCTCGCAGATTGACCAGACGATACTCGACGTCACCACTGTGGGTGGAACACAGTATTAAACTTCTTGTAAAATCTGTACCTCAATTTTTTTTCTTGACTCTTAGTTCCGAAACGAGACTGCGGAAACAGTTGATCGACTGAGATCTTTAATGAAAAAATCAGACAATAAATTGTAAAAGTAGACGTAGTATTTTATAAAATTCTAGTGGTCTAACATAACTAAGGATCGAGATGAGATATGATCAATTTACTTGAACTCATTGAGGGTCACGGAGTCAAAAAGGTAGACACTTTACCGTTATCATTAACAAGAATAGATCTCAACAAAACTCCTGAGTTCAACCACGATCACCATTTCTTAGGCGTATGGTTACGTCCTCTGTGTCCAAACTAGGGACTCAGTCCTTCTAAGGAACCTCTTCCCTTACCGTCGGGTGAAGTCATATGAACGGACCTCTTAAGGTACCTGTCTCCTCGGACCACCCGATGTCAGGCACTCCAGTGTTTCTCGACCTGCACACGTTCGTGTGCGTGTGACTCCTCAATAAACACTTCCACCGAACAGTCCCGAACCGTAAGTAGTTCGGGACACAATCTACTTAGACGCGTTACTTTCATTGCTGGAGACAAAGTGGCTTCACTACCTTCCTACTGTGCCCTTCTGTAAGCACTTTCATAAGATAGTGATGTTGTGGGATGTCTTCGCAATACGGTAATAATTCCTCTGTCAGCCCTCATTACAGTCAGACTTGTGACATACCTTCCTTCAGAAAGTGAACGACCTTTAGTACACAACCTCTCCATTGACTGAATCGTCTGGTCTCCTTCAACTTTAAATTAAGACCAGTCTGTCTTTGATCAGATCTCACCTCGACCACCGTCTTCGTCGTCGTGGTTCCTTTTGTCTGGACGCCCAACAGTCGACACGACTGATACAGTCTCCCCGAAAGGACTGTGTCCGACACATCCTACATGTGCCTTGTAATCTAAAGATAGATGCCGGAATTTCTACACTGGTCGATTCCAATCAATGTAATAATCATTGTCTCATTAATGACATCGTGTCCAATATCTTGATATAAACTCTGTGCGCTTGACATTTTCGTACCTACACACTTACCCCTTCCCTCCACTACTCTGTCCTAATTTGGGGACGGAAAGTATCGTCCCCCAACTCGGTGCCTTCATGCTCAGTCTACCCTGAAGGGACACCAGGTGACCAATTCTTAGGCGGACGGGTGAGTCCCCTGTGCCCAACCTAAGGACCAGACCCTTCTAAGGTGTACGACACCCCGTTGACTCGGGTAAGCGGTGTTAATGACTCGGACACGAGGTGTTCTGTTCGGGGGCGTTACTGTCCGGGGACGTGGGGTTGATCCCTCCTCGGGGTGAGTGGAGTTGATCTCGTTTCGGACACACGTCGTCACTTCTGGGTCGTGTCGGTTTATTTATACATTTGTTTCTCAGTCTGTCTACTTCTAACTTTATGGTAGAAGAGAAGACTCTCTGTTCTAAACCCAGTTTCTTCAAACACCCCTTCACAAGACCTTTCATTTCATTACTACACCCCCTTTCTTTCTCTCTTTCCTTTTCTCGGTCATTTCTTTACTACGGTTAAGGGAACCCCTTGGAAGACTCGTTGGTACACCTTGGGTAGAAACTTAATAGGGTAGTCTCTTGTCCTTCCGAACAGGGTGATCGACTTCTACCACAACTGGAGAGACGTGAAAACGAAGACCATTAAGTTGATTCTCACGGGTACCTCTTCACTTCCCTACGTCCTTAACAGCGATGTCCTACCCTCAACAGTGATGTCGGCGTCGTCCACTCGAGTCTCACCGTCCCCGAACCCCCTTCCCCGTAATTGTCTAAGACAGTTTGTCTTCCACGTCACTTCGAACCTCCCGTCTACAGGACTATAAAGTTGGTACTCAAGCCGTCTGAATCGGGGAGGTAGTGACCGGAGTTTGTGACCGTCCGAGGCTGGTTATGTAAGTGTCTATCCCTTCGTCTCGACGTCTGCGGCACGGAATCCACATCCGCGTGGGTCCTCCTTCTCCTACCCCGAGACCACCCGGACGAGTGATCGGTCCGCACAGTGAAGAGGGACCCCTCCTGGACTCCGTCCTCTCTGGCACCCCCTCTACTAGGTCTCAGAAGGTACACCTCTGTCTTCGGGTCCTTTACCTCCCGGGGTTGTCTTTGGGCACATATTTCCGATTATTCCTTTCTTTCTTTCCTTCAACATAAGTGAACAATAAAGTCTCATAGTTCCATAGTCAAGTCAACGAGTCAGCACAGGCTGAGAAACCTTGGGGTACTTAGTGTCGTGCGGTCCGGAGGGACAGGTAGTGGTTGAGGGTCTCAAGTGCGTTTGAGTACAGGTAACTCAGTCACTACGGTAGGTCGGTAGAGTAGGAGACAGTAGGGGAAGAGGAGGGTGGAAGTTAGAAAGGGTCGTAGTCCCAGAAAAGGTTCCTCAGTCAATAAACGTAGTCCACCGGTTTCATAACCTCAAGATCGAAGTCGTAGACAGGGAGGTTACTTATAAGTCCTGACTAAAGGAAATCCTCCCTGACAAACCTCGAGGAACGTCAGGTTCCCTGAGAGTTCTCAGAAGACGTTGTGGTGTCAAGTTTTTGTAGTTAAGAAGTCACGAGTCGAAAGAAATAAAATAAATAAATAAAAAAATAAAAAAAAAAAAATCAAAAAATAAAAAATTTAAAATTTTAGAAATTAAGAATGTACGCAAGGGTTTGTACTTGGGGGGAGGGTGGAGGGAGGGGGATTGTAGAGAGACCCAGTAGTGGTACGTGGTCGGGGTTCGTACGACATAGGACGCAGTCTGTATCCGACCGCAGTCGAAAGAAATATCAGGTTGAGAGTGTAGGTATGTACTGGTGACCTTTTTGGTATCGGAACTGATCTGCCTGGAAACAACTGTTTTATTACAGAGACGAAAACTTATACGATAGATCCAACTAGTATCGAAAGGAAGGTTCCTCATTCGCAGAAAATTAAAGTACCGACGTCAGTGGTAGATGTCACTAAAACCTCGGGTTTTTTTATTTCGGTCAGTGACAAAGGTGACAAAGGGGTAGATAAACGGTACTTCACTACCCTGGTCTACGGTACTAGAATCAAAAGACTTACAACTCGAAATTCGGTTGAAAAAGTGAGAGGAGACAGTGAAAGTAGTTCTCCGAGAAATCAAAGAGAAGTGAAAGACGGTAGTCCCACATATGACCTATTTTAGTCAATAGACAACCCTTTACCATTAGTCCTGTTCTCTCTCATCTACTCTGTTCCCTGACGACAAAAAGTATATCCAAATTAGTACGAGAACCTGATAAAGTAGACGTGTGACTCAGTATTAACGGATGAATGAGTAGGTAAAGAGGGTCCCCTGTAATTAAACTTTTTTTGATATACGGTCTAGGTAGTTTAATTTCCAGTCCCCCTCAAAAATTTTATCCGTACTGTCTTATTAGGAGTACAATTTTTCAAGATACGTTAAAAAAAAGTGATAATATTGCTTCTTTTATGATTATGTATGATTTTTATGAAATTTTTTATTTCTTTTCTACTCCGTGTTAGTGATTATACAACCAAGATACATAATACACACGCAGAGAGGTCAGTACAAGCCGAGAAAATCTGTGAAACCTGACATCGGACGGTCCGAAGAGACAGGTACCCTAAAGGGACCGTTCTTATGACCTCACCCAACGGCAAAGGAAGAGGTTCCCTAGAAGGGTTGGGTCCCTAGTTTGAACTTAGAAAGTTCAGAGGACGAAACCGTCCACCCAAGAAATGGTGATCGCGGTAGACCCTTCGGCGATGCATAATACGTGTATTCATAAACTTTAAAAAAGTCATTAATCAAGATTCTTCGTTGTTACTTTATTTAAATTCTCGTACTCATTTGAAACGATCAGGTTCGTGGAGACGAACTAACTTTACAGACCCGGACAACCCTGTATTTACTATGTTCAATCCATGAATTACATTTTACGTTCTTCAGAGACCTGAACCTCAATTTTTCCATCTGACTTCAAGACTGAGAGGGTGGGCGATTGATCAATTACAACCAATTCAAGAAGTTGTAGTGACTTTGAACCAAAGGGGGACGTCTTTCCCCCTTTATTGACGGAAGTGTCCTAATAACAACTCTACTTCATTTTATTATATACTTTCGTGACGTTTGTTGATATACCTACACGTATATACTTATCCGTATATAAAAATTTAGGAAGAAATTTATAATCCAAAATTTTGTTTTCGATTGATATTACTGGATAATTTTTAATATTACCCTGTAAAATTTACAAAAATCTTTCATATAAAAGTATGCTTCAAGTCAACATCTGTTTATAATGGTAGGGATCCACGACCGATCATGGGATCGTATGAACATTGTTAGAACACAAAAAATCGGATGTTAAATTTTTCAAATAATATTTTTATTGTGGACACACACACAATGGGTGAAGTCAGTACAGGATGAGAAACACTGGTGTACCTGGCATCGTGGGGTCCGAGGAAGGAGACAGGTACCCTAAGAGGTCCGGTCTTATGACCTCACGCAACGGTAAGTAAAGAGGTCCCCTAGAAGGGGACCCCTTCCCTAACTTGGACCCAGAGGACGTAATCTCCGTCTAAGAAATGATAGACTCGGTGGTCCATTTGGGATATTTTCATTGTGCACGGATAATTATATATAGGAGTTTATATAGAAGGTTTTTTATTGAATTACCGGTATTTTGTAAGGTAATTCGTCGACGTGTCATTAAATTGTAGAATAAGGGAACCTCATCCTTTACCGTTGGGTGAGGTCATAAGGGCGGACCTTTTATGGTACCTCTCTCCTCGGACCACCCGATGTCAGGTACCCCAACGTTTCTCAACCTGTCTTGACTCGTGTGTACACACGTACGTGTGTGTGTGTGTGTGTTAATCCAACAAAGGTGGAAACGTCACAATATTGATTGGACCCCATTTTTACGAGGATGTGTCTAACAACGGGGGACTCAGTATTGACGGACGCATGAGTAGGCAAAGGGGGCCGCCTGTTATTTGTGACACTCTGATAAGGAAAAACCGATGACAAGGAATCAAGGATCATAAAGGGGACCGTGTACCATAGATGTGTGCATTTGTACACAACACCCTTACTTGTTTCCTTTACCAATTGTTTACGACCATAAAGGGGTGTCTTGGGGTCCCCATAACGTCTTCTTGGCTTGTCTTATTCTATTAGAAGTACTTTCAGGAAACACACAAATTTGAAATAGTAGAAAATTAGACGTAATGAAAATGACAAAAAATAACGATGGTATTTGGTCTCGTTATTCTTTCTCTACAAACTCTCCGTCCACACCCACACCCACCCCAGGACACACCCCCTGTCCCCGCCCTATGTGGAGAAGGACAGGGTCAACGACCGTTCGTCCGAAATAAATTAAGACGGGACCGTTCCTACTTCGAAAGTAGAATTACCTTAGAAACGTCCCGTCAATGTATCGATAAAGTTCCGTCCTTCCTTTTTTCTCTTTTCTCTTACTGACACACCCTCTCCTTTAATACCTTCCTTTTGTAAAAAAGAGTAAAAGATGAATTTCATACTCAATCTCTGTGTGTTTCCCCTCAAATACCTTCCTTTACGTCTTACGTCGTCACTGAGGGAGACATGCGAATTCGAGATACGAACTCCGGTTGTTTTCACACATAAATCATTTTAGACCTGTATCGCACGACAAGGTCCCACGGTGTGACATTGGTGTGATCTCAAATCCGTCAGAACCTCCACCACACACACAATGTCCTTCTCACTATATGATCCCATTAAAGACCAAATTTTCTCGTGTTTCCTTGGAAAACCCACTACCTTTATTAAGGATGGATACAACAAACCTCACCACCAATGTACCCTCATGTGTTAGAATGAGTTGTTAAGTTTGACTTACGAATTCTAGAGACACGTAAAATGACTTACATTTAATATGGAGTCAAATTCTATAATTTATTGTTCTAAAAAGGTCATTGTTTTTATTGTACGTAAGTAAGGTCTTTCAAATCTTTTATATCTGTTGGTGTTTTCTTTATATTTTTAATGAACCTGAAAGTGACGGGTCTCTATTATACGAACCCAGTAACAATGAACTAAAAAGTAACAGTGTCGTCAGGTCCATGTTCCAATGGGTTCTGTCGTTATCAATGGCACTATACCTATATCAATCGATTACTCGACTGACGAATATTTCAGGTACGGGTGGGTTTGTAGGAGTCGAAACGTGAGCGAGGGTAGGGGTGGGTAGGACAGTTTCTCGAACATCCGTCGAAAAGGGACGTACAACCTGCATTTGTAGGTGTTTGCAGTACCTTTGACTTAGTTTCACCTAACACCTAAAAAATTTTTGTTCCATACAAAGTATTTCAGTCACGGGTATCACAACCTTTTGACGACCCAGTGCATTTTTGGTGTCTTTCCCTCCGTAATCTGAGCTAACTACACGTGCATGACTCTCTTTTATTCGTTCCTACTACTATTCGGGAAGTTTTCTCTTACTAAACTACTAGTTTCTAACTTTTTTCGGAAAGCTTTTATTATTTCGGGAGTTTAATAAAAACAATGTCTTCAAAACTATCATGGTGTTTAAAGTCTACATTTCACCCCTTCTTCCAACATATTATGACAGTAAGTTAAAAACAGGTTTTCTTTTGGGTTTTATAGTCATAAAATTTTCAATCAAGAGCTACTTTATAATTTTTTCTTGATAAAGGACATTGTGTCAAAGCGTTTATAATGACGCGTATCCTTAGTGCACTTTTAGAACAATTTAATGTTCATACTAAGTCAATCTAGTCTCTTCCCCGGGGCCTGAGACGTAAAGATTGTTAGAGGGTACTTACGACTATACCAATCACAGACCTGGAATGAAACTTGTGGTCCTGACATTTTAACACTAAATTCGTCTAAGTGAAATTCACCACAAATAAATTAAGAGTAATCGAAACTCATAACTCTTTCTGAAGGGATATAAAGGTCGAGAAATATTAAATTTACAGGATCCATATGTGTTATGTACCAAGAGTGTAATATTTGTGTCAGTAGACCTGTTGAACAAATTCGTCTCTAACAACCCGGGGTGTTTTCGAAGAGAGAACCATTTAGACCCCACCCCAGACTTTTAAACGGGAGGATTGAACAAGGGTCCACTGCAATTCCACGATCAGGAGACCGGTATGAGGTACTTTGTGACCGAATCTTACTAACGTTTATTGAAGATCCCCCAACGAATGTTGTGGATTTCCTGTGTAAGACAATGTGAACGATTTGTTTCTCATACTATCTTTAACAATACGTAGTATACTTACCCGGGTTTGTCCATTGACTTACAAGGATCATGGTTACGAATGACTTGAGTCCCTAGGTCAAGTGACAGGTTCCCAAGTTGAACTGAAACATACACATCCAATCACCGGTGGTGGACAAAGCTGACATTTTGTAGAACATATAATAATTAATACAAAGATTTCTCTCGTTATTCTGACGGATACAATCTAGACGAGTCTAAAAGTTAACGAAAAAAAGTGAAACCGAGTGTTTCCTAAGGGAGAGTGAAATGTGAAATGTGAAAGGGACAGTAGTAGAAGAATTAACTAACATGCACACAATAATCTTATACGTGTTATACGGGTACAGAGATAATCATATTTGTCGAGTGATGTGTGTCAAAGAAACATACCTAAGAAAGTCCGTTAGGAGAATAAAACTCTCCTAATGAATCAAGTTTAGTCTATTATGTTGGACATTTAGGTGAAGGACATAAACATTGGACGTTATGTTGCGTTATCCGTTTTTCCTTGTTTTGTCAAGTTCCGAGGTCATGTTTGGGGAAACGAGACTCCTTGAGGGTGAGTCCTATGACCTTTGGAAAGTAGTGGTGAGAACCATGACAATAAGATGTTTGCCACGCAGTGGATTGGCGTAAAAGTGGTCGTACGTCCAGACGACAACCAAGTCACTATTTTACCCTGTCACAGCCTACCGGGTCTTCCTTCTTCTCAGCACCAAGTCGGGGAGACCGAGATTTTGGTCTACGAGATCGGATCTGGGACCGAGGTGGAGGATGGCATGTGAGACACCAGAAGTCGTTCACTGATCTAGTGAGACACGGAGTCAAAAGAGTAGTCACTTTACCCTCACTATTATTATCTTGTCTGAAGTGTCGTAGTAACACTTTGAGTCTATTCGATTATACCCATTCCATGAATCTCGTCAAGGACCGTGTTTTATTCTTACATCATTCGCAATTGATAATGTAGGACTTGTGACTTGACTTTCGGTCTTCTGGACCCAACATCGGAAATTCACTGAACACGTCAACGAGATTCGAAGGTAAAAAAGTACCTCTACTCGCACCAATGGGTCGGGTGGAGGGACCCGTCCTAGACCTCTCTTTACTTTATGTTTGTGGGTGTCTGTGGCGCCCAATCTCCATTGTAGTCCATACGTAGATCGGCTCCTTGACCACTGAAAGAAAGAAAGAAAAAAAGAAAAAAAAACATTTTCTGATTTATCATTTATCAAATCCGAAAGATCCAGTAGTCGGAGGCAGTGTTGATGGGCTGAGACGGTGACAACGTATTTTGTCGGTGTCTGTTATGTATTTGTTTACCCGCGCCTACACAAGATTAGTCTGAAGTAAATACCTGTGCCTTACTAGAAGTATATTTAAAATATACTACACTTCAGAAGAAAATTAAAAAACGTTTGGTAATTTAAGCGCTAAGAATCGTGTTTTTGTTCGTCACTCGACTTTGACTGGACGTTCGGTAGCAGACGGATGGGACGAGATCATGTTCCGGACCGGACATTGACTGTATCGCCATCTTAGTGTGTGTGTCGACGAAATGTTTGCTTTTCAGTAATCTATATTAGACAGCCGTTGCAACAAACGAGAGGTGGTGACGAACTCCTGGTCGTCGAGAACGGGATAATAGTGTAGACACGAAAAGGTCCTCGATTCCTGTATTAAGTAGACCTTAACCCCTGGACCGCAATAGATTTCGAAACTAAACTGGACACTCAGAAAATGGATTCAGAACAAAATAAAGGAACAAAAAGTTATTTTACAATTCTTAGAAAAATTTTAATGAATTTAACGACTTCGTTTAATACATTAAATTTAATGAAATTTAATGAATTCATTTATGAAGTTATAATTCATTTTTTTATTATTATTACGAGTGACATTTTAAAAGTCTTTTATGTCTTTTCGTCCTTATTACTCCACCGAGAGAGTGTCAGTAAGGTACGTTAGTCTAGTACGCATCAATACAAAGGGTGGAGGGTGAAACTCTCGGTCAAGGAAATAATTTTTTTTTTTTCTTCATTTCGTCGTTAGTTCATCAATCTTAAAGAGACGGTAGACAGTCGTAATGCAGTAAAAGAACGAGGTTTGTATTACGAAAAAAAGAAAGTGACTTAACAAAAATAATAAGAGTTGAAGTGTACCAAGATATGAAAGAGGAAGGACTCGAAAAGGGGAGTACACACTATCAATGCGTGCGGGGAAAGATAGTAGTCGTATATAGAGTTGTCTCGAGAAAGACAAACTGGTGTGTGTAAAATTTTTTATAAAAGAAGGAGTAGTCGAAATATACACTAACACTAAAGAATATTGGACACAAAGGGATCCGTGTGGTTGGATACCTTTTTCACTTTGATATAATCATTATTATCCGTCCTGACAAAGACTGTAAGTGGGTGTGGAGATAAACCCTGTAGATAAGGGTTGTCTCTTCCGTTACCGTGGGGTGAGGTCATGAGAACGGACCTGTTAGGGTACCTGTCTCCTCGGACCACCCGACGTCAGGTACCCCAGCATGTCTCAGCCTGTGCTGATTCACTGAAGTGAAAGTGAAAAGTGGAAGTACGGAACCCTCTTCCTTTACCGTCGGGTGAGGTCACAAGAACGGACCCCTTAGGGTCCCTACCCCCTCGGACCACCCGACGGCAGATGTCCCAGCGTGTCTCACCCTGTGCTGACTTCGCTGAATCGTCGTCGTCGTCGACAAGAGTTTCGGAGTAGGTCCACGGAAGTCCTTCGAGTACCTACTAGTCTGTCCACGAGTACTGTACAGTCAATGGTCGACACAGACGGTGCTAGGAGAGGATGGGACCGGGCGTAGGCACCGTGAACGACTGTTTCGGCGACGAAGGGTACTTCCCTGAACGACCACGGACTGGTGACGGCGAGGACGTCCCCGTTAGGTGGGACTCCTACGACAGAAGACTTCGACGGTTGATAATTTCAGAGACGACGAGAATTTCGACCAAGGGTGACAATGCCTCGCTACTCCGGAGACAACAACGGAGTCGGTAGTCCCGGCGAGTAACTCACAATGCCAACCCCCGCCCCTTCAAAAATCTCAAGACTTTCGAGGCTCCGGAACGTGTGGTTTCGTCCTTGTCTCTAAAAGAGGGACCATACGATGGTAGTCGTCTGCTACTCGTTGTCTTATCCTGACAGAACACTAGGACCATAGAATGTATTATATAACTTCGTCCCGACAGCAAAGAACATAAGGAGAGACCACATACTTGGTCTCCGATTTAGTCTCTCTGTCTGTGGCACGCAAGGACCAAAAGAGAGGGTAGACCGGTCAATGACCAGGTTTGAATTGTCGGGAGGTAAGGCAGGTAAACCTTACTTAAGAGAGGACCCTCTGGGGACCGGGACTGTGATGCGTACACCGCATAGACTTACGGTCACCACCAGTTTTGACTCTAAGTTCGGTCTTAGTACGGCGGTGTAGTCTTAGGGCGGGGGGAGTCGACAAGAGTAAGAAGAATTAGACAACAGGTAAAGTTTACTACAACCAGTCTTTTGGTCAATAGAAATGAGACCCGAAAATCTTTAGACAAAAAGATTTCAGAGGGCATACAAAACCATCACCTGTAGACGACAAAAACGTTCAGAGGAGTTCTTGTAAAGAGGTATTTAAGACGGAAGTGTGATGATGTAGTAGTCAAAGGAGAGGGGTAACTTAGTAAGATAGTTATATATTTTTTTCTGTTTTTTGTCCCTACAGGAACCACCAGGTCACCGATTCTGAGACACGAAGGTTACATCCCCCGGACCCAAGCTGGGGACCAGTCCCTGGATCTATTTGAGACCGGTGTCGATCCTCAAACGTACGAGGTCACTTCTGACTCCTAGAACGTACGACGTTGGTTCTGAACCGTGTCGTTTTATTCATTTATAGTTTTTTGTTTTTTGTCGAAGAGAACGATAGGGAGAAGATCGATGATAGGGTAAGGAGACGAGGAAGAATACCGTTTTGTGCACCTTTATTTGACACGACATAAACAAGAATTGTAAGTATCAGAGGTTTACGGAAAGAAGAAAAAACTTCTCTGAGGTTATCCCAAAAAAAAAAAGAAATGTGGTAAATTTGACGAGTTCAGTTCCGGAGGCATGTCAATTTAGGTTTCCAGTCAGTAAAAGTGAACTGGAGGGAAGTAAACTGTCTCACTAGAGAAAGAGGAACTTCGTAAACTAAGGGAAACGAAGGTCCTAAAGAGTAAGAGAAGTCGGGAATAGTTCTAACCGACGACGAAGAGTGGGAGGTCAGAGGAACCGATTAAGGAATAGTAATAGGATTACAGATTTGTGACTTCATGAAGCAAGAACCTTGACAACTAGAAGGTGTGAGGAAGTCACCAGAATAGGTCAGAATACCACAATTTATGGTGGATGTCCTTGAACGGACCATCGGGTCGTCAATTCTTAGGCGAAACGTTACGTCCCCTGTGTCCAAACTAGGGATCAGTCCCTTGGGTGAGGTCACGAGAACGGACCTTTTAGGGTACCTGTCTCCTCGGACCACCCGACGTCAGGTACCCCAGTGATTCTCAGCCTGTGCTGACTTCACTGAATCGTCGTCGTCGTCCCTTAATTCCAGGGTGTGCGATACCTCGTTGAGTCGGACGTGACGTTGCTCTCTAGGGTACACTATGTTAATCTAGGCTACGACGGTTCATTTATTTATAAACTCGAAGGGGCCACCGAGTCAACCATTTCTTAGACGGACGTCACGTCCTCTGGGACCAAACTAGGGACCCAACCCTTCTAGGGGACCTCTTCCCTTACTGATGGGTGAGGTCATAAGAACGGACCTCTTAAGGTACCTGTCTCCTCGGACCACCCGGTGTCAGGTACCCCAACGTTTCTTAGCCTGTGCTGACTCACTGCTTATCCTGTCCCTGGTGGATATATGATTATTGAGACATCGGCCCCTGAGAGTGAGCTTAGGGTGCGAGTATGTAAGATGACGGACGGTTGTGGAGGTTAAACTTAGGACTTTGACGGAGTGAAAATTACAGAAGTCACCTTGAGGACAAGGGACTCTGGACAACGAAGGTGTCAAAAGGCGTAGAGTCAATTACTGTTGAGGTCCGAAGGTTAGTGGGACCAGTTTTTAGAGTCAATAGGAACTATGAAAGGGAGTGAAGGGAGGGGAAGGAGGGTGGGGTGGGCGTTTAGGTGACGGAACTTTTATAAAGGTCGTAGACTGGAGAAAATGGGTCCAGGTGACGATAGTAGAACCAGATTTGGTAATCATAGAGATTAGACCTAATAATGTGATTAGAGAATGGATTAGCGGACGAAAGAGGGAAACTAGATGTAAAATTTTACAGTTGATCTCGTACAGTGGTTGGACGAGTTCGCGAGGTCATCGAAGAGTTGAGTCTCATTTCAGTCTTAGTCATCGGATGCTCTGCAGAATGTTGGAAACTGGAGTAGATGAGAGGGGACCGAGTGACACGCTCCGTGTTTGGGTGTGCACGTGACGAGAAAGGGAACAGTGGGTCTATAAGTCTGTCAAGTAACGGAACAGACGAAACCGAGTGTACCGGGGAAGAGTTGCTATTGGGAAGTATTGGAACGTCGCGGGAAGAACGGTCGTTAGAGGCGAGGAGAATGTACATGACACGATAAAAAGAAGTGTCGTGTGTGTTAGTGGACTTGATACCGTACCAAAAAACAAATTTGTGAATAAATAAACTAACACGGCCCAGAAGCAACGTCGTACACCTTGGAAGACTGACACCGCACGTTTGAGAGTCGACGTCGCACACACTGGGTCAGGGGACTGGTCCCAAGTTTGGGTCCGGGAAAGTAACCCTCGTGTCTCAGAGTCCGTGACCTGGTGGTGGTTCAGGCCGTTCTATCACATAGTCACGTCGACAAGCAGCAAAAGGAGGGAGCGGGGTCAACCTTACGTGACAGGATATCGCGTCCTGGAAAAGACATAATGAGTGACCTTATATATCGACTTATCTTTTACCCGTATGCGTGTAAGTCAGGTCAAGTCGACGAGTCAGTAGAGGCTGAGAAACGCTGGGGTACCTGACGTCGCACGGTCCGGAGGGACAGGTAGTGGTTGAGGGCCTCATCCGTGAGTCATTTATAAAAACAACTTACTCACTTACTTAGGGATCGTGGAAACTAAGAATCTCCCCTGGGAATGAAAAGGAAGTACCCTGGTAAGGAAACGTCGACTAAACACGGTTGAAATGAACGAGTCGAAGTCTGGATTGTATAAGGACAATACATGGATAAGGGTCGGGGGTATGTCGAGGGTATTAACTACATCACTACCCGGGTGTTGTGTTCGAATAGGTTACTACGAGTTTAAGTTCTGAAGGACCTTTGATGACCCCTTCTCTACAAGAAACGATTACTCCAACTGACGGAGTATCCTGTATTCGAGTCTCAATAATCTCTGGTAGAACGGTGACACTCTCCACTGGGACAGAACTCTTACTTCGGTCTTGGGTCCTTTTGTTTATTATGGTTGTCCCCTTTATGACTAAGGACCACTGAAGTAAACTTTTGGACCTAGGTTGACACGGACTCGGTTAACCTTGACCTAAGGGTGGTGTATGTTGATTTTCGGATGTTAAGTTTGACGCGAGGGTCACAGGTCGAGACTATACTGTACTGGAGAACTATAAAAAGGAACTGTCGAAAATGTATGGTCAAAAAGGAATAATCATTTTCAGTACAGATCTTATAGATCAGGGGGTTAACGAAGGAGGCAGAAGATTCCTTACTTTAATAGTACCTCTATTCGTTTCTTCAAGAGTTTAAGAGACGAAAATTATTTTACCTTGGAACCTTATCAAGGTCCAGGAGGAGACGATGGGCGGAGACACGGTCAAACTATCGATCTTGAGTTTTGCGTCCAAGATCTTGTAAATAGACTAATCTACCGTGCGTCGTACGAGGATATTTTTATGACAAAAGTCAAAGGAGAAAAGTATGACTTGTTTTAATCAAAGCAATAGAACTAGAGGATCCACTTGAAATACATAATTCAGTCCTCTATAAAGAATTTAGGTCTGAGGTACGGTCCATGAAAGGATCCAGGATTTTACATTTTTATTTAAGAATACGGATCGTAGTAGAACATGTGTACCATCCATAAGTCGTTTGGAAACAATTCAATCATTTATTCGTCTACGTAAGTGCACATCTGGAAGAACCTATAAGTAGCGTAGAGAAACTTGTTCCAAACGGACAGACAACTATATACAATTAAGTAAGATTGTTCGGAACCGTCCCTACTATTACGGAGTTGTAAATATTTCGTCTTATGTATATTACAAAATAAACAACTATATAATAGTAATAAGATCAACCATTAGAAGTCCACCCGTCCTCGTTTCTGCCTAACTTCAATTGACTGTATTTTCCCACTTGTTATTTTAACAATAACATATATTGTTATTTCCACAACAGTACAGTCAGGTTCTTATGGGCATTCATTAACGATATTGTCCTTCGCGGCCCCTCCTCAAGACCTAAACTCTGTGAAGACTCCTGCAGTTGCCGTCCTTAGGTGCTGGAACTGGGAACGCAGACAACAAGCAATAGCACTGAGCACACACGGTGCACTGACGAAGGAAACGACAGGAGACCCGCCGACCGGTGAGAGCCGAATTCGTCGGGCACCGGTCTCAGTGTCTTCGTACCGTAATTCTCAGTAACCGTGTGTTGACACCCCTTCGCTGTCTGTCGCCACTTCTGGTCCCGATTGAATTCGGAAGAAATTTCCCCTCTTAGTCAATAACGGTACCCCCGGATACGTAGATAACAATGGTGTATAGACTAAAAAGTGTTCTTCAACCTTTAGGACCCATTTTGAAGAATTCAAGACCTCCTGCCGTCACTTCCTTTCCTTCCTTTCTCTCTCCTTTCTTCCTTCCCTTGCATCTCCATGCTCTCTCTTTGTCTCTTTCTTTGTCATGGGGTACCCGTTCGTGACACGTTTGGATTTTACTCAGTTGCCTAGTCCGGACTGACGAAAAAGAATCTTTCCGGAGGATGGATGTATCAACTTGGAACCGACCGTAGATCCTTGACCTTAAAACGAGGGTCGAAAGGGTCTTGACCATTATTACTGAGTGACCCGATTTGACAAAAAACGTTTGTTATACCGAACACGGGTCGTGGACGGAAGGAAGACCCTCCTACCTTAAAATCATCCACGGACCGGTTCGGACGGATGTACTGGTCGGTGGTCATTTTGGAACCCACGATTTAGGGACTCCTAGAAGAACCAACCGTCGTAAAGAGTGCACAACAGTGGTAAATGACGACCCCGTCAACTCGTACAGGACACACTGAGGTACCTCTCCTGGGAAGTTTTGAACACACCACGGGGTACTCGAAACAGGAAACGACTAGACCGAAACATAGGAACCGACACTCTTCAGTCTCGGTACTAATACTGACATACGACTTAGTGACTTGAACCCTCATCAGAGCCTCTGAGGACTATGTTTCAATTTACTTTGTAGAGATTCGGTTTAGGTCGGGTGTCCCGAATGAAAAGTTGAAGATTAGATCCTTAATGGTAACCGTCATCTCGTTACTGGGGTTTTGTCTCGTAAAAACGTACCGAATAGAGTAAATTAGAAGTGTTGTGGTGTGTTATTTGAAAAATACTGGGGTTAAATACGTACTCCTTTGACTCGGAACTCTCGACTTCGGACGTGTTTCAGTGAATTGGACATCCACCTTCTCCGTCCTGAGTTCGATTTAGGGTGAAATAGAGGTATGACGGAGATACTTTAATGAAAAAGGGGGGTACAATTTTAAAGTCCTAGTAAAACAAATAAAAGGTAAAGGATGAGCATCGTAATCGTAGAGTCTCGACTTTCATAAGAATAAGGAGAAGAAATAGTATAGACGAAGAGAGAATGGGGTACGGTTGGAGGAGAAGGACAGGCGTAACTTATTCCGAAAGACTCGGCCCTCCCTCTCCTCCTTTCCTCCCACCTTTACCCGTTCCTTTCCCTCCCGATTGGACCGTCGAACCGGTCTAAAACGACCGGACTATTCATCAGGGTTATTGTCCCAGACTTCACCACGCCCCTTACGTCCCAATTGGGCACGACCCCAGGTGTAGTTTCTTGCCCACAATGATAACAATGGCGGAAAGACTGATACCGCCATAAACAGTCTCCCCGTCACCCTCAAAGAGGTCTCCCCAGATATCAACAAGGTCCCCAAGCTTCGTCTTAGAGTAAGTGTAGACTCTTCGTCACCGTATCATACACACAGTTCTATTCTCCCCTCTTTACATATCCGTCTAACAATTCCACTATCGACCCCAGGTACTGACTCAATATAAGAATCCTTCTTAACCATATTTTCAGTCCTTCGGTCCTTCTTGGGGAGAGGATTCTAGACTTGAGTATCAGTTTCAATTCTTCCCCTTGACGTCGAACTACCAACCCGCTCATGAGGTCTCGAGAGGAAACCAGGGGACTTATAGATCGAATTTTGTCGTTCTGATTAAGGTCGGGGAAAGAGATTCACCGTAAAACCCACTACGATCTTAATGCAAGTATCTCGGTGTGCGGACACACACCCGTCTTGACTTGTACCATCCCTGACGTGTTAAGAATAGACTCCTTATTTAGGCCTATTCAAATATATGGAGAGACCTTTCTGAGTCGCTGTATGTATATTCGAGATTTACTATGAGTCTCTCTACGGTAAAGTTACTTGAGGGCTCCGATACGTGAACATTTCTCAGGGTAATGGTCATATTTACTAATAAGGGAATGGCTTGACATGATACCCATAAAATCGTGAGCGGAGACTCAATCCTCATAGCCCGAACACTCGTGGGACAGGTTGACGCATAGGTGATGATGAACGACTACACTGTGCACGGAGTACCACTGACACGTCAGGGTCACTGGCTGCAGATACCTCTTGCATGAGACGGTAGACGTACCAATACAAATGTGCTAGTTGGACAGAGACGAGTGTGATTTCGATACTTCATCCGTAGTGAAAAATTTTTCACATAAATAAATAAAAACCGAGACGACCCAGAAGCGACGTCGTTCGCCCGGAGAGTAACACCACCTCGCTTCCGAGATCCTTCACTCCCGAAGTCAGCGACTCCGAGGCGTCGAGATCCCGTGTCCGAGTCCTCAACACCCCGTACCCGGATCGACGAGAAGTCGCACACCCTAGAAGGGTCTGGCCCCTACCTTGGGTGCAGAGGACGCAACCATCCGTCTAAGAAATGGTGACACGGTGGTCCCTTCGGGTCTATAGTGAAAATATAGGTAAAATGACCCTCCTTTGGTTGAAAATCGACATGGACCTTTACAAGAAGCGAAGTCGGTTACTTGTCAAATCTCAATTCTACATAAGTTTATATTTGGTGGTCAGTGTGACAGAGGGGTGTGCAAGTGGGTTTCGGACGGAAATAGGACTTATAACTAAAGGTGGGAAACAAAGTCAGCCGTAGGTTCGATGAGACGACGGTGGACAACTGGTCGCGCCCCTTGACGGACTGAGTCATAGTAAAGAGGAAGACCCTCACCAAAGATCCCGTCACTTTCAGACAGAATGTAAGGTAAATAAGGATCAAAATTTTACGGGTAAAATAAGGTATGTTGTGAACTACGTATATTAAATGTAGATTTCTTCTCTACCAGCACTCTAACTAGGTGCATTCATTTTGTGAATGAGGTTCTTCACATCAGGTATGTAACATTTTAAAGTCATCAAGGTCCATGACTTACCCAAAGAAACGACATCTCTTACGTTCACCTTACTCGTTGCCTCTACACATTGTTCAAAAGAACTTCCTTTTTTCTACTGTGACATAGGCAAATCGGGAGACAGGGGAGACGTGCAGTGTCAGAAGAGGACGTGACCGACTACAGGTATCACAATCTAAGAGAGATTCGACAACGTACTACTCCCTCGAAGACAGACTCAGAAGTAAGTCATGTAGTCTAAGATAGTACCGAAGTGGTTTTCTCCAAAGTCGGTCATACGTCCGTTTGAGACCCAATGAGTCCTAAAGTGTCATTTGATATCTTTTCGACTCTCGGTCGGGTTCCAGCTAACGCACTCATCCAACGTAGACAAGGTACAAGTATAGATTACGGAAGACCCTTCGAGGAACCCTTAGCAGATATCAAACAAAAACTCGCAGTGGAATACCTTCATCAGAGGTAAAAGTCTACTTTCTAGTGAGAGACCCAGTCTGTGTAACCGGTGTCGTAATCAATAGGTTGTTAGAGTCCCATCCCCATGTCTACCAAGAGTCAAGTCTGAGACGCAAAGGGGCCATCAAGAATTAGCCGACGTTAAGAACAGTCTTCCTAAACAAAAAACGAGTTTCGAGTCATATTGAGAGGTCCATCTGGACACAGGGGCTCCTACAGGAACATGGGGGGAAAGGGTCTCATCCAACACAAGAGTAACCTATCGAGGGCACCAAAAAGTAGAACCAAAAGTCGGTCGCGACACCAAAACAGTCTTAGTGGTTTCAAAGTCTATCCACAGGTCTCCAGAGCGTTCTTTCTTCCAATTTGGATATGGGTAGGTGACGTGTCGGTGTCTTTCTCTTATCATAGACCCGTCAACGAGTGCAGTCAACGGTTTCCCCATTGAGACTGTCCCGGCCTTGAGACCGGAGCGACAAACGGACATGGTCATTCTTAATACAATGACCCGGGACGGTTTTGGACATTTTGAGAGGCAGGTCGGTGATCTGTCCTTAATCGGCACTACATGCAATTGAGACTCCGAAGGCACCGGGACTAGGGGGTGAGGCCCGTGAGTTCCCTGAGGTTCACTCTGTCCTTCCTACCGTGTCGACAGTCGACGAGACTCGAACTCAGAAGTCGTAAAAGGGACATGATAATACCGTGGGGTGAGGTCGTGAGAACGGACCTCTTAGGGTACCTACCTCCTCGGACCACCCGACGTCAGGTACCCCAGCGGTTCTCAACCTGTGCTGACTCACTGAAGTGAAACTGAAAAGTGAAAGTACGTAACCTCTTCCGTTACCGTTGGGTGAGGTCACAAGAATGGACCTCTTAGGATCCCTGCGCCCTCGGACCACCCGACGGCACAGACCCCAACGTCCCTCAGCCTGTGCTGACTTCGTTGAATCGTCGTCGTCGCAAGAGGTTCATCAAAGATTCTTCTTTACAAAGGAAATAAGTTCGCAAGGAGGAAGACAGGGTAATAAAAGTCGTTACCGTCTCGGCTTCCAATGGACCCCTTAACGAGTGGGGTATTAAAGTAGTCACAGGAGTAGGGGTTAAGAAACGACCACTGGAAACTGTAAAGCGGTCAGACTAACTATATAACACGAAATATTTTACCTCTTCCGTTACCGTGGGGCGAGGTCAAGAGAACGGACCTTTTAGGGTACCTACCTCCTCGGACCACTCGACGTCAGGTACCCCAGCGTTTCTCAGTCTGTGCTGACTCGCTGAAGTGAAAGTACTTGACCTCTTCCTTTACCGTTGGGTGAGGTCACAAGAACGGACCTCTTAGGGTCCCTACCCCCTCGGTACACCCGACGGTAGATACCCCAGCGTGTCTCAGCCTGTACTGACTTCGTTGCGTCGTCGTCGTCGTCGTCGTCGTCGTCGAAATATTTTAGTCGAAATTCCGAATAGAAGATTAGTCATACGTCGGAGATTGGGTGGGATTTATCTTAAAGACCTGTACGGTCTTCTCTCGTTCTTCAAACGAGAGAAAGGACTTCGGGTGGAGTAGGAGACTTCGAGAGTAAAGACATTTGACCCATCTTAATTCACTCTCACTTCAGCGAGGCAACACAGGCTGAGAAACGCTGGGGTATCTGACACCGGATGGTCCAAGGAGGCAGGTACCTTATAAGGTCCGTTCTTATGACCTCACCCCACGGTAAAGGAAGAGGTCCTCTGGAAGGACTGGGTCCCCAACTTGGGCCCAGAGGGCGTGACATCCGTCTGCGAAATGACAGACTCGGTGGTCCCTTCGGCCCACCTCAATCTCCACGGAGGTAAAATAGAGGCATCCAACGCACAAAGGTCCTTGTAGTCTTGGGCCGGAGAGACGATCGACTGAAGATCACTACGGCAAACACCTATTGTAAGAAGTCTCTAACACATACTCCGATCCCGGAAAGCACCGGTGTCACATCATCTCCCAGGAAGAGATTAATCGAGGGAAGTCAAGGAAATTCACCCATATCCTTACCCTCCCTGTGAAAAATTTCATACGAAAATGGCATTGGAGAAAACGAGAAATTAAAATATTTGCTTCCTTGACTTCCGACCTCCCCATTTCACTGGCCCAGTGTAAGTGCGTCGGCCTGACGTTTCTCGTCTTCTGACGCGGGCCCAGAGGGCTGGGTGTCTGCCTACGGACAGAAGGGACAAAGTCACTTTTTTCGGTGTCGAAAAATTCTGCAACAGAAAAGTAAATGTTTATGAGCGAGAAAGGTGAGGTAATACCTAAGTCAATCACCGGAGGGGAGTCTTCACTTAATGATAAATTTGGGTCGAAAGACACCCTTTTACGTAAAGATTCAGACTTATGAGTTAAAGAATAACAGAGTCAGATAAACCCGTCAATTTTATGGTATCCACTCTACCGAATTTATTGTCTGTAAATAAACAGTGTCAACATCTCTGGCCCTTCAAGTTCAAGTTCCACGAGAACCTAAGCCACATACCTATCCGGGAGGAAGGACCAAAAGTCGACCAACGGAAGAACGACACGGGAGTAAACGTCCCCGATCATCGGACGAGAGACCGGAGAAGAGTATTCCTGTGAGTAAGTCAGCACTCTTGGGGTAGAACACTGGAGTCCATTGGACTACTGAAGGACCCCCGGGTACAGGTCGAGGCAGTGAGACTCGTAGTCCCGAAGTTGTATGCCTAAAACACGTGTGTGAGTGGCCACGCAAAGGGTCGAACCCTCTCCCTATGGTCGGACGTACGGGATGAAGTCCTTGAATCCTTTTTATGCAATGGACTTTTAAGGTAAAAGTCCTCCTGGGGTTCCACATGTTTTTATTTCAAACCTCTAAATTGATACCAGATTTACCTACACTGATACCACGACATTATCCCTTCTTGTAAAACATAAGATAATGTTCAATTAGTGATCTCCCTACAACGGATATTCGAATTCAATGTGTATTACCGGTTAGAGACCCTTGAGACGGAGGGTCCATTACTCGTAATTCGACTTTATGGAAACAAATTGAGTGTCCTTCGTAGAACTGGTCCGGGTGAGCACTTACTGACATCCCTCCTTCTTTAGTTGTGTAGGGGAGACCTCCGACTACCCTTGGTCCTTCACAAACTGAGATGAAGGCGGGGAAAATCATATTGTCCTCAGACTTAAGATTGAGTCCGTTCTACCAAGAAACCCCGTGCTCGGGTGGTAGAAGAGCCAATCGACCCGAAAACCTTATTTCGGCCATAAGGAACGGGGTTCTTGAGTATAGAGTTAATAACCGGACAGTACGTCACTCGTCACATCTGAATCTGAGCCACTATTGTCACGGGGTGGACGAGGTACTCCTCGGAACGTGACCTTGGAGACAGGACAGGAGTCACAAAACGGAGAAAGAGTAGGGTACAGGTAAGAAGATATTTTTTATGATATGACTGACTCTAAGGTCCGGTTCTTTCTCTTACGGACCAAACTTAAAACCGAAAGAGCAGATGATCGTTACCACCGGAACTCTTAGGTTATTGACCTTTTGTAAAAAAATTTTCCTCTTTTTTTTTTGGTGTTCCCTTAACAGGTCTCTGATGTACGGATTTACTCCCTGACCAATTCTCTTCGAAGTTATTTACCAGTGGATTGGTGACTACCCTATGTTTATATATCCTTCGATGTTCGACAGTAAACCGGAACCTCATGTTTAAACTGGAACCTCATGTTTTACTTCGTCCAGTTTCCGATTGTCTCAAAACGGTTCCCTTGTGTGACCAGTATCGTTTGTGACAGAAGGTCGTTGTGTTCTCTTCTGAGACGTTTACTGTAGTGGTCTACTAGTTGTGGCTTTAGTCTAACTAATATCAGAAACGTGGGTTTCTTCCTCTTCGAGATGTGTCAGTCGCTTTTGTTCTGGCCCTCGACTGACACTGAGTCTAGTACTTGAGAATTAACGGTTTAAGTCTGCATTTAACTTTTTTCATCCCTTTTGGTGATCTGGTAAGTCCATACTGGATTTAGTTTAGGGAATGCTAATATGTCACCTTCACTGTTTATTTAAGTTCCCTAATCTAAACTATCTGTCTCACGGACTTCTTGATACCTACCTCCAAGTACTGTAACATGTCCTCCGTCACTAGTTCTCGTAGGGGTTCTCTTTCTTTACGTTTTTTCATTTTACCGACAGACCCCTCCGGAATGTTTACCGACTCTTTTCTTTTCTCCACTTTCCGTTTCCTCTTTTCCTTTCTATATTCGTAGACTTACGTCTCAAGGTTTTTTATCGTTCCTCTCTATTCTTTCTGAAGGAGTCACTAGTTACGTTTCTTTATCTCCTTTTGTTGTCTTACCCTTTCTGATCTCTAGAGAAGTTCTTTTTCTCTCTATACTTCCCTTGTAAAGTACGTCTCTACCCGAACTCTTTCCTGTCTTTACCATACCTGGATTGTCTTCGTCTTCTATAATTCATCTCAACCACTCTTCTCGATATGTTTTTTCTAGAGGTCCTGGGTCTATTAGCGCTACCGCACTAGTGAGTGGATCTCGGTCTGTAGAACCTTACACTTCAGTTCACCCGGAATCTTTCGTAGTGATGTTTGTTTCGATCATCTCCACTATCTTAAGGTCACCTAGATAAAGTTTAGGATTTTATACTACGAGACTTTCACGACGTAAGTTACACGGTCGTTTAAACCTTTTGAGTCGACACCGGTGTCTTGACTTTCTCCAGTCAAAAGTAAAGTTAGAGTTTCTTTTAGTTACGGTTTCTTACAAGTTTGATGGTGTGTTAAAGTGAGTAGAGTGTTTGATCGTTTCATTACGAGTTTTAAGAGGGTCGGTCCGAAGTTGTCATGTATTCGACACTTGAAGGTCTACTAGGTCGACCTCGATCTTTTCCGTCTTCTTGGCCTCTGGTTTAACGGTTGTACACAACCTAGTAACTTTTTGGTTCTCTCAAGGTCTTTTTGTAGACGACGACGACGACAACGATTCAGCGCAGTTAGTACAGACTGAGACACGCTGGGGTATCTACCGTCGGGTTGTCGGAGGAGACAGAGACCCTAAGAGGTCCGTTCTTATGACCTCACCCAACGGTAACGGAAGAGGCTCTTTTTGTAGATGAAGACGAAATAACTGATACGGTTTCGTAAACTGACACACCTAGTGTTGTTTGACACCTTTTAAGACTTTCTCTACCCGTATGATCTGGTGGACTGGACGGAGGACTCTTTATACATACGTCTAGTTCTTCGTTGTCAATCTTGACCTGTACCTTGTTGTCTGACCAAGGTTTAACCTGTTCCTCATGCAGTTCCGACATATAACGGTGGGACGAATACATTGAATATACGTCTCATGTAGTACTCTTTAAGACCCGCCCTTGTTCGTGTTCGACCTTAGTTCTGACGGTCCTCTTTATCGTTATTGGAGTCTATACGTCTACTGTGGTGGGAATACCGTCTTTCCCACTTTCTTCTTGATTTCTCGGAGACCTACTTTCACTTTCTCCTCTCACTTTTTCAACCGAATTTTGAGTTGTAACTCTTTTGATTCTAGTACCGTAGGTCAGGGTAGTGGAGTACCGTTTATTTACCCCTTTGTCACCTTAGTCTCTGTCTGAAATAAAACCCCCGAGGTTTTAGTCACGTCTACCACTGACGTGAGTACTTCAATTTTCTACGAACGAGGAACCTTCTTTTCGATACTGGTTGGATCTGTCGTATAATTTTTCGTCTCTGTAATGAAACGACTGTTTCCAGGCAGATCAGTTTCGATACCAAAAAGGTCATCAACCCATACCTACACTCTCAACCTGATGTTTCTTTCGACTCACAGTTTCTTGACTACGAAAACTTGACACCACAACCTCTTCTGGGAACTCTCATGGAACCTGTAGTTTCTCTAGGTTGGTCAGGTAGGATTTCCTTTAGTGAGGATTTATAATTATCCTTCCTGACTACGACTTCGACTTTGAGGTTATAAAACCGATGGACTACACTTCTTGACTGAGTAAACTTTTCTGGGACTACGACCCTTTCTAACTTCCGTCTCCTCTTCCCCTACTGTCTCCTACTCTACCGACCTACCGTAGTGGTTGAGTTACCTGTGAGTTCAGCACAGGTTGAGAAACGCTGGGGTATTTAACGTCGTGCGGTCCGGAGGGACAGGTAGTGGTAGAGGGCCTCAAGTGAGTCTAAGTGCAGGTAGCTCAGTCACTACGGTAGGTCGGTAGAGTAAGAGACAGTAGGGAAAGAGGAGGACGGGGGTTAGGGAGGGTCGTAGTCTCAGAAAAGGTTACTCAGTTAAGAAACGTACTCCACCGGTTTCATGACCTCAAAGTCGAAATCGTAGTAAGGAAGGTTTCTTTAGGGTCCCGACTAGAGGAAGTCTTACCTGACCAACCTAGAGGAACGTCAGGTTCCCTGAGAGTTCTCAGAAGAGGTTGTGGTGTCAAGTTTGCGTAGTTAGGAAGTCACGAGTCGGAAGAAGTGTCAGGTTGAAAGTGTAGGTATGTACTGGTGTCCTTTTTGGTATCGAAACTGATCTACCTGGAATCAACCGTTTCATTACAGAGACGAAAACTTATATGACACATCCAACCAGTATTGAAAAGAAGTTTCCTCGTTCGCAGAAAATTAAAGTACCGACGTCAGTGGTAGACGTCACTAAAACCTCGGGGGGTTTTATTTCAGACTGTGACAAAGGTGACAAAGGGGTAGACAAACGGTACTCCACTACTCCGGTCTACGGTACTAGAAGCAAAAGACTTACAACTCTAAATTCGGTTGAAAAAGCGAGAGGAGAAACTGAAAGTAGTTCTCCGAAAAATCGAGTGAAAGACGGTATTCCCACCACAGTAGACGTATAGACTCCAATAACTATGAAGAGGGCCGTTAGGACTAAGGTCGAACACAAAGAAGGTCAGGTCGCAAAGAGTACTACATGAGACGTATCTTCAATTTATTCGTCCCACTGTTATATGTCGGAACTGTATGAGGAAAAGGATAAACCTTGGTCAGACAAGAAGGTACAGGTCAAGATCGACAACGAAGGACTGGACGTATGTCCAAAGAGTTCTCCGTCCAGTCCACCAGACCATAAGGGTAGAGAAAGTCTTAAAAGGTCAAATAACACTAGGTGTGTCACTTTCCGAAACCGTATCAGTTATTTCGTCTTTAGCTACAAAAAGACCTTGAGAGAACGAAAAAGATACTAGGTCGTCTACAACCGTTAAACTAGAGACCAAGGAGACGGAAAAGATTTCGGTCACACTTACAGTCCCTCAAGTACCAAGTGCATAACGACTTCGGACCGAACCTCTTAAAACTCGTAATGAAATGATCGCACACTCTTCTCACGTTAACACACCATCAAACTCGTAAGAAACCACAACGGAAAGAAACCTTAACCTTACTTTTGACTGGAAAAGGTCAGGACACCGGTGACGACTCAAAAGGTTTAAACGACCGTATAACTAACGTCGTGAAAGTATCGTAGTAGAAAATCCTAAACTTTATCGAGTTGACCTTAAGGTAGTGGAGGTGATCGAAACAAGTATCACTACGAAAGATTCCGGGTGAACTGAATTGTAAGGTTCTACAGATCGAGATCTAATCACTAGTGTAGTAGTACTAATAGACCCAGCACTTCTAGAAAAAACATGTCAAGAAGGCACATAAGAACAGTCGAGAAGAATTATAGAAGACGAAGACAATCCAGGTATGGTAAAGACAGGAAATAGTTCCGGTAGAAACGTACTTTACAAGGGAACATAGAGATTAAAAGAACTTCTCTAGGGATCAGAAAGGGTAAGACAACAAAAGGAGATAAAGAAACGTAACTAGCGACTTCTTCCGAAAGAATAGAGAAGAACGATAAGAAACCTTGAGACGTAAGTCTACGAATATAGAAAGGAAAAGAGGAACCGAAAAGCGGAGAGAAGAAAAGTGTCGATAAACATTCCGGAGGGGTCTGTCGGTAAAATGAAAAAACGAAACGAAAAGGTACTCCTACCAGAACTAGGGACAGAGGACATGTTACAGTACTTGGAGTAAGGTATCAAGTAGTCCGTGAGATAGATAGTCTAGATCCGGGAATTTAGATAAAGAGTGAAGGTGACATATTAGTATTCCGTAAACTAAATCCAGTATGGACTTACCAGATCGCCAAAAGGGATGAAAGAAGTTAAACTCAGACTTAAACCATTATTCCTCAAGTACTAGACTCGGTGTCAGTCGAGGACCAACAACTGACATATCTCCAAGAGGTAGAAACCGACGTTTCTTATATTAGTCTAAAGTCACAACTGGTAGACCACTACAGGTACACATCTCAGAAGAGAACACAACAACCTTCTCCCACAAACGATACTGGTCACGTAAAAGAACCGTTTTGACAATCAGAAACGGGACGAAGTAAGACGTAAGGTTCCGGTCTAAACGGACAATGAGGTCCACAAAGAACTGAAGGATGAAAACGTAAGGTCAGGGGATATTACTTTTCCTGTAGAAAAAACCCACAATCAAGATTTTCCAGAACATCCAGAAGTATTTTGGCAAATTGAAGTCAAAGAAGTCACAATGACCAACCCCGTATCTGAACCTATTGACACTATAACTTACCAAACGGAACCTCTGCTTGTCTCTAGTAAGACAGCAAAAACTCTAACGTAGGTTCATGACGTAAAGTCTGAGAAAACAACTGGTACTACCGATGAGGTAAAGAAGACTCCCTAAGGACGGGCGTCATCATCTATGTTACCAGTAGACTCAATTTAAGTGGGTAAGGGCAGGTAAAATCAAGTGACTAAGGATCTTACAGCTGCAAGTGGGAACGGTAGAGAACAAACTGGTGAAGGTTAAACGGAACTAGTACCTGGACTGTAAGGTCCAAGGATACGTTATAACGAGAAATGTCGTAACCTAGAACGAAGATAGTGGTCAGTGTAGGTGTTGACCCATAACAAAAACGAAACCGAGGTAGGGAAGTAAGAAAGACCTCAATAAAGTCATATGGAAACACTATATTACATATATGGTTATAAAGGGGTATATATATATGTATTGTATATATACAATGTATAATATCACAAATATATATGATATATATAATGTTACAAATATATATAATATATTTTGTATATAATGTATAATGTTACAAATATACATATAATATATATTATATATAGTTACAAAACACGGAATTAACGGATCCTATTACACTAATCCATCCACTTAGTCATAACTGGTTCTCGTATTTTTTGTCTAACATTTTGAGATAAAAAAACGTGTTTGTACCGTTTTTAGGGGTGGATAAACTCTTTAGGATCCCTAGAAATCAAATTCCCTCTGGGACCGGGTTAAAGTAGTTTCTATGTTCCAACGTTAAGTGGTCGTTGAACAATCAGAGGAAGAACGAAACACCACGGGTCCGGACATGATACATATTTGTTGGGATCTTGGTTCGTCTACAAATTTTGGGTCCTCTGTGGTAAGTTCGTGTGGTCCATTCTATAATAAACCTACACGTTGGTTTTCACTCAAACGAAAGGGGTGTTTAACTAAGATGTCTCACAAAAGACGAAGGGTTTCTCTGGAGTTTTTAGTTTAATAAAAAAAGAAATTCATCGTGAGTACGAGCTGGGGATCCTAGGACTATTCTTCATTAAAATATGAGGTCTTTACTTTTGTGAGTAGAAAATTATAACAAACCCTTTATTTCTGGGTGCCCTAAGTTTATAAAAAGGGTTGTAATTTTATTTGACCTACAATCACTTTTCTTACTCAAACTTTGACCTTCATCAACTTCGGACTGATCAGGGTCTGTTACTCTGCCTTTGTGAGTGGAAAAACAGACTCACTCTTTTCTCAGTGTCTACACGACAAGTAGACACGGGTTTCCCTCCTTTTTCCTGTAAGATTTTGAGAAGAAGACCGAACTGTTTCTTTGGAGTATTTATAGAGTACCGGAAAATTTTTCATCTCTATAGTCAAAATTTTATTAATGATCCCTTCGTTTAATAATTCTATTGGTTAATCTTGACGTCCGACAACCTCTAACGGCCCTTTGAAAAGTCTCCTGTGTTTTCGTTAGAGAGGCGTTCAGACAGACAGAAATTTTCTCAGGAAACTTTTTCTTACGTGGTCAGGATTACTCCACCTACTTTGACCTCGGATAATATGTCTCACTTCATTCAGTCTTTCTTTTTGTGGTTATGTCATATGATTGTGTACATATACCTTAAATCTTTCTACCATTGCTACTGGGACATACGCTCTGTCGTTTTCTCTGTGTCTACATATCTTGCCTGACAACCTGAGACACCCTCTCCCTCTCCCACACTACTAAACTCTCTTCTCGTAACTTTGTACATATAATAGTATACACTTTGTCTAGCGGTCAGGTCCAGACAACGTACTCTGTCCCACGAGTCCTAGTCACGTGACCCTACTAGGTGTCCCTACCCTACCCCCACCCACCCTCCCCCCAAGTCCTACCCCTTGTGCACATGTAGGTACCGACTAAGTACAGTCACATACCGTTTTTGGTGACGTTATAACATTTCATTGATCGGAGGTTAATTTTATTTAAATTTTTTCTAAGGAAACATATTTATAGAACGTCTCTGTCAAAATATCATTGTCTTTTGTCGTGTTCTAATATACAAAGTCGTGTTTGACTTTCCTTTCATTCCGACCGTGAAAACACTTGTAGGATCTGAGTTCGGAAATAGTCTTTACGGAACCCTTAAGAGACCACCAGGTCCTCAATCTTACGGTGTAAACGTAACGACTCCCGTACCCAAGTTAGGATCAAGTCCTTGATTCCAGGACGTACGGCAGCACCACACCGTCTCTGGTTCGGTTGTGTTTGTTTTGGGATTGGGGCTGGAAGTACAATGACTTCACGAATAGTTATTGTACACGGATTAAGAAATATTCTCTTCTTTCTTGTAGAGAAGGAGACAAAAAGACTTTTTAAAGTCACCGTCAAACTCTCCTTTTCCGTTTCGATTTTACATGAAAGTTTTTCAAACCAACAATCTTAGAAACCACCGTTAACTATCTCTGGGTCGACTTTGTCTGTTTCCTCCTTGCCTTAAACAATACTCCTTACTCTGACAGAGTGTCTTGGGTTCGCGTCGCTGAACCGTCCTGGAACTGTCAACTGAGTTGGTCCAAGGGTTCGTCGTCCCCCTTGAGTCTTCTCCGAGAGGCAGGACCCAGAGGTGAAGGGGAAGTTCAGAGGTTAAAATAGACAAGAGGTTTGGTACCCCGTCTTTTATAAGTGGTAGATGTTGAGGGAGAGATCTTAAATTCTGTCAACTTTAGAAACTAGTTGTTTATAGACAATTCAATAACGATAACACACCAAGAGTCATCTGTCATTAGTTTTTTTATCTGGTTAAGCAAGGGGAAGATCTTGATCTAAGAGTACTCTGTCTATCAGTTATTTGTTCATTTATGTCTTTTACCACAGTCCACCAACGTTCGTTGTATTGTTTTTATTTTCGTCATATCTCCCTCTCTCAGTATCTCCACGATCAAATTTATCTTAATTACCAGTTCCTTCGGAGAAACTTTCCACTATAAACCGTTTTTAGATTTTCTTTTTCTCTGTCATTCGGTACGATTATGAACCCTCTATTACCCAAAACTACGAGACTCAAAACCATCTAAGGGTCAGAGGTCCTTCAAAGAAAATATTAATAATAAGTAAAATATCCTGATATCAACGAAAAAAAAAGTAGACACTGAGATAAAGAGGAAACGTTTTTCAAGTGTAGATGTTAAAAAGATCTAAGACGTATATTCGTTATAATATGTTATCGACAAAAAGAGAGGACTGAATGAAGTGAGACACATTGTCAGAGATCCAGGTGGGGACAGAGACGTTTCCAGTATAAAGTAAGGAAAATTACCGATTCATTATACGGTAACGGCACAAGTGATAAGTAGGGAGACATCTGCCTATGAATACAAAGAAGGTACAGATACCCGAGCGTGTCTCAGCCTGTGCTGACTTCGCTGAACCGACGTCGTCGTCGTCGTACAGGACCGATAACATTTAGTACGACGCTACTTGTAGCCCCACGTAGATAGGAAAACTTAATACTAAAAGAGGTCTATATACGGGTTCTTACCCTAACGTCCTAGTATACCATCGAGATGAAAACTAAAAAATTCCACAAAGGTGCGACAGAAGGTATCACCGACATGGTTACATGTAAGGGTGGTTGTCACGTCCTCCCCAAGGGAAAGAGGGTGTGGGAGAGGTCGTAAAACAAACATCCTGTTGTTTGAAGAATTTCACTAGTGCACTTAGACAGACGACCTGCTACGATCAGGTCCGTCACCTACGTCACCAAGGCCGCGGGAGGTCGTCCGGGATCGAGACGGGGTACTACTGAGAGAGCGAGTAGAGACCGGCGTCTCGCGGTCGTGGTTACGGTTCACGGAGTCAAGAAGTGTGCTGAAGGCCCCCTCGCAAAGTCGAGAAAGTCGGTCGGAGCCTACGTTAGGATTCTCCTCGACTCCGCTCCCCTACTGATTCACGTACGTCCCTTGAAAGAAGAGTAGGGGTGTGGAGGCAGTCGAGGGTCTGTTTGAGATTTCTATTTATATGTTAAGTTCAGTATCATGTGAACATATGTTCGTTGAAGTTTTATTCAGGGGTTTCACTTAAGCGGAGAAGGTCGGGAGGGATACATTCGTGTGTATGTGTGTGTCTCCTCTTGCGACGAGTGTCCCGTGGGTCAACTTTCAAGACCGTGGTTGTGACCGACACGAGTAAACGATGTCGCGTAAATCGAGAGTGATCGATCTCACGGGAGGACTCAAATGCCGGGACACAACAACGTTCGCCCCAAGGGGTCCTTGACTGAGTCTGACTCCTGCACATATACTGTAAGTAATTCCTCACGGACACCTAATTGTGGAGACCTTCCCTTCTCTTCCCCTTCCTTCCTTCGACCTCACCTACCTCCCTCTTCAGTTTAACACTAAGTCGGAGTTACTGTCGGAACCAGTTACGGGGTCCCTCGAGCCCTCGATGCTACTGAGAGGCGTCGACAGGGCACACACGCGTCCGATTCAGCGAAGTCAGTACGGACTGAGACACAACCGGATATCTGATGTCGGGTGGTCCGACGAGACAGGTACCCTAAGAGGTCCGTTCTGAGGACCTCACCCAGCAGTACCTCACCCAACGGTACGGGGGAGGTCCCCTGGAAGACTGGGTCCATAGTGTGGGCGCAGAGAAGACAGAGGATGTGACCGTCCGACGAGACAGGTACTCTAAGAGGTCCGTTCTGAGGACCTCACCCAACAGTACGGGGCGAGGTCCCCTGGAAGACGGGGTCCCTAGTGTGGGCGCAGAGAAGGCAGAGGACGTGACCGTCCACCCGAGAAGTGGTGGTCGCGGTGGACCCTTCGGCGTCGACAGGTTCAGTCGACCTGGTTTTACCGTCCTGAAAACACAAGAGCGTAGTCACCAAACCTCCTTCGGGTCCGGTGTATCTCTCCGATACGTACACAAGGTCAGTTTTCGGGGTGACTCCAGGGACGGTTGTCAGGTGTAGGAGGGCGTGTGTGCACCTACTCCTTCGGAGTCTTACTGAGATCGGTGTCGGCAGACTGAAGTTGGGGGGGCTCTCTGATCCGAGTCGACTCAGGGCAGTCGGGGTTGCGACATTCTCTATGATTTCACGTCTGGTGGCGAGGTACGATACGTCGACTCCGCCACACAATGTGTCGACGTCTATCGGTTTTGTAACTTCTCGGGAGGGGCTCCCCGACTTCGTCCAGATAGAGTGGGAGAAGATCAGTCTTCGTGAATTATGAGAACAGAAACCTAGATTGGTAGTATAGTTTCAAGGATAGTGTTAGAGAAAGTTCTCTAAAATGTAGGAAGTTTTCTTCTAGAATTCTAGACGGAAAGTAAAGGGACTCCATCTGTTCGACTATTAAAAGGACATTACCCACCGTACACCTACCACTCCGGTTCCGGTGACTTCATTGTGAAATAAAAGACACCTCTAGTGAACGTGATGTGGGGTTTGGTTCATCGGCATGGTCCCCCTGTAACATTAAGTGATAACACTGAAAATGGACGAGTGTAAATGATCAGGTAAGACTCTGAAATGATGTCATTCATTTCTTTATTTAGTGGAATCTCCTTTTTTCAGTTATCACTTTCTTTTTCAAAAATTCAACTGTCTTTGGTAACTTCCTAAATTTTTCCTCTTATTGTTCAAGAGTCTAAATGTATAAATTTTGTTACGACAAAGACAACACACCTCCTATCTTCTTCCTTCTACTTAATCCTCCGATACCGTCAGTAGGGGTCCTTTCTACTATCTGCTCTTAGTTCTCCTAAACTACGGTCTCCGAAGACACCACCGAGTCTGGCATTTCTTGGACGGACGTTACGTCCTCTGGACCCAAGTCAGGGACCCAACCCTTCTAAGGGGACCTCTTCCCTTACCGTTGGGTGAGGTCGCAAGAACGGACCTCTTAGGGTACCTGTCTCCTCGGACACCCCGATGTCAGGTGCCCCAGAGTTTCTCAGTCTGTGCTGACTCGTTGATTGTGATTGTGAATCTACACCTTCCAATGTTCTCACTTTAATAGTTCCTATTAAAGATCCAAAGACCCTACTCGTCGGCCTTCTTTTCCGACTTTCTTTTCGTCTTAATCTTCTCACCCTTTCTAGTCTTTCAAGCCCCAAAAATTACGATTAACTAATTAATTAAAGAGCCGTCACGACTCAGAACCAACGCCGTACGTGTCAGAAAGGACCGTCGCACACCTGAGTCGACGCCGTGCACCCCCAGATCAAGGGACTGGTACCCACCTTAGGACCGGGGGACGTAACCCTCGTACCTCAGAGTCGGTGGTCGGGTGGTCCCTGGTCCGTCTTCAGAGGGTTTTCAAGTCAAACACCGACGACGACGATTCAGCGAAGTCAGCACAGGCTGAGACACGCTGGGGTACCTGTCGTCGGGTGGTCCGAGGCGGTAGGGACCCTAAGAGATCCGTTCTTGTCACCTCACTCAACGGTAAAGGATGAGGTTACGTACTTTCACTTTTCACTTTCACTTCAACGAGTCAGCACAGGTTGAGTCGCTGGGGTACCTGACACCGGGTGGTCCGAGGAGGTAGGTACCCTAAAAGGTCCGTTCTCACGACCTCACCCCACGGTAACGGAAGAGGCTTTTCAAGTCAAAGTCAAGTCAGAGCGTCAACACAGGCTGAGAAACGCTGGGGTACTTATCGTCGAAGTCAAATCGGTACAAGTTTAAGTGTATGAAGGTACTTACTTTTACAGTCCTTGTTAGGCAACCTATTATGGGAAACCTTGGGGTCTCTCTCCACACCTGACCTTCCCCTTTGCATTCCCTTGTG
Source organism: Capra ibex (assembly GCA_006410555.1). Taxonomy (NCBI): domain Eukaryota; kingdom Metazoa; phylum Chordata; class Mammalia; order Artiodactyla; family Bovidae; genus Capra; species Capra ibex. Next base: position 1,089,777 of record SJYO01039250.1, on the reverse strand, counting down.
AGGTTTGACGTCTACACGAGGACGTACACAACAACGAATTAGTTTACACGAGCAACAAAGGAAATCGTAGAAGTTTCTCATAACAAGCCGGAGCGTCTTTACGTGCATACGGACTAAACGTTTCACCGACGTTTTGCAGACGGTGGACCACCTGTCAGTGCCTCTCTCGATATTTACATGGAGTTGGCTTCCCTATCTTTGCACAAATGACTGTTCATCGTGTCTAGAAGAATTACAGTAACAGAATGATTATTTGTAAGTGTAGAAATAGACATAAGGAGTAATACCTTTTAACCGGTATAAATTTGGATTTAGTGTAGTTTCACACTTCGTGACTTTTCTACAAATTTTCCTTAGAAATCAAAGTATTTCATAATTTTGGTTGTAATTCTTATTAAGGGGTTTAACCTATAAGATCCTTGATGTGGTCTTTTCTACATCCGAAACCCGAGAAACTGTCTTTCATTTAATTATAAACCCCGAAAGGACTACCGAGTCTACCATTTCTTGCACGGACGTTACGTTCTCTGGGTCCAAATTAGGGACCCCGTACTTCTGGGGGACCTCCTCCCTTACCGTTGGGTAAGGTCATAAGAACAGACCCTAAGTGTACCTGTCTCCTCGGACCGTCCGATGTCAGGTACCCCAACGTTTCTCAGTCTGTACTTATAAATAAAAAAGGGAGTCCACTGTCGGCAACCAAAGACCTCGACCGAATAGGTCCGAGAACTCTTGACTGACCAGTGTAGAGAGGGGTTGACATACAAGACACTAAAGTCTGACCATCGAACTTTAACCCGTACCACCCTCATAAATATAATTCTTCAGTTGTTTCTCAAGTTTAGTCTTAAAGAAACAAAAACGAAAGTCTTTCGGTGTAGTACGTATCTAGTGAAAAGAAAGAACTCAGGTGGTTAAAAATTGTTTTCGTTAGGCACCTTGTAAACAAAATTTAAAAAAATAAAATAAATTTGTGTAAAGATTTAAACCCACAGGTACCTTAGAAAATCCTTTATTATAACCTTAAAATATGAAAATCAACCTCCTCTGGCCTCACTTAAAAAATCCAATAAATACTGATTTTACTGTAATTTTTTTAACATAGAGTTTAACAACGACAGAGTAATGGTTATGACCGTCAACCTAAAGAACTACACTACTAACAGTCGATTAGCCACGTTAATTAGTAAGTCAAGTCAAGTCAAGTCAGCGAGTCAGCACAGGCTGAGAAACGCTGGGGTACTTAACGTCGTGCGGTCCGGAGGGACAGGTAGTGGTTGACGGCCTCAAGTGAGTCTGAACACAGGTAGCTCAGTCACTACGGTAGGTCGGTAGAGTAGGAGCCAGCAGGTGAAGAGGAGGACGGGAGTTAGGGAGGGTCGTAGTTTCAGAAAAGGTTACTCAGTTGAGAAGTGTACTCCACCGGTTTCATGACTTCAAAGTCGAAATCGTAGTAAGGACGGTTTCTTGTGGGTCCTGACTAGAGGAAGTCTTACCTGACCAACCTAGAGGAACGTCAGGTTCCCTGAGAGTTCTCAGAAGAGGTAGTGGTGTCAAGTTTTCGTAGTTAAGAAGTCGCGAGTCGGAAGAAGTGTCAGGTTGAGAATGTAGGTATGTACTGGTGTCCTTTTTGATATCGGAACTGATCTACCTCGAATCAACCGTTTCATTACAGAGACGAAAACTTATACGATAGATCCAACCAGTATTGAAAAGAAGGTTAGAAAATTAAAGTCCGACGTTAGTAATATATCGAGGTTTTAACCCTCGTCTTTAGTTTTTCAAGATTCATGTGTAGTCACCTCCTTGTACACGAAACACTGACAGGACCAGATAAAGATCTCCCCACCTGAACTCTCCCTATCAAGTCAAGTCAACAAGTCAGTACAGACCGAGAAACGTTGGGGTACCTGACGTCGTGCGGTCCGGAGGGACAGGTAATGGTTGAGGACCTCGAAAGAGTTTGGGTACAGGTAACTCAGCCACTCCGGTAGGTTGGTAGAATAGGAGACAGTAGGGGAAGAAGAGGACGGAAGTTAGAAAGGGTCGTAGTCTCAGAAAAGTTTACTCAGTCAAGAAGGGTAGTCCACTGGTTTCATTACCTCAAAGTCGAAGTCGTAGTCAGGAAAGTTACTTATAAATCCCGACTAAAGGAAATCCTACCTGACCAACCTAGAGGAACGTCAGGTTCCCTGAGAGTTCTCAGAAGAGGTTGTGGTGTCAAGTTTTCGTAGTTAAGAAACCGCGAGTCGAAAGAAATATCAGGTTGAGAGTATAGGTATGTACTGGTGACCTTTTTGGTATCGAAACTGATCTACCTGGAAACAACGGATTCATTACAGAGACGAAAAATTATACGACAGTTCCAGCCAGTATTGAACAGAATGTTCCTTACTCGTAGAAAATTAAAGTACCGACGTCGGTGGTAGACGTCACTCAAACCTCGGGGGGGTTTTATCAGACAGTGACAAAGGTGACAAAGGGGTAAATAAACGGTACTTCACTACCCTGGTCTACGGTACTAGAATCAAAAGACTTACAGAAAACATAAACAGACCACTGAGTCTTAGTCAGGGAGACTACAAAGGACTCCCGTCCCACTAGTCGAATGGAAACAGAGATGTAACGGAATTTCTTCGAATTTGATATTCCCCCGAGTAAAAATTTTTATTTTGAGAAGAATTGTGTATTTCTGTACAGGATCTGTCTCTCGATAACCTAGTCCATGAAATACAAGTCAAGAAGTGGTACGGTATAAGATTTTATCTTAAAAGTCTAGAATACCCAAGATATTTGAGAGTCTATTTTCTCTTCCGTCGAGAGACGAAAGACTTTGTCCTTACTACTCCGGACAAAGTACAGTCGTCTCCAAGCTATACCGTCTCTTTAAAGCGAGTCACCCTTTTCAATGTCCGAGGAGGTAATGACAAGTTACCATTCACAGATATGAAACATTAACCACGTCCACCTAACTCTACCACTAAACTAGAGGTTAAGTTTCCCGTTTCCTCTGTCGTCATAACCTATAATTCCCACTGTTGACCCTTTCAAATTGATTACATTATATCAGTATCGGTCCATCTAAATGGAAAGTGAAGGAACACCTGCAGCTAGAAACATAGGGGTTGTGGGTCGTTTTTTTAGAGTTCTCAATAGACAAATAAAAAATGCTTCAATATTTCCATTTTTATTTACGTTAGTACAAAAATTACGGACGTTCAAGGTACTCCAATCTCCAGTATAGACAGAACATTTATGACATAGGAGTCACAGACCGTATATCATCCCTTAAGTATTTACAAATAACTTACCTGTAAAGATTATATCTATAATCCTTACTATAATTTATGACCTAGATAAATTTAAACACAAAGTCCATAAGACCGAATGGGTCTTACGGTCAGATAAAACCCAAGAAAACAAACAAAACAAGAAATTTTTATAAATAATAAAACGAAAGGAGGGAAAAGGAAAAGTGTTTTACTTCCTTGGACTTCTTTTCCGTGTTTTTGAACAGAAGTCAAGTCAAGTCAAGTCAGCGAGTCAACATAGGCTGAGAAACACTGGGGTACTTAGCGTCGTGCGGGCCGGAGGGACAGGTAGTGGTAGAGGGCCTCAAGTGAGTCTGAGCGTAGGTAGCTCAGGTACTACGGGAGGTCGGTAGAGTAGGAGACAGCAGGGGAAGAAGAGGACGGGGGTTAGGGAGGGTCGTAGTCTCAGAAAAGGTTACTCAGTTGAGAAGTGTCCTCCACCGGTTTCATGACCTCGAAGTCGAAATCGTAGTAAGGAAGGTTTCTTTAGGGTCCCGACTAGAGGAAGTCTTACCTGACCAACCTCGAGGAACGTCAGGTTCCCTGAGAGTTCTCAGAAGAGGTTGTGGTGTCAAGTTTTCGTAGTTAAGAAACCGCGAGTCGGAAGAAGTGTCAGGTTGAGAGTGTAGGTATGTACTGGTGTCCTTTTTGGTATCGGAACGGATCTGCCTGGAATCAACCGTTTCCTTACAGAGACGAAAACTTATACGATAGATCAAACCAGTATTGAAAAGAAGGTTCCTCATTCGCAGAAAATTAAAGTACCGACGTCAGTGGTAGACGTCACTAAAACCTCGGGTTTTTTTACTTCAGACTGTGGCAAAGGTGACAAAGGGGTAGATAAAGGGTACTTCACTACCCTGACATACCGTACTGGAAACAAAAGACTTACAACTCGAAATTCGGTTGAAAAAGTAAGAGGAGAAAGTGAAAGTAGTCCTCCGAGGAGAAGTGAAAGACGGTATTCCCACCACAGTAGACGTATAGACTCCAATAACTATAAAGAGGACCGTCAGGACTAAGGTTGAACACAAAGAAGGTCAGGTCGCAAGGAGTACTACAAGAGACGTATCTTCAATTTATTCGTCCCACTGTTATATGTAGGAACTGCATGAGGAAAAGGATAAACCTTGGTCAGACAACAAGGTACAGGTCAAGATTGACAACGAAGGACTGGACGTATATCCAAAGAGTTCTCCGTCCAGTCCACCAGACCATAAGGGTAGAGAAAGTCTTAAAAGGTGTCAAATAACACTACGTGTGTCAGCTTCCGAAACCGTATCAGTTATTTCGTCTTTATCTACAAAAAGACCTTGAGAGAACGAAAAAGGTACTAGGTCGCCTACAACCGTTAAACTAGAGACCAAGGAGACGGAAAAGATTTTGGTCGAACTTGTAGACCTTCAAGTGCCAAGTGCATAACGACTTCGGACCGAACCTCTTAAAACTCGTACTGAAATGATCGTACACTCTACTGACGTTGACACGTCATCAAACTCGTAAGAAACCGTAAAGGAAAGAAACCCTAACGTTACTTTTGACTGGAAAAGGTCAGGACACCGGTGACGACTCAAAAGGTTTCAAAACTGAAGTGTAAGGTTCTACAGACCGAGATCTAATCACTAGTGTAGTAGGACTAATAGAACCAGCACTTCTAGAAAAAACATGTCAAGAAGGTACATAAGAATGGTGGAGAAGAATTATAGAAGACGAAGACAATCCAGGTATGGTAAAGACAGGAAATAGTTCCGGTAGAAACGTACTTTACAGGGGAACCATAGAGATTAAAAGCATTTCTCTAGAGATCAGAAAGGGTAAGACAAGAAAAGGAGATAAAGAAACGTAACTAGCGACTTCTTCCGAAAGAATAGAGAAGAACGATAAGAAACCTTGAGACGTAAGTCTACGAATATAGAAAGGAAAAGAGGAAACGAAAAGTGGAGAGAATAAAAGTGTCGATAAACATTCCGGAGGGGTCTGTCGATAAAACGAAAAACTTAAAGAAAAGGTACCCCTACCAGAACTAGGGACAGAGGACATGTTACAGTGCTTGGAGTAAGGTATCAAGTAGCCCGTGAGATAGATAGTCTAGATCCGGGTTCATTCTACCATCCACGACGTTCTCCCGTAGTCTCCCGTCTGTGTGACTTTGGTATGAGTGTCTTTTACTCAGTCAGATTAGTGTGATCCTGGTGTCGGAACAGATTCAGTTACTTTGGTTCGGTACGGACCTCCCGTTGGGTTCTGCCCACCCAGTACCACCTCTCCAGACTGTCTTACACCAGGTGACCTCTCGCCTTACGTTCGGTGAAGTCATAAGAACAGAACTCTTGGGGTACTTGTCATACTTTTCCGTTTTACAATCCTATGACTTTCTCCTTGAGGGGTCCAGTAATCCACGGGTTATACGATGACCTCTAGTCACCTCTTTATTGAGGTCTTTCTTACCTCCCCACCTCGGTTTCGTTTTTGTTATGGGTCAACACCCACACTGACACTATCTTCGTTCTAGGCTACGACATTTCTCGTTATAACGTATCCTTGGACCTTACAGTCCAGGTACTTAGTTCCGCTTAACCTTCACCAGTTTGTTCTCTACCGTTCACACTTACAGCTGTAAGATCCTTAGTCGCTTGATTTTACCTGACCTTACCCACTTAAATTGAGTCTACTGGTAATATAGATGATGACGCCCGTCCTTAGGGAGTCTTCTTTACCTCATCGGTAGTACCAGTTGTTTTCTCAGACTTTACGTCATGAACCTACGTTAGAGTTTTTGCTGTCTTACTAGAGACAAGCAGAGGTTCCGTTTGGTAAGTTATAGTGTCAATAGGTTCAGATACGGGGTTGGTCATTGCGACTTCTTTGACTTCAACTTGCCAAAATACTTCTGGATGTTCTGGAAAATCTTGATTGTGGGTTTTTTCTGCAGGAAAAGTAATATCCCCTGACCTTACGTTTTCATCCTTCAGTTCTTTGTGGACTTCATTGTCCGTTTAGACCGGAACCTTACGTCTTACTTCGTCCCGTTTCTGATCATCTCAAAACGGTTCTTTTACGTGACCAGTATCGTTTATGGGAGAAGGTTGTTGTGTTCTCTTCTGAGATGTGTACCTGTAGTAGTCTACCAGTTGTGGCTTTAGTCTAACTAACATAAGAAACGTCGGTTTCTACCTCTTCGAGATATGTCAGTTGTTTTGTACAGAATTCGTTTCAATGTAATCAAAATGAACAGTTGTCAAAGAAAGGAAGAATTCATCAATTGTAAATATTAGAAAGTCCCGTTGTAGGAGATAGTAGACTTGAAACTTCTAGATTAATTGGGATAAAGGAAAGCGAGAGAGTTGTACGACAAACAACCGTCTGGATAGAGAAAACACACTGTACTACGCAAAAACGAAAGAAGTACAGGGAAGATTGATGAAAAGTGAATGTGTTTCTCCAGTCCAGATCTTTGGTGTGGAGTATCGACTCTAAAGGTACTCTGCAAGAAACTTTGAGAGAGTTTAATTCGTGACCTTATCTATAAAACCCCGAAGGACACCGGGTCGACCATTTCTTAGACGGACGTTACAGCCTCTGGACCCAAGCTAGGGACCCAACCCTGCTAGGGGACCTCCTCCCGTTCTTTTGGGTGAAGTCATAACAATGGACCTCTTAGGGTACCTGTCTCCTCGGACCGTTCGTTTTAGGAACCCCAGTGTTTCTAGACCTGTGCTGACTTCGTTGAATCGTACGTGTGTGTGTGTATATAGAACATCATGTTTTACAGTGGATGACTTGGGACCCCTGTTTCCCTAGTTGTCAGTCGTCACAGTCAAGTTACTGTAACGTGTTTTTCACGATACCCCCTGAAGAGACCGTCAGGACACCAATCCTGAGACGTGAAGGTATGGCCCCGTACCCAAGTTAGGGACTAGTCCCTTGATTCTAGGGTATTCGACAAACCGTACCGGTTTGGTTGGTTGTTTGTTTTTCACAGTACCCAGCAACAAATACACTCTGGGTACGAGTCAAACCTGGGGTCCGTCCTTCTAGAAAGGCTAGTGTCGAGTCACCGGTCTCCTTATCCCCTAGTCAAAGGTGTCTCTCTCTCATGTTTGAGACTTATAAGTCCGACGTCTCTGGTTGGATGTCTTAGCAGATCAGTCCAAGTCACTCATTTCCAAGAATGTATCGTCATGTTATTGTCAAATAGGGAACCCCAAAGAAAGGTTATATATCCCACTTTTTGCTCTGCGCCTCTACGACACGTCTTTCCCTGGACGGAAGTCACTCGTTACTCGTTCACGGTGTGAAACGTCACATTGTGTGCATCGTGTCCACACAGAAAGATAGTGTGAGACCCCCTTGTAGGTTGGCATTACAATTAAAGGTCCTGAGTAGGAGGAGACGAAAAGTATACATCTCCTTCTGGACGTGTGTGCTTACGAGACTAAACGATAATTCCAGTAAGAGACAATAAACAGATGTAAATTTCACCAAAGTGTATTAAGTTTTTCTATGTACGTGGGGCTACAAGTGACGTAGTGACAAATGTTATCGGTCGTGTACCTCCGTCCGACGTGCGGGTGACTGTCTCCTCATCTATTTTTATACACCGTGTATGTCTGTCACCTCGCGATGAGTCAGTATTCTCTCCTACCTTGTACCAAACGTCGACGGACCTACCTGGATATCTGACAGTATTCCTAACCTCATTCAGTCTGTCCGTTTATAGTATACTACAACGAATATACAAATCAAGTCAGTGAGCTAGCACAGGCTGAGAAACGCTGGGGTACTTGACGTCGTGCGGTCCGGAGGGACAAGTAGTGGTTGAGGACTTTAGGTGGGTTTGGGTACAGGTAGCTCAACCACTACGGTAGGTTGGTAGGGTAGGAGACAGCAGGGGAAGAGGAGGACGGGAGTTAGAAAGGGTAGTAGTCTCAGAAAAGTTTACTCAGTCGAAAAGGGTAGTCCACCGGGTCCATAACCTCAAAGTCGAAGTTATAGTCAGGAAGGTTACTTGTGGGTCCTGACTAGAGGAAATCCTACCTGACCAACCTAGAGGAACGTCAGGTTCCCTGAGAGTTCTCAGAAGAGGTTGTGGTGTCAAGTTTTCGTAGTTAAGAAGCCGCGAGTCGAAAGAAATATTAGGTTGAGAGTGTAGGTATGTACTGATGACCTTTTTGGTATCGGAACTGATCTACCTGGAAACAACCGTTTCATTATAGAGACGAAAACTTATACGATACATCCAACCAGTATTGAACAGAATGTTCCTCATTCGCAGAAAATGAAAGTACCGACTTTAGTGGTAGACGCCACTAAACCCTCGGGTTTTTTTATTTCAGACTGTGACAAAGGTGACAAAGGGGTAGATAAAGGGTCCTTCACTACCCTGGTCTACGGTACTAGAAGCAAAAGACTTACAACTCGAAATTCGGTTGAAAAAGTGAGAGGAGAAAGTGAAAGTAGTTCTCCGAAAAATCAAGGAGAAGTGAAAGACGGTATTCCCACCACAGTAGACGTATAGACTCCAAGAACTATAAAGAGGGTCGTTAGAACTAAGGTCGAACACGAAGAAGGTCGGGTCGCAAAGAGTACTACATGAGACGTATCTTCAATTTATGCGTTCCACTGTTATATGTAGAACTGCATGAAGAAAAGGATAAACCTTGGTCAGACAAGAAGGTACAGGTCAAGATTGATAACGAAGGACTGGATGTATATTCAAAGAGTTCTCCGTCCAGTCCACCAGACCATAAGGGTAGAGAAAGTCTTAAAAGGTGTCAAATAACACTACGTGTGTCAGTTTCCGAAACCGTATCAGTTATTTCGTCTTTATCTACAAAAAGACCTTGAGAGAACGAAAAAGGTACTAGGTCGCCTACAACCGTTAAACTAGAGACCAAGGAGACGAAAAAGATTTTGGTCGAACTTGTAGACCTTAAAGCACTAAGTGTATAACGACTTCGGACCGAACCTCTTAAAACTCGTACTTAAATGATCGCACACTCTACTCACGTTAACACACCATCAAACTCGTAAGAAGCGGTAACGGAAAGAAACCCTAACCTTCCTTTTGACTGGAAAAGGCCAGGAATTTATATACGAATATACACCTTAGATTTTTTTTACCATGTTAACTTGAATAAGTACTTTGTCTTTATCTCAGTGTCTACATCTTTCGTTTAAGTATCATTGACCCCCCTTTCACCCCCTTACCCCTTCAACCCTATAGTTATGACTTAGACACCACACGATATAACAAAGTCGACACAGGTTGAGAAACACTGAGATACCTGACATCGGACGGTGCAATGAGACAGGTACCCTAAGAGGTCTGTTCTTATGACTTCACCCAACGGTACGGGAGGAGGTCCCCTAGAAGGGTTGGGTCCCTAGTTTGGGTACAAGACGACTCAGAGGACGAAACCGACCGTCCGAGAAACGGCGACCACGGTGACCCCTTCACGCCGTGTGTGTGTGACGATACATATTCGACGCGAAGGGGTCCCGAGGTCACCATTTCGTGAGTGTCCGGTCACGTCCTCTGAGTTGTCTACGTTCAAACTAGGGACTCACCCTTTCTAGGGGACCTCCTCCCGTACCGTTGGGTGAGGTCATGAGAACGGACCCTTAGGGTACCTGTCTCCTCGAACCGCCCGTCGTTTCTCAGTCTGTCCTGACTTCTCTCAATCGTGTGTGTGTATATATTTTATTTATTAACCCGAAGGGACCACCACGTCTCCAATTTCACAGACGGACGTTACACCCTCTGGACCCAAGCTAGGGACCCAGTCCTTCTAGGGGGTCTCTTCCCTTACCGTTGGGTGAGGTCATAAGAACGGACCTCTTAGGGTACCTGCCTCCTCGAACCACCCGATGTTAGGTGCCCGGCGTTTCTCAGCCTGTGCTGACTCGCTGAATTATTCCTGGATGAGATACCGCGTCCCTTGAGATGAGTTATGAGACATCACTGGATAAAAACCGGTCAAAAAAGTGAGAGGGGAAAGTGAAAGTAGTTCTCCGAGAAATCAAGAAGAAGCGAAAGACGGCATTCCCACCACAGAAGGCGAATGTTCTATTTATTCATGATCCCTACACTCCATATCGTACTATCGATATCAATTCTGACACACTACATGTCCTTTCAACAACTCTCATTTAAAATTTTCAACAGTGTTCCTTCTTATAAAAAAGACAAAAAAGAAAAAGAAAATAGGTATACTCTACTACCTAAGATCGATTTGTGATGGTATTATACACATTATATAACATGGTGTTATATACATGGTAAACGACATATGGAGTTTGAATAAGACACTACATACAGTTAATATAGAGTTATTTCGACCTTTACTTTATTTTTCCCTCTCGGGGGACTCGTCCTATGAAAGGATTCTGTCTAGAACACACACACACACACACACACACACACACACACAGACACGCACGTACGCGCGCGTGAGTCAGCACAGACTGAGACGTTAGGATACCTGACATCGGACGGTCCGAGGAGACAGGTACCCTAAGAGGTCCGTTCTCATGACCTCACCCAACGGAACGGGAGGAGGTCTTCTAGAAGGACTGGGTCCCTAAGTTGGGTGCAGAGAACACAGAGGACATAACCGTCCACCTAAGAAATGGTGTCTAGAGGATTATACCTCAATTCCTTAGAGACCTATGTTAGTATATCATTGTTGGTTACCAGGTACAATTTTCCGTGTTAAGGGAAAAACAAGACACTTTTCCTTTTACCTCCTTTCCGTGTATTTATGAAAGCGATATGTCTCCTCTTCTTTGTTCCTGAAGCTTTGACGTGTCTTGGACCAAAGTTCGAGTAGGGTAGTGAAGGACAAACTTGAACCTCTTCAACAAATTAGAGAAACGCGGAACTTTTAGGTCTATTATTACAGATTCTCGACAACGTTCCTAATTAACTGTAAGTCAAATTGTATTATTTATTGTGAACGTTTAGTAAATTCTTTATATATAGTAAAATACTCACTATAGAAACACTATATACCTGGTGTCTTTTCGATATAAACAGATTTCTCTTTGATGTCTCTTGATTTTATGACTGACGTAAAAAGTAAAAGGGGAAATGTAAATTTAACGTTTCTCTGTTAATATTTCGGCCAGATCGTATCGGTATTAGAAGATGATACACAGTCCAAGGTCAAGAACATTCACGATATTTTAATTCAAGGGGTGTCCATTTCTTGACTTAGATAGTAGAACGGACTATGTTGGGCAAAGAAAAAAACTGAAGGACCAAAGAAACTTCTCGTAGTGGAGGAGGGGACGAACTTTGTGCTCAGTAAAAACTTTTGGTGTAGAGGGAGGGGTGGTGGATGACTTGAATGAAGGAGTAAGAAGAGTTTTAGGTAGAGGTGAGTAGAGGTAAAGATCCCGGTGGTGGGATCGAGTCCGGAGGTTGGACAAAAAGAACAGAGTCCAGAGAAAGGAGGTGATTTAAGAAAAGTAGACATCGACGGTTTGTTAGAATTCGTTTATTACGGACTCGGACAAAGTGGGGTAATGGAGACGGACATAACTTTGCAGGGACCCTCGAGGGGTAACGAATGGTCGACTTGAGGTCCGTAAGTTATGGAAGTGTTCTACTGGTATATGATTGAAAGACCGGAACAGAATTATTGAGATGAAAGCCGTAGGAGGAGGAACGGAAAGGGGTTTGTTCCTCCTCCCAAAAAAAAAAAATGGAGGTATTTAGATAATAATAAAGAATATGCATGAAACTCTTTGGATTTGAAAGTAAAGTAAAGAAGTTTAGTAGAGAGGGAAATTTCTGTTTTGGTTTACGGTAGATTGTTTACTTTATCATCCGAACGTCTTTTAAGTAAAATTTCACTTACTTGAATGAACTAAGTAACTAATTTATTTAATTAGTTATTTACATATTCACTTTATTTACTTACTTATTTTAAGATGGGACTTCCCGATCCAACTAAGGACCTTATTCTAGTTTTATTAACTTTACATTTAGTAATCTTCTAATTACACCCTAAACTAATCCATCTATTTTTACCTCCGTTCTTTGGAAATGAAACCGTTCTTCTTACCTCCCAATCTTTACCCCTCGACTCGACCTTGGTTCTTGTCTTATACTACCCAGTACGAATAATTGTTCGTCTTTTCCAGTTACTCTTTTGTTCAATCCGGTCCTAACAAATATTGTCGTGTCTGAACTGAGTCTCCCCATTTTAAACGTTTTTTTACTTAACGATGGTGAATCTTAAATCTAAACAAAAACTGACCACCGAAAGTTTTGCACCGGACGTCTGGGGTACCTCAGGGATCCTTTGATGGATGTTGCAGTTTTGATAAAAGTGTTATCATGATTCTGTATTAAACGGGGGGAATGACGCAACTATAAACATGGTACTATGTTTCCGTCGCGACCCATTTTACCAATCACGGAATTGTCTTTAGTTTCGTCACTATGGTTCGACGCTCATCAGTAACGCAAGAAGTAACGACATATATCAGTCGGACAGACATAAGGGTGTCTAAGTTAGTTGGTACCTGACTTTAAAAATTTCAAAAAAGAAAACTTTTAAAGGTTTTTCGTTTTGAACTTAAACGACGCGGTTGTTGGTAAATGTATCATAAATGTGACACAATCTACAATATTCATTAGGTCTCTACTAAATTTTATATGACCTTCGATAAGGTATCCAATATACGTTTATGATACGGTAAATTATATTCTCTGAGCTCGTGGGAGTCTAAAATCGTCGACGTCCCGCAGGACCTTGGTGGGGGTGTCTATGATTCCTTACTAACATGAGTGTCATTTTGTTCTCTTAAATTCTTATACGAACTATTTTGTCATTTTTAATAATTGAAACAATTTAGACTTAGGAACTAGTGTACAGAAAGTTTTCAATACACTCCGTCTTACGTATTTCGTAAGGACTACGTATGGTTTCTTGTTACCAACAGAGTTCCTTTTCCTAAATACATTAGTTCGACACTCGACTTGTTCGGTGAAAAATATACCTTGTAGTAAAAATGAACTTTCTTACTCTGTCTGTTTGATGTCATAAGTCTGAACCCATAAACCATCTGTAACAGAGTTTTAAATTACTTCATTCAGATATTGAAGTTACTTTTGCTGGAAGTCGTAAAAAAACAATACTTCTTTTAAACTCGAAAGTTCTTTTTAAGTCTCAAAACCTTTTGAATATAGGTAGGGACACTCAGAGTGTTAAAGAATTAAGAATTTCTGACAGGACTACTCACCAATATAGTAATTACTTACACTCAAAAACTATAAAGTTTTACTTTACACAGTTGTAAACCTTCTATACGTATTGAGTTACTTGGTAATAAAAGGTTTACTGGTCACGTACTGTAATGTTTTATTACAGCCTGATTTTCTAGGTAAGTTTCAAGTTCTGTGTGACATTATGTGTTTATATAAAATTACAATGTCATATGTTTACAAGTAAGTATGTTAAAGTCTAAGCCGTAACGACTATCGGTGATCCTTTCATAGTGACAATTCCAAAGCCACCACACTTTCGTTTCTTAATATAAGTGTTAGTCGAAAAATTTTTCGATAAGTTTACGGAGAAGGAAAAGACTAATGTATACACACGCTCTGAGTAAATAACGTTGGTTTTGTTGTAATAGTCTTGTATGTCTTATGTCTTCATCTATATATTCTTAACTTGACAGAAGATGATTCGGTCTGTGATTTCTCTAAATGTTCATACATTTTGAACATGAAGAAAAGAGTGGTTTGATAAAACCTTTTGTGTCAATTAAAAGTACTTTATATACAATAAATAGAATTTTGTATTGCCCGAATAACAATTAAAAATTTCCTTAGTTATTGGAAAATTTTTAGTGATCAAAATTAAAGATTATACCGTTTATAGGTGTCTATAGCTATATTTGTTTTCAAGAAACCTTAAGAGGTATGAAAAATTTTCACATTTACCCGAAACTCTGATTTGTACATTCTTGACGCCAGGAGTTGTCGGGGTGCGTCCGGTTGGAAGAGACCAGGTGACCCCTCGTCTTACTTTCAAAGAGGAGGTACTTTCACCGACATAAAGGAACTAGGTCTTTAACAAGTTCAGATAGAACTCAACTTCATCGTCTTTTAAACTCTCAGTCTATTTCAATCCTAATTAACGTAGGAGACCAAAATAACTACAGACTAGATTTGAAATCGAAATACACCAATCTTAAGACTACGGGGGTAGGGTTCTGTTGGAGATCTTCTGTCTGATCTCGTGTCCGAATTACCGTGATCTTAGGAGTCAGATCAACTCCGTACACCTAAACTCACGACTCCAGGATCCAAACAAAAGAATTGTTATAGGAAAGGTCAATTGTTTTGGTACTGATACAAGTAATATCAATCCACTAGTCCACTAGATTTGAGTATCAGACATAGTAAGTGATCTTATCCGGACCTCTCACACCCTACGTTCCTTGACCACACGAAAACTAAATCTTCTCGTCTTTGACCATTTTATACCCGATCTATATCTTTTACCCCTCCTTGACATCAAAATACCAGAGCCACCATCCCTTCCCCGGGTCCTTCTCTGGTTTATTACAAATCTTCTAAAATCTTTACTCTAGAGTATTCATCGGGGTTTAAATCGGAGGACTGACACTCTCATAGGGACTGTATTCGACCTAATCTAGTACCCCTGACGAAGTTGAACTACTTACTTTTAGACACGTAACTAAGTTACCCAAAATCAAGGGATTTGATCAACACGTGCCGATTTCATATCACTCTCTCAGCTTCCTGTTCCTTTTGCCTTTTATACTTACCTTCTCTCCCAAACTGTAATTTTTCATCTCCCGAAATAATAACAATATCCCCTTAAGACATTACTTTTTCTTTTTACCAGATTAATAAGCAGAACTCCCATCTGTTACCAGGAGAGTTAGTCTGTCCAATTGTTTCCTTTTCGTTTACTGGGTTCTCCATTTTTCTATGACTGTTTTGTCCTATCTTCAGTTTTCCTCTCTGATTGGAAAGTACTCTTTGGTTTAATCCCGACTCAACATCGTTTAAAGATCCACAATGTAAGAAACCACCAGTAATCGGATAACCGCGAGTCTAGGTAGTAAGGGTCGGGAAGGGGTCGAGATGAGACTTAGTGTCCTGTGCTGGTCCAATTTACCATAAAGGGTCGTAAGGAAACCGTTAACCAAAGACTAATCCAAGTCGGTTATCTTTGGTGACTACCTTCTGACCTCCCCTCTTCCTCCTCTTGCCGTAAGATAGTGATTCTTTTTCCACGGCACTCGGTAGTACGCTATGAACCCCACCGAACCTTCCGACGGTCAAAGCTCACCTGAGTCTTTTTCACTATCATGGACTCATGTTAAGGAGAAGACACGTGAAATCATACTTTGATTTCTTTAGTTAATAGACGAAGGTTGTTCGGGTTGTAAGTTACGACCCTGTCCACATAATTATTGTAATGACTATCTGTAAGATCAAATATTTCCCCTTTTTTTACTTTCCGATTTTTCTCAGGGACCAGGTAACGTTAAAACTTTATGTCGATCTACTTGCAACCCTCAAAGGAACTAATCCAAGAAACCGAACTTTTATCAGAAAGTACCAAGAACCTCCTTGGGGGACCCAAGAACCGAGTCGGGAGTTTCAGTTGGAGAGCAGAAGGACCTACCCTCACACACAAGTACCTACTCCTACTCGTCTAAGTAGTCAGATGCGGAACGGTCATTTTAAATCTCCTAGGTTGTCGCAGGAAAACAAAAAATGGAGGAACAGGAAGAGTAAGGTTCAACCGTACCTCAAGTGAGAAACTCTGTCTTTGGCGTGTTACGTATCTGACGAAGTCTTATTATCAGAAATGGACACCGATGACGACTCTCGGATTGCGGCTCCTTATCGTGGAAACTTGAAGAATCTCCGAGAAGCTTACTCTCCTAGACGCACGGACGATTCGACGAAGTCAGTACAAGTTGAGAAACACCGGGACACCTGACATCGGACGGTCCGAGGAGACAGGTACCTTAAGAGGTTCGTTCTTATGGCCTTACTCAACGGTAATGGACGAGGTCCCCTAGAAGGGCCGGGTCCCTAGCTTGGGTGCAGAGAACGTAGAGGACGTAACCGTCCACCCAAGAAATGGTCATTACGGTAGACCCTTCTCTCCTAGACTCTGTGGGAAATAGAGAATTTTACCAGAAACCACACTGACGTTTGGTCACTGGAAAACTAGAGAAACTTCAAAATTGTTGTACAACGTCTCAATGAAGGACCCATAGAAAGAGATCTCGTCCTAAAGGACTGTCACAAGTCTTCGGTGAAGAATCCTAATTATAAAAAATTGGTGGACCCCATCTACTTCTAAAAGTTTTAGTAGTTCAGGACTAGGAAAAATTAAATTGTTATAAAGACGATGTAAGAGAGAGAGAAAGAGAGACTGTAAAACGTAAAACGACATACATGGTTTTTGTCACAGTGGAGATCATGAAACGAAACTTGAGTGGAATTGATACATATTGTTTTAAGTGTGAATGTTCAAAGCGAAAGTTGTATCGACGTCCTCCGTCAGAGTGACTCCCAAGACAGTGGTGTCACGTTCGTAAGCGGAAGGAGATCAAAGGTTATGGCCCGAGGAGAGACTCTAGAAGTATCATGGGAGTGACAGGTATAAAGAGGACTATCAGTGCCACTGGGGTCAGTTCCACTAATTTAAAGAGAGAGTACGAGAAGTTGTAGGAAGGTCAAAGGTGGGTAGTGAATCAACGTTTTGGTGTCTGTGTAAAAATCCATAAACAATGTAATCGTAGGGTGATGATCCATGATTTTAGACATAATCGGAAGATAAAGATACATTGGTTGGGGTATTTGAATGGTCAAATTTTGTTGTGTATAATAGAGAACAAAGAAACCCAGTTCTCAAGTCCGTGTCGAATGAACCTCAGAGGTGAAACCCCAGAGTGTAACTTGTAAACTAATCCAACACAAAGGTACACCTTCGAGTTCACTTCTTCTTGGTCGAAGGTGTGAGATCCAACAACCCTCTTAAGTAAAGGAACGGTAACAACCTGACCCGCAAAGTCTCCGAAACGACCGACAGTCGGTCTCCGACAGGTGGTGAATGTCTCCGGTGGACTCAAGGAACGGTACGCCAAGAGAGATATCCGTCAAGTTTTGTATCGTTGAACACAGAAGTTTCACCGTCGTTACACTCTTTCACGTTAAGACGGGTACTCTATTTAAGAAAGGATTACATTGTGTTACTACCCTCACTCCATAGGGTAGCGTAGACGGTACATTACAATAATACCCTCATTACGGGATATTGGTTCGTCCCTCTAGTTTGGTCAGTTAGAATTTCCTTTAGTTTGGACTTATGAGAAACCTTCTTGATACGACTTCGACTTCGAGGTCATGAAACCGGTGAACTACGTTTCTCGACTGAGTAACCTTTTCGGGACTACGACCCTTTCTAACTTTCGTCTTCCTCTTCTCCCACTTTCTCCTATTCTACCGACCCACTGTAGTGGTTAAGTCACCTGTACTTGAACCCGTTTGAGGCCCTCTACCACTCCCTGTCCCTTCGGACCAAACGACGTCAGGTACCCCAGTGTTTACTTAGCCAGTGCTGAACCACTGACTTGTTACTGTTGTTAACCGACCTTCGTTAAGTGTCCGAGGTGGATGTATGTCCCTATCCTCGAATTTCTTCCCGTGATTATGGTCTTCCGTCCCTAGTTATCTGGAGTCCCAGATAGACGGTGTGACCTGTTACGCCCCACCTTTGATCATCTATTTACGACGGGAGGGGAAGTGAGCCCGTCTGTCAAGATCTACTTAAGATCTTATCATAAACCTCTAGATCTTTTGACTTGGAACTAACGGACGTCTTTACAGATCCAAACAGTAGATCGAAACTTAACCGAAAGGGAGGAAGGTACTAAATCAAAAGGTCAAAAAGGTGAGAATAAGTAACCCTAGAGACAGGTTTCAGTTGATGGACGTGCATTCAATATCAGTATCCGAGATTAAGGACCTTCCTTCAGTCCAATTCCTTCTCCCTTACTTATTTGGATATATCCATCGTGTAACGTTTTATCCTCCCTGTCATTCGTCCTCTGTGCAGGGAGGTGGGGTATATTAAAGAGACCTGATAGAAATTATTTCGTTACGATTCTGAAGTACTGTGACAAAGTACTTCGACCGAATTTCGAGTTGTAAGTCTTTTAATTATAGTATCGTAGATCAGGGTAGTGAAGTACCCTTTATCCACCCCTTTGTCACCTTTGTCACAGTCTGAAATAAAAACCCCCCGAGGTTTTAGTGACGTCTACCACTGACGTCGGTACTTTAATTTTTGTGAATGAGGAACCTTCCTTTCAATACTGGGTAGATCTTCCGTATAACTTTTCGTCTTTATAATGAAACGGTTGTTTCCAGGCAGATCAGTTCCGATACCAAAAAGGTCACCAGTACATACCTACACTCTCAACCTGACACTTCTTCCGACTCGCGACTTCTTAACTACGAAAACTTGACACCACAACCTCTTCTGAGAACTCTCAGGGAACCTGACGTTCCTCTAGGTTGGTCAGCTAACTACAACTTCGACCTTGAGGTTATGACACCGGTGGAGTACACTTCTCAACTGAGTAAACTTTTCTGGGACTAGGACCCTCCCTAACCCCCGTCCTCCTCTTCCCCTGCTGTCTCCTACTCTACCGACCTACCGTAATGACTGAGCTACCTGTACTCAAACTCACTTGAGGCCCTCAACCACTACCTGTCCCTCCGGACCGTACGACGCTAAGTACCCCAGCTTTTCTCAACCTGTGTTGACTCGCTGACCTTACTTGACTTCTGAAGTACTTTCTTTCGTGCCCTNGTTCCTCTAGGTTGGTCAGCTAACTACAACTTCGACCTTGAGGTTATGACACCGGTGGAGTACGCTTCTCAACTGAGTAAACTTTTCTGGGACTAGGACCCTCCCTAACCCCCGTCCTCCTCTTCCCCTGCTGTCTCCTACTCTACCGACCTACCGTAATGACTGAGCTACCTGTACTCAAACTCACTTGAGGCCCTCAACCACTACCTGTCCCTCCGGACCGTACGACGCTAAGTACCCCAGCTTTTCTCAACCTGTGTTGACTCGCTGACCTTACTTGACTTCTGAAGTACTTTCTTTCGTGCCCTACCCGAAGGGACCACCGAGTCACCATTTCTTACGTGGACGGTTACGTCCTCTGCGCCCAAGTTAGGGACCAGGTTTTTCCAGGGTGTGTGGAGTCTCGTCGATCCAGGCACGTGGTGCTGATACGACTCGGACACGAGATCTCGGGCCCTCGGTTTCGATGTCTCGGGTGTACGGGGGGCTCTCGGACAACCCGAGGGGTCTCCTCGGGGACGTTACTGTTCGGGCGAGTGACGTCCTCTCTCCTCGGGGGTGGGTCGTTACTTCTAGGTCGTGTCGGTCTTTATTTGTGTAATTTTTTTTTATTTTTCCGTGTCTTCTCAAAACACTCTACGAGGGAGGAAGTATCTCGGTCTTGAATGGGACCCGACCCGATCGTTCACCTTGAATTAATCAAAGACAACATCTCTCTCTCTCGAAATAGTTCATTCGGACCATTTCATATTACCGAGTTCTCACTGTCTTCATAAATTTTTATCTCTTCTTCTGATGCTTTCTTGTGAACAGTGGTTTATTACTGAGCAAAAGAAGTCAAGAGAGAGGAAAGAGTCGTGGACAGTAGACTGCACTGCTGGTAAGTGAGATGAAACCGGTTCAGTAAACGGTTTGGTCACTACCAGTCCGGGATGCACACCCCTACCATACCTATCTTGCTGCCGTGGTCCCCCTGTGTCCTGTGAACCCCCTTCTCAATGCTCCTTCTTTTCGGTCGCCCCGCGAGCAGTTTTCCTGAACTCAGTCTGAGTGTTCCTGTGGTACGCATCGAGTCACTTAATGACGTTAGAAGTGCCTTTCGCAGATTCGGACAACGGAATTCTAACGTGGCAGACGTACCAGTCTCAAGAGTAAAGGAAGAGGATTTTACACTCAATCCCGAGACTTTACAGATTTCCATCCACTGGCAGAAATCAACCAACTCATGTAACAAACTTGTCCGGACCGTGACTCGATTAACGACACAGAAAAACTCCTGTCTACCATAATAACAGGGAAGGAGATTTACACCCCTTTGACACTCGCGGTCCTATGACTCAGTAAACGGTTCCAGTATTGTCGATCACTTGCTGTCTCGACTCTGGGTTCGAGTACAGACCAACGAGACTTCAATTCCCGGGATAGGGGGCGTAGTGTGCCGAGAGAGTCCCAAGTCTGTCGTTCAAAGTTCAAATTTTCTTAAATTCACAAATGTGTAAAGGGCAGTCAGTGAATTTGCTAACTCGGATGGTAAAGACAAAAAAAGACTTTGTTACGTCAGATTAGATATCACTGCTCTTTGTGTAGTCAGGAACTCCTGTCCTCTTCCTACCCTCCCCGTCCTCCTTCCTCCTTCCTTTATGGTTGACAATACTTTTGTGTGGCCCCTCGCTGTCTATGCGAGAGACAGCACTAGTTCTCCTACGACAGTGCCGACATATGTATCCAGTTTCGAATACCTCAAATATGAAATATATACATGTCAAATACTGTCCAGTCAATATGAAGTTTAACGTCTACTTCTTCATTCGTAGCTCTTTGATTTCACAGAACAGATTCTAATCGGTCTCTCTATCATCGTCTCTATCTTTTTTTTGTGTCGAAGATTCTAAGACCTTGTGCACGAAAAATTAGGGAGAGTTAAACTACAATAAGGGTAAACCAAGGTTTTTCCTAAATTTCCCTGTATTTTATACTGTACTTTCTTTCTTCTCCTAGTACGAATTCTCTTGATACCCAGTTGAATAGAGTCGACTCGTGACCTTTGGATACCACTTAAGTAATCTACTTTTCAAGTTACGTAGAGAAATCTTCAAATAGTAGTATACGTTAAATGACTCTTTATGTAAAAAATCCTTTAGATTTTAAACACACTGGTCGTCCCCCGTTGATTTATGAAGTCTTTGTTATAGAACATGTCCTCTTGTTTAATATCAACCTCTGAACCGTAGAGTCGTCACATCTTGACTTAAAGAAGATTTTACTATTAATTGTGGATCGGTGTGTAAGAGTGTCGTGACTTAAACATCTATTAACCTTGTAAGGGGATTCTTCTGTCTGATATTTTGGTGTAAGATTCCGGATATACACCGTCTAACAAAACCGACAAAAAAGTCAGACCATTCTAAAAACGTTTCTAGATACATAAAATATTATCTCCAAAAAACAAAAATTAAAGAACACAATGTCTTTTATATCCCTTAAGGGACCAACAGATTACCAATCCTGAACTGTAAAAGTGATGGTCCCAGGTCCAAGTTAGGGATCAGTCCCTTGATTCTAGGGTTTTCGGTACGTCGTCCCGGTTTTTTTTTTTTTTTTTTTCGTTATATATTTTTTTCTTTTATATTATTTGTAACTGAATAAAGACATACAATAAGATCCTAAGACGAAAAAAATTTAGACTTTAGTTTTGTCTCGAATGTATCCTAGAACAATAATATATATATATATATGTATACATATATATATATATATATATATATATATCTCTCTCTCTCTCTCTCTCTCTCTCTCTCTCTCTCTCTAAATAAAATTCCTTAACCAGGTTCGTTAACACTTCTGAGTCTCTCCTTAGCGTCAAGTTCAGGTTTTCATCAGCCGAGCGTCATAAGGAACAGTGGACCTCCTCCAACCAAAGACAAGATAATTCCGAGAGTTGTCTAGTTTACTCCAGGTGGGTGTAATACCTCCCTTTAGACGAAAGAAATTTCGGGTGGTCAAATTTACACTTAGAGTGACTCTTTGTAGAAGTGTCTTTGTAGGTCTCAATTCAAACTGTCTTATAGATCCGTGACACCGTGTAAGTTCAACTGCATATTTTAATTGGTAGTGTCGACAAGATAAACAAATATGGATATCCTTATCTAAATATACCAGTTTATTAGATTTGGAAGAGGTAATTTCTTGACGTTACGGACTGTGTTTCTATCGTAAGTCATTGACATACGACTAAACTTAACTTGACTTAAATTCACTTAACTTAATTTATAGAAGGTCACTATCGATCCAAGACGGTCCGAAGGTCACACTATAACTCTCCAATATATCCTATCTCAAATCCGTGTTCGAGACCTTACTCTCATACGAGAACTAATAATTATGGTAGTTACGATAATTTTGATAATTATTATCGATAATTACCCGAAAAGAACATCGAGTCAACCATTTCTTAGACGGACGTTACGTCCTCTGGTCCCAAGCTAAGGACCCAGCCCTTCTAGGGAACCTCTTCCTTTACCTTTGGGTGAGGTCATAGGAACGGACCTCTTAGGGTATCTCCCCAACGTTCTGATGTTGGGGTCTGATGTCCGGTATCCCAACGTTCTCAGCCTGTGCTGAATCACTGATTTGGTGGTGGTGTCAATTACCATAAGTAACGACCACAATTAATCATAAGGAAAGAGAAAGGGAGACCCATGAGTCACCTAACTGACACATAGGACGTTAACCTACCCCGGTACACTGAGTCAGACCGGTTACTTTATAACACCTTGACTATACACAGATAAAATCTTACTCCCGTACTTTCCGGGCATACTTTAAGGGTCAGAAAGAAGGGGATGACCCCGTTAGTGTCTTCCTCTGAGTACAATTCTACCACTAGGGTATTCCAACTTTCTCAGACCTAATAATACAGTGGTACACCTCTTGTCAACAGACGTCGGTTTCGGTTAAAAAACCTTGTTCTTTATTTCGACACAACAATTTGGTGACTGAACAAAAAGTTGACTTCACATTGGATCTGATAAGACAAGACAGAGTGTCTAAACAAAACTACTAAGTTAACCTATAAAATACCCTTAAAGAACTAACTATTCATTAATCGTGGGTTTACAATACTAATAAGATAACTCACTTAGTGTAACAGAAACCTATTTTTTGTAACGAACCGCCAACTAGTACTATTGTTAAGTTTTGAGTGTTGTCAGTCTCATGGTCCCTTGAAAACAAATTTCATAAGATTGAGAAATTTGAAGGTGAATCTTGTGACGGATTATGTGTCATCCTTAAGTACTTATTTCTTGTTTAAGGATAAAATGACTAGGAGACTATTAACGATAGCAAGAAAGGACCCTAGGAAATAAGGGAATCACAGTCCGACCATTCTAAAATAAAAGGTTCTGGTTTCAAGAATAATTTGTCGGTAAAAACCTATCTTAGCAGGACAGTCATTACCCCTAATCCGTCACTATCCACGAATGTACAGAATTGAAAGAAGACTTAAGTCTTGGTTAACTATCCCTCGGTCTCTCTCCCTTTTTTTTTTTTTTTTTGTTCTTATGTGGAAGAATGACTATTTCGACGAACCCGTTATATTCAAGTCACATGTCAGTGTTGGTTCTAAAAGTCATGAGGAGGAGTTCAGGTGCACCCTCTACTGTATGGTTACCTTTAAAAGTCAAACGTCCTGTCCAATTGAATCCGTCTCATTGGTGAAGTGTCACACCAGTTGTCACCCTTCTTCTTTCAAATCCGGAGTCTTTCACAATTAGTGAGTCAGCACAGACTGAGAAACTCTAGGGTACATCGGGTACCCTAGGAGACAGGTACTTTAAGAGGTCCGTTCTTATGACCTCACCCAATGGTTAAGGAAAAGTCCCCAGGAGGACTGGGTCCCTAGTTTCGGTCCAGAGACCGTTACGTCCGTCTAAGAAATGGTAGACTCTGAGGTCTGGAGGTAGATCTTCCATTCGTACCCGAACTAAGTGACCTCAAACTCTTACTCTTTGTCTAGTCTTGTATTAGACAACACCTGTCCATCTAAACTTTTTATACCGTCCTTACGTCACCTAAAATAAAGGTAGAGGGGTTTAGTGATTAATTTATTTTACGAGAAAGTTAAATGTATGTCTTCCACCGTCTTTATTTTTATCTTCAATTGAGAAGTGATTTCAAGATTTTCTTGGTATAATGATAAAATTCTCGGTCCATTCCCTCGTAGATTTGTTTACTTTGTTTGTAATTGTTTAGATTTTTCTCTTTGTCTTAAAGACGGGTTTCCGTTTGTTCTCTGTTTCTGCAACAATTAATCACTACTGACGATTCCACTTTTCAGACACGACCCGATCACGATTACGGGAAGAGTCGGTGTCCATACTCCGTGTCTGGGTCCTTTAGGTGTCCGTTCCTCTCCGAGACTTCTTTATTGGTCGACCCGACCACGGGACCGTTGGAGGGTTCGACCTTTCGTGTCTGAACACAACTACTGACAAGTCTTCGACATACACCCGAGTCATCCTTTATCACTTAAAAAAAAAAATTATTCGAAAACAGTAATATTTGCATCATGGACGTGTCATCTTACAACCTAGATAACCCGACAGATTTTTCAAGGAAGTAAAATAATTTTTATTACATTTAATTTTAAAAATAAATTTTTATTTTCTGTAAACAGTGAAAATGGTTCTTGAAATAACTTGTTGTATAAGTGTCAAAACAAAGTGACACGACACGACACGGATCAGTGAGTCAGTCCAGACTGGGAAACTCTGAGGTACCTAACATCGGGAGGTCCGAGGAGACAGGTACCCATAAGAGGTCCGTTCTCATGACCTCACCCAACGGTAGGGGAGGAGGTCCTCTAGAAGGGTTGGGTCCCTAGTTTGGGTCCAGAGGACGTAACGTCTGTTTAAAAAATGGTAGACTCGGTGGTCCCTTCGGGTTCTTATGTCGTCACCCATAGGGAAGAGGTCCCTAACTCGACCCCAGAAGACGTAACGTCCGCCTAAGAAATGGTCGACTCGATTGTCCCTTTGGGAAACAGGGTGACGGCAGACGGTAAAAAGTCTGTTGAAGTTGAAAGGAAAAGGGTTTTGAGAAATAGAAGAGTTCGTTTCTTAACAAGGTCCACGGAAACTGTTAGAAGGTCCCTTGACTTTAAAAAAGGTGCTTCTCTTAAAATATTTCTTTATTTACCTGTAGACTTCCACGTTACAGACCACGTGTGCCGGTTACCTAGTCTTGAAGGGGCAGTTCGATATTACCGAAAACGGACCAGTAGTTTCTTTGCAACAGAACTCGATAGGACTTCCTTTTAGTACGAAAAGGAAAACTGATTAAGGTCTGCGAAGGACGATTCACGACGAAAGACACCCAGATTAACCCTCGTCATGGACAACCTTCATTAGTAAACTAAAAGGTCTTCCTCGAGTATTGTCTCGAGGTTAGGGTGGTATATATGTGGTAGTGGAAAAGGTCTACTTCTAACCTGAAGTCACACCGACCACCACCAAGTAAAACGAATGGGGTCCTAGAGAAGGTAAGGTGTAATGACATGTCATAAATAAGGTGCAAGTAACGAGTAGTGTTAAACAAAAATTTTGTCTTGTAAAAACAATGCAAATTCATCTCTTATCGTACGTCTTTATCAGTTCTTTCAAAAAAAGTGAACTGTATACACCTTGGGTTTGTAGTTTCAGTACTTGTGTTGGTTCGACCACGTTTACTAAAAGCCGTGAACTAAACCTATAAAACTCAGTCGATAGAGAGTACGCAACATTACGACTGACAAGTGTTAATTACAGAACTAAACTATTGATAATTGAAGTTGACCAGATGGACTGACACCTCGTAGTAGGTCACTCTTCCGAGGTCGTACTTTGAAGTGATTGGTGAAAAATTTTTATAAAATAAACAAACGAATGAATACCGACACGACCCAGGGAAGAGATCCACGTGGTTCATCCCCGGTGAGAGATCAACGTCACACCTCCGAAGAGAGAACGCCTTGTGTCCGAGATCCCGCGCGTCACAAGTCATCAGCACCGAGGACTCGACATCCTGTGTCGGAGTCATTATCACCGTGCGTCCGAGTTGACAACGTGTCGTACACCCTAGGGGGGTCTAGTCCCTGGCTTGGGCGTAGAGGACGTAATCGTCCGTGTGAGAAATGGTGGCTCGGTGGTCTCTTCGGGACGTTTGGTGAACACTGTACGACTTAGTCAGTATCATGACAGACGTATGGGACTTGTGTAGAAAAAAACACAAAAATGGAAAGAACTTTATTATTTCGTAGTCAAGTCAAGTGAAGTCAAGTCAGCGAGTCAGCACAGACTGAGAAACACTGGGGTACTTAGCGTCGTGCGGGCCGGAGGGACAGGTAGTGGTTGAGGACCTCAAGTGAGTCTGAGTGCAGGTAGCTCAGCCACTACGGTAGGTCGGTAGAGTACGAGACGGCAGGGGAAGAGGAGGACGGGGGTCAGAGAGGGTCGTAGTCTCAGAAAAGGTTACTCAGTTAAGCAGTGTACTCCACCGTTTTCATGACCTCAAAGTCGAAGTCGTAGTCAGGAAGGTTACTTGTGGGTCCTGACTAGAGGAAATCCTACCTGACCAAGCTAGAGAAACGTCAGGTTCTCTGAGGGTTCTCAGAAGAGGTTTTGGTGTCAAGTTTTCGTAGTCAAGAAGTCGCGAGTCGAAAGAAGTGTCAGGTTGAGAGTGTGAGTGTGTACTGGTGACCTTTTTGGTATCGGAACTGATCTACCTGGAAACAACCGTTTCATTGCAGAGACGAAAACTTATACGATAGATCCAACCAGTATTGAAAAGAAGGTTCCTCATTCGCAGAAAATTAAAGTGCCGACGTTAGTGGTAGATGTCACTAAAACTTCGGGGTTTTTTGATTTCAGACTGTGACAAAGGTGACAAAAGAGTCCGACTTTTACAACGAAAAAAAAGAAAGTAGAAACTATAATTTTACCGATGTGTTTTTCAGTAACTCAACCTGCCGTAGTGGTTAAGTTGCCTGCACTCAAACTCGTTCGAGACCCTCTACCACTTCCTGTCCCTTCGGACCGTACGACGTCAGGTGCCCCAGTGTTTCTCAACCTGTGTTGACTCACTTCTTGTTACTGTTGTGAAAACACAACAAAACACACAAAATCGGTGGTTAAACCTACAAAAAATTTTTTACGGACGACTATGCTGTCGACAGTGTTATGTTCGATTGTTTTAACAAAACTCACTTCAATTTTTGCTCACGATGATCTCGGCAGAATACCTATTTTTGATTATCTTGAAGCCCGGTTGGGTCATATATATACGTTTTGTCCATCTGCTTTTGGTGGAATAAGGGATGGGTCTACAAATGGTGACAATTGTCAAATAACATATAGAAATAAATAGGGATATGTACGTATATGTATAATATATTTATACATCAAAATTAACTTCACCAAAATAGTATGAATTACGTGTCAAAACATTGAATCGGTGAAAAATTTTTAATTTTTAGAGGTGGAAAGGTCTAGTTATATAAAAGTAGAATAGATTTTGGGGTTAAGTCAAAAAGAGTAATCAGGGGTTTTATAGAGATGAAACTTTTATCATTGACTTTCGTTTCTTAATAATAATTAAAAAGGAAAGGATATCCTTGCTAAAAAGTCCTATTAGTTTCACAAGGTTCA
Organism: Capra ibex; assembly: GCA_006410555.1. NCBI lineage: Eukaryota > Metazoa > Chordata > Mammalia > Artiodactyla > Bovidae > Capra > Capra ibex. Next base: position 1,061,898 of record SJYO01039250.1, on the reverse strand, counting down.
TTACTTTAAATGACTTCTTACAGTCTTATCCCGTCTTTATTAATTTAATCTTAATAAAATGTCAATAACTTTAATAACCGAGTGTACTCCCAAAATTTACTCACAATTTCCTATTCGAAGTACAAACTTGTCCTTTATCTATAGAGACATCATAGTTTCATTACAGTATGTTTAGTGAAGAATCAGTGTTCAAGTATTTCATTCCTATTCGGACGGTATAGCAATTAAGTCAATAGTCAAATTCACAGTTATTGGTAGTAGTTTATAGTACTTTCGATGATATATTTTTATATGATGTAGTAGACGTTCCTAAGGTTTTACATTTGGAACTTGGGTAGCTCAGAGATGTAAATTACAGAAAATCTCTTTCTCAAGTTTTTCAGTCAAAATATTGATACTTTTTAGTATAAGACCCAACGATTCGTTTACCCTTCCGTTTTAAATGTTTTATTTCTCGACATACGTGACACGAATCCCTATGTAAAACAAAATGATACTGAGTAACATGAATTCTTTACTCAAACCGTTCTCCACTGACCGAATCTCACAACTGAGGTACATACCATTCTCTCGACCCCCTTTTGGAACGAACTTGCCTCTTGTGTTGAGACTTTGACTCAGCTAGCGGACCAACGGCTTCTCTACAGAAAGCAATAATGTAATGCACACTCTAGGAATGCAAACTTTACTCCTAACAGGTCTAAGACTTTATTTGGACGACGGCACCGGACTTCAATACGAATAGATACACAGTAGACATTAAGAGTCTTAAACCGGTCAACTACGTCTTCAAACCATAGTTTCCTTTCAACCACCTCACAAATCAGGGACACAATAAAAGGTAGTCAACTCACCTCACTTTTATGTCGATCATTGTAACCTATCTTACACCATAAAGGATTTCTAACATTACCATTCTCAAAGATGAAGAACTGAAGATACTGGGGATATTGTTGTGACATTTTATCCGAAAATTTTATAGGTAAAGTGTCTACTCCTTTTCTCGAAACCACTCCAGTGTATCGAATATTTACTGTACCAATCCTAATCTTAGTTCTAGACAGACTAAAATCTCAACCTCGAGTTGAGGAGATGTGATATGATGAATCCACTCAGTTTAAATATAATTATTTGAAACATTGTAACTAACTTCATTAAAAACTCTAAAAACCCCTGGATTATCAGTATGATTGAATTTTGTCAAAGATTTAATAGTGATCATTGGATTACGCTAAAGACACGTACTTTATTTTCATTAATCAAGAACAGTTTATAATCGTGATTTCTTTATTTTGTAATTGTCTTATGAAAACTAAAAGAAAAGTCTACAGTCACGATAAGTTCCGTTTCGGATTCGAAAATGAACTGTAAAACCCGATGAAAAATACTTAAACTGTCAACACGTAAACCTTGGACAAGTTTAAGATAAACATCGATTTAGTACACTCACGGTTCCTCTAGTCATGTTGACGAACAATCGTAGAGATCTCATTAGAAATAAACATCTGACAGAATATATTTAAATTTCTACAATTAAAATTGTACGAGTTAGTCTAGATAAACGGTGTCCAATATATTACAATCCGAAAAGTGTCATCAAATTGTCTCCAAACCTCGTTTATTATCCATCGTACTCAACGAAAACTAAACTTATGAAAATGAGTCTTTTTAATATCTGTACTATTTCTCCTTTGTTGATAATATAAAACAATTCCCATCTTTTATTCATTGTCAACATCTCATGTAAGGATAATCGGAGTGGATATCCATCTATTTTCTTTGAATGTACAAAATTTCCAACAAAAAAAAATTTCGTCCCCCGTGTCAATTATCAACTCTTATACAAAGAAATTCTTTACTCTGTAAAACCCTGAAAGGACCACCAGGTCACCGATTTTGAGGTATGAGGGTTACGTCCCCTGGACCAAACTGGGAACCGACCCCTTCGTCTAGGGTGTACGATTCATCTAGGGTGTACGATTGTCATCTAGGGCGTTGATTTCTAAAATGCACGACGTTGTTTCTAGAGTACACGAGGTCGATTCTAGTCCATATCGGTTTATTAATTTAATTTTTCTTTACTCTATAAAAATTTTTTATCTACTAGTGTGAATTTTGTTGTCAAGAAATTATAGTACACAGTGCTTCAGTACTGTCTCCTACTTTACCAACCTGCCGTAGTGGTGGAGCTGTCTGTACTCAACCTCGTTCGAGGTCCTCAACCACTACCTATCCCTCCGGACCACACATCGTCAGGTACCCCAGTGTTTCTCAGTCTGTGCTGACTCGTTGACTTGACTTGACTTGAATCCACTTGTACTTCAGTCATAATTGTAAAGGGACAACAAAAACAAATCAACGATTCAGCACAGGCTGAGAAACACTGGGGTACCTGACATCGGGCGGTCCGAGGAGACAGGCACCTTAAAGGGTCCGTTCTTATGACCTCACCCAACGGTAGAGGAGGAGATCCCCTAGAAGGTCTGGGTCCCGAACTAGGGACCAGAGGACGAACCGTCCGTCTAAGAAATGGTGACTCGGTGGGCCCTTATAGGGTAATTACAGAAAAATACCTTCACCAAACAAACTGAGTCTCCAGGTGTGTAACGTAAACCAACCACACAGACTACGTAGAGAAAATTGGGTGCTGTCACGGAAAGAAAAGGAACGGAAGTAAACACTTATTTCCAGTAATAGAGGGTCTTAAAAGGGACAAGAATCCAATCTAGGAACACAAATATATCCCATGATAAAAACATTGTTATACTCTTTCCTGCCCTCTCAATCTTACGTTTACTACAGTCCAGGTTCTGATAACCGACTATCGTTTTTTATCACCCTTCATTAGTTGTTAATTCCTGGTCATCCCCACGTTAGAAGTCGGTAGAGACCTTTCCTCCACTGTAAGTTTCTTTTTCAGAATTTACCCCGACACAGTTAAAGTCAAGTAAAGATTCTCCCCCAATGGCTCCAAACACCAATTTCCTTTACTGATCCCCTGACCCTGACCCTCGGAGTAAGTCGACACGTACTTATGATCTGTGTTCATTTCAAGGGTTTCCTCAACTAACTTTCGTTCAACTCTCCTCGTAGTCGTTCTAGATCTTGTCTCCCTACTAGGACTGTCGTTACGTGACCTGTCTACAATACCCTTATGTCCCATCCACGAAAAAAGAGGTGAAACAATGGAGACCTATGGTCACAAGATCCACCCATCCTCTCTGTGATGGATGGATCTTATAGACCATCTTCAGTAGACCCAGTCATCCTAGACAGGAACACCCTCCCCACCCATCTACCCGACGACGGACTATGACAACCTCATACGGTGGAAGTAAGGTCGCCTGCCGTCTTTCCTGGCAAAACTTTGTGACAATCAAATGTCCCGCTCCGAAGAACGAGAGAAGAGTAAGTAAAGTCCTTTCTCACCTCATTATATCTAAGAACTGTCTAAAAAAAAACCTTTCTCTTACCCGGAGTCAAGACCATTTTGACTATTGAATAATTTAGTTTCTTAATTTCATGTTAGACCAAATTTGTTTGACTTAATGAACACTGGAGAGTCTTTCAAATATCTATACATTTATGTTCGACTTGTTTCAATTGACCTTATTAGATATCATCATTATACATTAGAATATATATAATTTTCTATGTTTCTTTATTTTCAGTAAACTCGTAAGACGTCACTTTAATGTCAAAATAATTCTTTTATAATATCTTCTTTCATATAAAACTTATTATAGTACCCCCGACTCCCTTTCTCTCATTTCGAAACCACGTTTTTACTCCATATTAAGGAAATGGTAGAAACGTAATATCGACGGTGTTAAAATCTTGGAATTCCCTAACACACCGGATACAAAGGGTAGAAATGTATTAATATGTGGGAGGATTTTAATCTTACTTTTTGTATAAATCTTGAACATTATACATCAGCCCATCAGTGGTCTTTCTCTACCCAAGAAGAAAATTTTTAAATAAACGACGAATCTCACGGGAGACTCGACTTAATTTTGAGTCCTCAGTTGGGATTGTTGGACTCGTATTTGAAAATTGATAAAGGTCTCTACATAATTTTCAATGTCATACGTGGATTGAAACTTATCCGTACACCCACCTTTCTCATCCGTCTCGAAAAGTCGTTCTAAATTAACAGGAATTGGACACTTATACATTAATGTATTAAGTAATACTACTTGAAAGTAAAAATCTGAAGACACCACCCTTAGTAATTACGAAGTATCAATACACTTTTTGTCATTATTAAGGTAAAAAATAATAATGTTCAGTACTAGAGGATTTATATACGATTAAAGAATCGGACTAATATACTTAGTAGAAGTAACCATGTAATACGTTTAAACTTGATTCTTACAGTAATACTTCTTTTTGTGAATTTTACGCCGTGGTCATGTCAATAAATTTTACTCTTACGGTTATTTTATAATTATATTAAAACGGATATACCTACTCTTCTCGTTTTTTTACCTTTACAAATCACTAAAACGAAAATTTCCGTATAAGATCCACCTCTATTATTATGTTTACCCACTGTAAAACCAGACTACTCCAGATAACTTATCATTGATATTTCACTCTTAAACTAACCTGAATAGGACGACAATCCGTATACCTACTAATAAAAAGTAAATTTTATAATTTAATTAAAATTGTCAAGAATGACGAAACGTATTAGTTATCAAAAATATAAATACGTTTATACGCGGAGAAAGTTTACAGAAAAAAAGTCGGAGTTGAGAGTCTGGAGGGTAAACCCTAGTAAAGTAAAAACAGACTTCTTTCTATAAAGAAGAAATCTGAAAGACAACCACTCTTAGATAATAGGCGTTTGAGACGAGAACGAACGGACTTTTACGGAAATAAGAACACTGTAAGAACTTTCTAGAAAGGTGACCAATAAGTTAACATCTGACTGTCAGTACAAGAAAATCGGGTACCTCCTATAATAAGGTGACGGAAACCAGAGACAACAATAACTACTTTTCAGTCAATAGTCTGTGAAAACTCCTATTAGACATAAAAAAAAAAAGGAGACGATGAAGATACCGAAAGAAAAGACAAAAACCACAAGATGTCACAGTGATATTACATAGATTTATACCTAGATAATAAGAAATTTAGTGAACCCTAAACTCTCTGAAAGATCCTAACACCCAACCTCAGAAAGTAGTCAAAACCTTTAAGAGTAGGCAAGTAATAGAACGGTTTAGAACGGAGACGTGTTAAAAGAGAAAGGATAAGAAGACCTCGATATTAAGGTTAATCAAATCTAAAAGAGTATTACAGAAGGTATAGTTAATTGTAGAGATAAAAAGACAACGTAAACCCTATTAAAGTAGTAGAGACAGAGGGATCTAGTATGCAGACGAGAAAGTTTATCTGATCATTGGGACGGGTGACTGTTAATTTGAACAGTTAAAAAAAGTTTATAGATGTCAGAAAAAATATCGAAGAATAAGAGACATGTATAATAAGTTTGAACAAAAATAAAAAATAAGTACAAAACATACATGTAGTACTCTTTACGACCCGACCTACTTCGTGTTCGACCTTAGTTCTGACGGTCTTCTTTATAGTCATTGGAGTCTATCCGTCGATTATGACGAGAATTCCGTCTTTCGTTTCTCTTTGATTTCTCGGAGAACTACTTCCACTTTCTCCTCTCACTTTTTTGACCGAATTTTGAGTTATAAGTTTTTGTTTAGTACCGTAGGTCAGGGTAGTGAAGTACCGCTTGTCTACCCTTTTGTTACCTTTATCCCTCTCTGATAAAAAGACCCGAGGTTTTAGTGACGTCGGTACTTTAATTTTCTACGAACGAGGAACCTTGTTTTAGATACTGATTGGATCTGTCACATAACTTTTCGTCTCTGTAATGAAAAGGTTGTTTTCAGGTAGATCAGTTTCGATACCAAAAAGGGTCATCAATATATACCTAGACTCTCCACTCCACTTCAGCGATTCAACACAGACTGAGAAACGCTGGGGTGTCTGACATCGAATGGTCCGAGGAGGCAGGTACCCTAAAAGGTCCGTTCTCATGACCTCACCCAACGGTAAAGGAAGAGGTCTCATAGAAGGGTTGGGTCCGTAGTTTGGGTCCAGAGGATGTAACATCCGTCTGTGAACTGGGAGACTCGGTGGTCCCTTCAGAGTACCTAGACTCTCAACCTGGTCTTTCTTTCGACTCATGGTTTCTTAACTACGAAAACTTGACACCACAACCCTCTTCTAAGAACTTTCAGGGAACCTAACGTTCCTCTAGGTTGGTCAGTTAGGATTTCCTTTAGCCAGGACTTATAAGTAACCTTTCTGACTACGACTCCGACTTTGAGGTTATGAAACCGGTGGACTATGTTTGTCGGCTGAGTGACCTTTTCTAGGACTACGACCCTTTCTGACTTTCGTCCTCCTCTTCCCCTACTGTCTCCTACTCTACCAATCTACCGTAGTGGTTAAGTTACCTGTACTTGAACCCGTTCGAGGCCCTCTATCACTTCCAGTCCTTTCGGACCGTACGACGTCAGGTACCCCAATGTTTCTCAGCCTGTGTTGACTCGTTGACCTGTTGTCGTTGTTATATAAAATATATGAAATATCAGACATAAACCATTAAAATCATCAACTTCAACAAAATTTAGATAAAGACAAATTCTGTCATTTAAAAGATACATCTGTACCCCTACCCACTTATACGATAATACCCCCTTCAAATAAAGATCATGTAGAAATTTGACTTACTCATTAAGAACCTTGCGAAGAGAGAGAGAGGTATACACACACGGGCATCCTGTCCAGTACCGAAAACAGAGAATAGTCTATTTCTTTTAGAGTACATTTGACCCGAACCGTTTACAGGTATCCCATTTTCGTAGGAAATCCTAGACGAGTGGAGAGATCCAAAGACGGAAGTGAATTAAAGAAACTGGATTATTAAAGACATAACGGTCAATTAGTTACTCTATGGATCAGGTATTATAGCGGTTTTTGTTTCGGATACGAGAAAGAATTTCAAATAATAGGTTTGAAAGAACCTCCCTATAAAAGAATTTATTATCATTCTTCTTTACGAATTTTAGTTATACGTTTATAAAACGTTCCTTTAGACATCTAAAATATTCACCTGAAAGAAAAATTATATTTAAAATAAACTTACAGATAGTCTATAGACCGACTGACAAAACATCTAGAGATAGTAAAGTAAAATAATTTATCTTCAAATGTATAACAAGATCTCACGTAAATTCAGAAACTTGGTGATTAGACAACCAATTTTAAGTGAAATCTACGAGACACTCCAATACAATATATTGTTAAAGTTTTTAGAGACATTAAATCTTGTTCTTTGTAACTACAAAATGAGAAGAAAGTGTAAATATCGACGTTCAATCGACGTCATAACGAGGTCCCATTTCCAGTTAAAGTCCAGAGGAGGTGTATAAAAGAGCAAGACTCTGTGATGAACTTTGTACGAAACGAGTACAGTCCGTCAAGCTCTGATTACCTAATGTAATTTTTACTTTCTTCAATCGTACACAGAATAGATGAGTGTTTGTTGACCGATCTCGTTCAGTGTACCGGTTCTCATTGTCATGTTAGGTGAAGTATTTGAAGTTCTATTACAGTCTTTGAAATACAGATTTTAACGAGAGTTAGAAGAAACTTTTTAATGCTAAAATTGGATTTTCGGAGTAGTCGTCAGAAACCATTACATTCACAGATTTACCTTCCGATTGTCTTTTCTCGAGTCTGTTATTTCTTAGACGACGTTACGTTCTGTGGACGTAAGTTAGGGACCCAGTCCTGCTAGGGAACCTCTTCCCTTACGGATGTTTGAGGTCATAAGAACGGACCCTTTACGGTGCCTGTCTCCTCGGACCACCCAATGTCAGGTACCCTAGTGTTTCTCAACCTGTCATGACGCACCGATTGTAAAAGAAAGTTTCCTTTTTGGTTTTGGCTTTTTTTTCGTTGTGGGGAGTTTGGTTTAAAGAGTGTAAGATCCAGTCTCAAAGATACCCTTTCTAATCGTACGGACAGTCACGAATTTGACTAAACTTTTTTTCTTTTGAAAAGTAAGAATCTTTACATATTAATTAATTTGTAATCCGTTTTCTGTACCTAAGAATAACCTCAAATTTATCCTATCAATATTATTGTTCAAAATCAAATTTTATGATAAGGATTTTAGTAAAATTCTCATCGTTAAACGTCCCGGAGAGAATTGTGTCTTTTACCTTCGATGGTTTATGAAAAGTCAATGTCACGTTATAGTGTAATGTCAAAGACAAACACAATACTAGTGTAACTTTTACGTTCTAACTTACTAATAAAGGACTTTAGGATGTTATAGTCTAAACTTTCCTAGATTTTTCGTATATAAAAAGTTGAAATTACGTAACTCTACGGTAAAACGACGTTAGTTAACACTACATACAATTTTAGTAATCAGTAAGTACTGTTTATTGATAACGATCGTTATCAATTGCCTCTTCCGTTACCGTGGGGTGAGGTCACGAGAACGGACCTTTTAGGATATCTGCCTCCTCGGACTATCCGACGTCAGGTGCCCCAGCGATTTTCAGCCTGTGCTGACTCGTTGAAGTGAAAGTGAAAAGTGAAAGTACGTAACCTCTTCCTTTACCGTTGGGTGAGGTCACAAGAACGGACCTCTTAGGGTCCCTGCCCCCTCGGACCACCCGACGACAGATACCCCAGCGTGTCTCAGCCTGTGCTGACTTCACTAAATCGTCATCGTCGTCGTTATCAATTTTATGTCTTCTAATACTTTGTATATGAACTTTAGTTCGTCTTGGGACTCTTCTGAAAGGTCCCTGTCTGGGACCTTAGGAGAGAGGGTGAGAATAAATATCGTTTCAAAATCGAAAGAGGTTTAAGGCTTCTCGTCTAAATTAGTCTCGTCACTCTTTTACGTCTTTGTTTGCTTTGGTCAGTTCGTCCTGTTTTATCAAATCGGTATTTTGTTTCAGTTCCCGGAAATTAAGGAGGAGTTCCCGATATCTATTATAGGGTTCGGTATAGGAACTTGACAGGGCGTCTATGATTTTAAGCGTAGTCCACCTTCTTCAGTTGACGACTGGGGTTCGTGTATCTTGGGTCTGGCCAACCTGGTCGTTCAAATATTACAACTGAGAGTCCATGGTGGTAAAGGAGTGGTGGTTAGTTAGTCTTCCTACAGGTGTTTTACTAGTCCGTGGGACTCTGGGAGTGGAACGGAAATTTTTGGGAAGGGTAGTCCCTCAAACCCAGAAAACTCGTACTCGACGACGAAGAGAAACGAACTGGGGTGTTACCCGTGGAACGTTTTTTGGGACATGAAGTGGTGTTGAACCATAGTTCCTTACTGAAATGACACGTGGTCACTCCCCTGGGTTTAAGCCAAGACTCTATATAATTAATAAATGTAAACAGAAGGGATAATATAGAAGTAAAAGTGAATGCACGTAAGACCCACTCACGCACCCCCACACACACACACTCTCTCTCCTCAATGTCGATCAAACTTTTGTTAAACGTATTAGTACCCATGTGGTACTGATAAACAAAGTTTACACCTGTAGTGGGTAACCTTTTTTTCTAACGTATAGTAAGGAATTTCTCGTGCATCAGGTTGAGGGAAAATAGTCTTGAACTTTACGTCCCTCATTGAATAGATCAGTGTATAGATTAATTGGATTCAAAGGAACTAAGGTCATGTCACGAAAGGGAAAGTTATTTACTGAAATAAAAGTTGTCGGTCCCATTCTTTACCAACAGACTCCTCCGAAGTGTTTGTTTACACTTTTCTTCTCTACGCTTTCCGTTTCCTCTTTTCCTTTCTATATGGGTACACTTACGTCTCAAGGTTTCTTATCGTTCCTCTCCATTCTTTCGGAAGGAGTCACTAGTTACGTTTCTTTATCTCCTTTTGTTATCTTACCCTTTTGGGTCTCTAGAGAAGTTCTTTTAATCTCTATGGTTCCCTTGTAAAGTACGTTTCTACCCGAGCTATGTCCTGTCTTTACCATACCTGGATTGTCTTCGTCTTCTATAATTCTTCTCCACCGTTCTTATGGGTCTTCTTGATACGTTTTTTCTAAAAGTACTAGGTCTATTAGTGCTACCACACTAGTGAGTGGTCTCGGTCTGTAGGACCTTACTCTTCAGTTCACCCGGAATCCTTCGTAGTGATGTTTGTTTCGATCACCTCCACTACCTTAAGGTCGACTCTATAAAGTTTAGGATTTTCTACTACGACACTTTCACGACGTGAGTTATACGGTCGTTTAAACCTTTTGAGTCGTCACCGGTGTCCTGACCTTTTCCAGTCAAAAGTAAGGTTAGGGTTTCTTTCCGTTACGTTTTCTTCCAAGTTTGATGACTCGTTAACGTGAGAAGAGTGTACGATCATTTCATTACGAGTTTTAAGAGGTTCGGTCCGAAGTCGTCATGTATTTGACACTTGAAGGTCTACAAGTTCGGTCAAAATCTTTTCCGTCTCCTTGGTCTCTAGTTTAACGGTTGCAGGCGACCTAGTAGTTTTTTCGTTCCCTTAAGGTCTTTTTGTAGATGAAAACGAAATAACTGATATGGTTTCGTAAACTGACACACCTAGTGTTGTTTGGCACCTCTTAAGAAGTTCTCTACCCTTATGATCTGTGGACTGGACGGAGGACTCTTTAGACATACCTCTAGTTCTTCGTTGTCAATCTTGACCTGTACCTTTTTGTCTGACCAAGGTTTAGTCCTTTCCTCATACAGTTCCGACATATAACAGTGGACGAATAAATTGAATATACGTCTCATGTCGTATTCTTTACGACCTGACCTACTTCCTGTTCGACCTTGGTTCTAACGACCCTCTTTATAGTTCTTGGAGTCTATACGTCTACTGTGGTGGGAATACCGTCTTTCGTTTCTTCTTGATTTCTCGGAGACCTACTTTCACTTTCTCCTCTCACTTTTTCAACCGAATTTTCAGTTGTAAGTCTTTTGATTCTAGTACCGTAGACCAGGGTAGTGAAGTAACGTTTATCTACCCCTTTGTTACCTATGTCACTCTCTGAAATAAAACCCCCCGAGATTTTAGTGACGTCTACCACTGACGTGGGTACTTTAATTTTCTGTGAACGAGGAACCTTCTGTTCAAAACTGGTTGGATCTGTCGTATAATTTTTCATCTCTGTAAAGAAACGACTGTTTCCAGACCGATCAGTTTCGATACCAAAAAGGTCATCAGTACATACCTACACTCTCGACTTGATATTTCTCGACTCGCCACTTCTTAACTAGGAAAACTTGACACCACAAGATCCTCTGAGAACTCTCAGGGAACCTGACGTTCCTCTAGGTTGGTCAGTTAGCATTTCCTTTAGTCAGGACTTATTAGTAACCTTCCTGACTACAACTTCGTCTTTGGAGTTATGAAACCGGTGGACTACCCTTCTTGACTGAGTAAACTTTTCTAGGACTACGACCCTTTCTACCTTCCGTCCTCCTTTTCCCCTGTCTTCTCCTACTCTACCAACCTACCGGAGTGACTGAGTTACCTGTACTCAAACTCATTTGGAGCCCTCAACCACTACCTGTCCCTCCGGACCGCACGACGTCAGGTACGCCGACGTCTCAGCCTGTACGGACTCGTTGACTGACTTGACTTAAATCGATCGGTACAGATTAATTGGATTCGAAGGAACTAAGGCCATGTCAAGAAAAGAAGTTATTTACTGAAATAAAAGTTGTCGGTCACATTCTTTCACCCCAACTCCGTCTTCTCCTGATCTGTTCCGTTAAGTAACGGATGTAGATTAGAAATCAGAGTCAAGGGTTTCAGTTCCTTTTCGGTTTCTCGGGTCTACCATATAAAACGTAGAATAGATACGAGACCCTTGTAAGAAAAACTTTAGAACAACAACAAAACAGTAACACAGGATGTGAAACACTGGGGTACCTGACATCGAGTGGTCCGAGGAGACAGGAACCCTAAAGGGTCCGTTCTTATGACCTCACCCAGCGGTAAAAGAAGAGGTCCCCTAGAAGGAGGGTTGGGCCCCTAGCTTGGGTACAGAGGTCGAACCGTCCGACTAAAGAATGACGACTCGGTGGTCCTATCGGGTCTCAAACTTTAGATAGACTGACGTTGAGCCTTATTCTTTATGTCGAATTTAGTATTGTGTCCAGTATCCGTGGGAGGAAGTGATGTCTTTGTTTTCAAAGTCTTAGGAACGGGAACAATATATATATGACACTAGAAAAATCTAAGGTAAGATCGGATAGTAATTTTTCATTTTATCTGAAAACTCAGTCAAGTTTTTGGGGACGAGATCTTTTATCTTCTGTCCGAGGTTAGACGAGTGTTTGAGGTTTTAATGATCGAAACGACTTTAACACAGTAAGTGTCTTATGATTTGAAGGGAGTATAAATAGACTTCGTGTTGATACTAGAGAGTCTGAAGTGTTGTCTTGGATATCTTAGGAAAGGAGTAACCTTGTGGTGAAGTAATATTATAGAGTATCTAAGATTCTGAGTAACAAAAAGTGTAAAATTGTAGAGGCTCAAATTCTACGTAGAAATTTTTTAGTCACCGTATCGTGTCAAATTAACCGTTTCAAAGAAAAGAAAGAACCCATTGTACTTTATTACCACTCAGAATTTAAGGTACTACAAAAATCTCAAAGATACTTTATAAAATCATTATTCCTAATATATCCGGTTTGAGAAGACGAATAAGCAAAGTTTCATAAGTCGGCTAGTCTTACAAAAAACTGGAGAATTCTTTTGCATTAGTGCATTCTTTTCTTGAATCAAGACCCAATCTGCCTTTTTACTCAATGTTTGACTCAAATGAATAATCACTTTCGAAAAGTACACGGAAGTAACAATTCTTAAACTAATACTAGAAAGACGAAAAGATATCGGGAATAAAAACATAACAATGGCAGAAAACCAGTGACTGTGAAATGAGAAGGAGAGTAATGCCCCAACTCCACGCTCAAGGAACCTAAGACTAATTTTCTCTTCCGTTTTCCAATACAGGTTTTTAATTACGTGGACTTTTTTTTTAGTTCTTAATCCGAAATAAATTTTTTACCTTGCTTAGCAGTTTAAAGACACATAGACAAATTTTATCAGTGGTTGGATTGTGTAACATTTTATGACCGTGCTTCCTAGGGCTTGTCCTGATCCTTGGTTTTATTGAAACGATTCGATAAAAGTAGAGTCGTACTTTCTTTACGTGGTAGGAGAGGAGTTTTTATTTTTAGAGATTACTTCTTTTGTCATGTAATTTACGGTGTTGACTGCACGATGATCTTTATCCTTCTTCATCAATGACGAAAGGTTCCGTCTGTGGTGCTACGAAAGACAAAGGAAGACGAACCGATTTTGAAACCCGTTCGGGGTCCGACCCCTCCACCCCCCTGGGACTCAGGATGGGCCCTCGAGATGTCCTGTCAGAGTCAAATCCGTCCCGGGACGTGCTGGCCAGGGTTTCCGGAGCGGAGTTGTCCGCGCCCGGCCCGCCCGCCCAAGCGGAGGGCTCGGGCGGGGTCCTACAGGTCTCCGCGAAAGTCGACGCTATTCTGCGGCGGGATTGGTCCACAACTGTCAATGAGGGCGCGCCGGCTGCGGGCGAGTCGACCTCTGCGAAGCAGTGGCGGAGGCGCGCAGCAGTGCACTGCCCTTCCCCCGCACTGGCTCGGGCTGGTGTCCCCCGCCCCGCCCCGCCCAGGAGCTTACACTTCCTCGAACCGCCGAGGCCTCCGGGTCTCGTCGCCGCCGCGCCGGCTACTGTCGTAGTCCGGCGCTGCGCAAGGGCCCGCCCGCCGCCACCATCGTCGGGGTCGCCGACGTCGCTATCGACAGCGGCCGCGCCATCGGCGACGGCCATCGGGCGTCTGTCTCCCTCCACCCCCGGGCGGGGACGACCGTCTGGCATCCCGGCCGCAAGGGCGGGAGAAGCGGCCGGCTCGCCCGTGACGGAAGAGCCGGCGCTCCGTCGCGGGAACCCGACCCGAGCACGGGGTCGACGGCGGCCGCTGACGCCGGCTCTCTTCAACCCCAGGCTGACCTGCGCACGCCCCGGGGTGTCCTTGGCTGGCGGGCGCGGGGCGGAGAGGCCCCCGAGGCGTGGCCACTCACATCGCGCCCAGAGACAGGCGTGGGAGGCCCGCCGCCGTGGGGACGGAGCGCGCAAAACGCGAGCCCGGTCGCCCCTGACGCCCGTGGGGCGCGGCCCCTCCGAAGGAAACCAGGGACACAGGGGAGAACCTCACCCTGTAAGGTTTCCGACCTCTCCTACCTCACGAAACCCCGGGTGCCACTTACGCAGACGTCGGAGTGTTTCGGCGTCGTCCCCGTCCCCCGGCCATGGCAGAAAACCAGCCGGGGCTCTCAGCCGGGGACGGGCTTCAAACGAACCCGCCTGCCTCCCCAGAGCGGCCTTCGGGACCGCGGCCCCTCTCACCGCGAAACAGAGAACTACGTCAAGTCCGCTCCGAGGGCAAAAGGACACTGTCGGGGCCTCCTCCCGACACCGCGCGTGGCGTCTGGCGCGGGCGGGACCCTCTCGGCTCGCGGTGCCACAACAAGGAGATTTGGAGTCAAGACACCGGAAGAACGTCGCATCCTCCTTCCGCTTCGGAAACGACATGAAAATTTAAATCACAAACACAGACTAGGGAAAGACCTCTTACCTTAGCCCAAGGTTCTTCGAAATGTTTCTCGGACGGAAACCAAGTAACTCGGTAGGTGTGTTCTGGCCGGGTCGGCTTCGTTGTCATATACGTCTAAAAGGTAAGTGTTTTCAGTAAGCTGTGAGAAATACTCTCTGTAGACGCTAACCCCTTGTATGGATTAAATAAAAACAGATTTATGAAAGACTTTGTTATCCAATTGAACCTTTCCTTTCACTTCAGCGAGTCAGCACAGGCTGAGAAACGCTGGGGTACCTCACATCGGATGGTCCGAGGAGACAGGTAACCTAAAAGGTCCGTTATCATCACCTCACCTAACGGCAAAGGAAGAGGTCCCCTAGAAGGGCTGGGTCCCTAGCTTGGGGCCAGAGGGAGTAACATCTGTCTGCGAAATGACATACTGGTGGATGAATTTATCTACCTCTTTAAATGGGCTGACTACAATATACGTATAAATGAAATTTGTTAAATTACTTCAGAAACAGAAAGACTACGACCTTCTACATTTACTGAAGATTCATCACAATGTAACGTGACACATACCATCCCAATAAGCAAAATTTAATTGAAAGAGACTTTGAATCGAATCTCGGTGATATCCAGAAAAGTTTTTATTAATAAAGTTTCAAAACAAAACAAAAAACCGGAGGGAATTCTCAGGTTTGTAACACTTAAGAAACAATCCAAAGGAAGAAGATAGAGGAGGTCACAATAGATTTGAACTAGTTCGCCTCTCTGATCCCACTCAAAGACACGAACGAACTTGGACAAAACGTCACTTTGACAATTCTAGTACGACCGAAATACTTTGTCCAACCTCTTCCTTCTCACAGGAGATAATGTCGATTAAATCTTATACAATGGGGGGGGGAAAAAAAGAAAAAAGTAATCATTGACACACCTTACTGACGTTGTACGGACAAGTTTCATTACCTTTTCCCTTATCTACTTTGTATTCTTGATGAAAAATCCAGAAATTAATACCTCGAATTCAACACAAGTTTAAGGTACACTTGGCAAACTCGATGTTATGTAACATGTGTCCACGAATCTTCCCGGCCAAATTAATTTGTACCAGTACCAAATAAAGAGAAAATAACTTAGTGTTATAAACAACATTAACACTAGACACTTTTCCAAAAAGTGTCTAAAAAAAAGGTCAATCTTATAATACTGGAAAATCTCCGTTACAAAGAATGTTTCGTA
This sequence comes from Capra ibex, assembly GCA_006410555.1. Classification (NCBI taxonomy): domain Eukaryota; kingdom Metazoa; phylum Chordata; class Mammalia; order Artiodactyla; family Bovidae; genus Capra; species Capra ibex. The sequence continues at coordinate 1,045,974 of SJYO01039250.1, read as the reverse complement.
AATACCATGGATATTTAAACCATTATAGATCTCAACTCCAAAGAAAACTCAACTTTTTCGGTATTTTCTATCAATTTTTTGTTTATTATGTTGAGACAAATTACCTTAATACGAAATCAAAATTCTTTTTTCACCATTTCAATACTTAAATGTTTTGAACGTAATATTTTTGTAGAGAAAAAATTCCTTAATTAACGTATTAAAGAGACTCACAGGAATCATGTAAATTTGAACCAAATATTTATTAGGAAGTTCTCGTCTAGTAAACTTAACTTCGTACTTTACTGTTTTATTTCTTTACTATGAATCCCAAAAGATTATAATAAAACCTTTTAGAAATAGGATTATTATGAACTTCATAACATAAAATTATAAATGTAGTATTATAGGTTTCTACTTTTGAAAATAACGTTACTAGAACCTCGTAACTCCTTAATTTTTCCAGGATAGAATACGTATACTGGATGTTTATTATGTATTTACGTTGAACTTAATTCAGAGACTCATGAAGTAGTCACTTCCACCGACACACGTCCTTTTAACTTCATCTCAAAGGAACACCAACCTTGTGTCTTTCTCGATAGACCTGATTACACATTTCTAAAGTACAGTTATAAAAGAAAACCTTTGGAGACTTTCTGAAATCTAGATAGGAAGGAAGGTCGAACCAGGAGTGGGGGAGTATATAGGAGAATTTCCGTACTTTAACTTCCAGAGTAGACCTTGTGAACTATCTCCTAAAAAGGAGGGACTTCTTACAATGGTTCAAACGTTCCTTCCTCGAACGAACTCTCTGGAACATCCTTTCTCAAGAACAGGACTTTGTAGTATGAGAAGATGGGAAACAATTAAAAACAACAATTTCGACCTTTGTTACATTTGAGAGGTACTATCGTTCTTGGTAACTTCAAGGTTTACGAATTCTCAATAACTTACTTTTTTACACCAAGGTCTACGACGACGACGACGACGATTCAGTGCAGTCAGCACAGGCTGAGACACACTGGGGTCTCTGTCGTCGGGTGGACCGAGGCGACAGGGACCCTAAGAGGTCCGCTCTTGTGACCTCACCCAACGGTAAAGGAAGAGGTCACGTACTTTCACTTTTCATTTTCACTTCAGCGAGTCACCACAGACTGAGAAACTCTGGGGTACCTGACTTCGGATGGTCCGAGGAGGCAGGTGTCCTAAAAGGTCCGTTCTCCTGACCTCACCCAACGGTAACGGAAGAGGTCACCAAGGTCTATATACTGATCTTTTGTTTCTCCTCACACACTATTATATTAGGTCTAATCTATGTTCCTTCCTCCACTGTCTTTACTACATCCACAGCTTCTTCCCTCCGTTGAGTAAAGTAGACCCCTTGAAAGTTGTCACTCAGAAAAAACCATTGTACTTAAAAAGAAGAAGGGAAGATTGACAAATGGAGAGGAACTATTTTTCACAACTGTGCGAAATATTCTCGACTTTAAATCTCATGGACTCAAAACCTTCACTGTTACCATCTCACTTTCGTCCTCGTAACTAGACCTCCAACCTTTTGAACTACCCTAAAGACTGACGTAAAATACGTTCTTTAATCCCCGAAGGAACTATCGAGTCAACTATTCCTTAGACGGACGTCACGTCCTCTGGTCCCAAGTTAAGAACCCAGATCTTCTAGGGGACCTCTTTCCTATCCGATGGGTGAGGTCATAAGAGACCGAAGGGAACACCGAGTCGACCAGTTCTTAGACGGGTGTTACGTCCTCTGGACCCAAGCTAGGGACCCAACCCTTCTAGGGGACCTCTTCCCTTTTCGATGGGTGAGGTCATAAGACGAAACCTCTTAAGGTGCATGACATATCAGGCACCCCAACGTTTCTTAGTCTGTGATGACTCGCTGAAAGTGAAATATATTCTTTCGATCCATTTGGTGACCCGCAATCGAAAGAGTAAACATTTTCCTCCTCTTATTAGGAATAAGTGTACCAACAACCCCTTGACTCTAATGTTTTACATACAGTCTCACGGATAAAGTTATAAAGGGGAGGGGTGGGGGTTTGACCTTTGAAAACATAACCCAAAATTAACTGCTTGTCACAACGCCATCAAAGTCCACTTGTCGTTTCCCTGAGTCGATATGTATATGTACATAGGTAAGAGGGACTGTGTGGGGGGGGTGGGGGGGGGCGGGGTTTCTCGGATAAAGTCATGATTGTCTATCCTCTTTAGTTTGCAATTTAATGAATTTTGTAAAGAAACAGTAATCTCGAAATTTTTTATAAAACTACATAAATAGTGTCTGAGACTATAGATGAATAGAAACGTAACTGGGTAACACAATGGAATTTTAAATGGTCATAGACTTAAGATCTATGAATTAAAAGAAAGTCAGTTCGTATTTCAAAAGACTACCTTTACTCCGAATTAACATAATGAAGAATTACAATGTTTGGTGTCCCTTGCAATCTATAGAATTTAAACATTTCGAAATTCCCTATACACAATGACTCGGAAATCCGAAAGAAATGTCTTAAACAAAAACTTCTTCAACACGAAAGGACAGTACGTTAGACAGATAAGTGACAACACTCTTTGTTTGTTTTTTCATGTAAAAGGACGATAATGTTTTTTTTAATGACTTTTTTAGTAGACATACAAAAGTCACCAGACTCACTGACACTTGGTACTTCTCGGAGAGAAACGACACAGAATCCAATCTTAAGCCATAAAACACTCGTCAGAATGTCTGAAGACGTAGTAAAGAATAGATTCGAAAACGAGATCAGCGACACGTAAGAAAGTACTTAGAGTTTTAAGGTAATATGAAACACTTGAGAAAAGTCACAAATTTAAGTATTTCATCCGACAGGAAACATATTATAAACTTTCCCTTAACATACTACTTTTCTGGTTTTTCTCAGAACTTAGAAGTTTGTTATTCGGTCAATGGACGGTAGAAGGTACAAGTGTTTCCTGACCTCTTTTTATTTTTTTCTCCTTTGTCAAAAACTTGAACTTCTGAAAAGTTTATTTTTCCTTTGAAAATTTAAGTCCCAACAATTTTTGTACTATCTAAGTCTCCCTCTAGCTATCGAGGACTTCCACAGAATCATCCTCACCAACCAGTAGCATTATTGCCATTGACTATACACAGCTCATGATTGACACATAGGCCATGAACGTATGCCTAAACTGACACTAGGGGAGGGGGGTTTAGTCCGATAAAAGAACAGGGAAAAATTTGGAGTGCGTGACTCTCTAATTCACCATCCGACCTCTCGGTCCTAAACTTGATTGGGACTCAGTGTCCCTCCCATTCATCGTCCACCACCTTGAACGGTTTTCCTAAACTTAAGTTCTAAATTGGACTGGAAAGTGTAGTCTTGGACTGGAAAATCGGTAGTGTAATATGACGGAACACATCAAATAACCGTCAACGGGGACCACAGTCCAGAACTGGAAGTACTAGAAAGAGTCAGATAAAACTGAAGCACTAAACTACTTTTATGTCAGACATTATTCTAGTGCAGCTAAACGAAGTAAAGTACACATAAACTTACTGGAGGAATAAAATACACCTCATTTCGTTTATTAAGTAATAACAAGTAAGTCAACGGTAAAAGAGTAAACCTTTAACGTGACATTTGACCTTAACATAAAATTCCACTAAACAATGTTAAAATTTTTAAGTAGGAAAAAAATTTCTCATTTTACTTACGTGTCTTAACCACTCACCCAATAATACTCACTATAAATTCCAAAAATACTCACTATAAATTAGTATGTTTAGATAGATATATTAATTTTAGATAGGAAAACTTTACAGGTGACAATTTTATTGAAAAAACTGACGGTCTACGGTGATAATCGTCCTCTTTGTTGTCTCACCCTTTCTGATCTCTAGAGGTTCTTTAACTCTCTACGGTTCCCTTGTAAAGTACGTTTCCACCCGTGTTATTTCCTGTCCCTGTCACACCTGGATTGTCTTCGTCTTCTATGGTTCTTTTCCACCGTTCTTATGTGTCTTCTTGATACGTTTTATCTAGAAGTGCTGGGTCTACTGGAGCTACCACACTAGTGAGTGGTCTCGGTCTGTAGGACCTCAGATTTAAGTTCCCGGAATCCTTCGTAGTGATGTTTGTTTCGATCACCTCCACTACCTTAAGGTCGACTCTACAAAGTCTAGGATTTTCTACTACGACACTTTCACGACGTGAGTTATACGGTCGTTTAAACCTTTTGAGTCGTCACCGGTGTCCTGACCTTTTCCAGTCAAAAGTAAGGTTAGGGTTTCTTTCCGTTACGGTTTCTTACGAGTTCGATGACGTGTTAACGTGAGTAGAGTGTACGATCATTTCATTACGAGTTTTAAGAGGTCCGGTCCGAAGTCGTTATGCACTTGACTCTTGAAAGTCTACAACTTCGACCTAAATCTTTTCCGTCTCCTTGGTCTCTAGTTTAACGGTTGTAAACAACCTAGTAACTCTTTCGTTTCTCTCAAGGTCTTTTTGTAGATGAAGACGAAATAACTGATACGGTTTCGGAAACTGACACACCTAGTGTAGTTTGACACCTTTTAAGAATATGGTCTGATGGACTGTACGGAAGACTCTTTAGACATACGTCCTGATCTTCGTTGCCAACCTTGGTCTGTACCTTATTGTCTGACCAAGGTTTAACCCTTTCCTCATGTAGTTACGACATATAACAGTGGGACGAATAAATTTATTATACGTCTCATGTAGTACTCTTTGAGACCCGACTTTCTTCGTGTTCGACCTTAGTTCTAACGGCCCTCTTTATAGTTATTGGAGTCTATACGTCTACTGTGGTGGGCATACCGTCTTTCACTTCTCCTTGACTTCTTGGAGAACAACTTTCACTTTCTCCTCTCACTTTTCGACCGAATTTTGAGTTGCAAATCTTTTGATTCTAGTACCGTAGGTCAGGGTAGTGAAGTACCGTTTATCTACCCCTTTGTCACCTTCATCTGTGTCTGAAATAAAACCCCCCGAGGTTTTAGTGACGTCTACAACTGACGTGGGTACTTTAATTTTCTACGAACGAGGAACCTTCTTCTCGATGCTAGTTGGATCTGTCGTATAATTTTTCGTCTCTGTAATGAAACGACTGTTTCCAATAGAACAGTTTCGATACCAAAAAGGTCAGCAGTACATAAGTACACTCTCAACCTGGCATTACTTTCGACTCACCACTTCTGAACTACGAAAACTTGACACAACAACACTCTTCTGAGAACTCTCAGGGAACATGACGTTCCTCTAGTTTGGTCAGTCAGGATTTCCTTTAGTCAGGACTTATAAGTAACCTTCCTGACTACGACTTCGACTTCGAGAGTTATGAAACCGGTGGACTACGCTTCTTGACTGAATAACCCTTTCTGGGACTACGTCCCTTTCTAACTTCCACCCTCCTCTTCCCCTACTGTTTCCTACTCTACCAACCTACCGTAGTGACTGAGCTACCTGTACTCAAACTCGACCGAGGTCCTCAACCACTACCTGTCCCTTCGGAACGTACGACGTCAGGTACCCCAGCGTTTCTCAACCTGTACTGACTCACTGACTTGACTGACTTGACTTGACTCAAATAGTCTAATGAATCGAAAAATTTTCTTCCGAGTATGAGGTCACTTTTAATACTTTATACACACACACGTAAAACTACTCCACTCCCATACCATAAACTAACTATGTTTTCAGTGACTAAAGACTGGTACTTAAAATTTAATAATAATAATCCGAGTTTGTGTAGAAAAAATTAGTTTTATCCTTACTAATGTTAGTTATGTAAAAACGGTTACTCTTTATTTAAACGACTAAGGACATCGTATTTTTAGGTACGAAACCCTAAGTTGCTTGTGAAACTTTCGAAAAAGACGGAGGACGACCAACACCCTCGTAAAACGGACCTTTCTTAACAGAAAATCGCTGTTCAGTCCACTTATACCATCTTCTCCGTTTGGAACCATCGGGTTAAGTAAGTTGAAAACTTCGCAACTAACACGTTGCACGTTAGCCCTAAATAGAACCTCTTCTTAACCCGGGTAAGACAACTGGTTACGCCCGACGTCCGTAACTTCAAAAGCTAAGTAGAGTAACTAAACAACTCGTACGAAGAGTCTACATCACCAAAGCGTCCCTAAGTCTTTCGGCATAGTCTACCCGTCGTCTGGTCGGTCGTCACTTGGTACTGGAAAAAAAACCACGTTCAAACTGAAACCCTTCACGAAACCTCGAAGAGTCAGGTTGGTGAGTCGACCGGTAACGGCCAAAATACGTTAGGCGAAAAGAAGCGTACAGTGTTAGGTCAGCTCTTTACCACACAACGACAACGTATCTTATTCTCTTCTGCTGTGAATCTTCACTAAAAAAATTTTAAAAACCAGTCGAGTGCTCCATGGGTGAATAGCTCGAGAAAAGTGGAAAGATCAAACGAAGTTTACGGTTTACTGGGATCCTACCAGCTACAACTCAAGAAACCGTTAAAGATCACATCAACAATACCTCTTCCTTTACCGTTGGGTGAGGTCACAAGAACGGACCTCTTAGAGTCCCTACCCCCTCGGACCACCCGACGGCAGACACCCCAGCGTGTCTCAGCCTGTGCTGACTTCGCTGAATCGTCGTCGTCGTCACATCAACACTCTCCCAGTCAAAGCTACTACTGAGAGTTGACCAACATCAGTTGAAGACTACTGATCGGCGATACGTATAGAAGTTCGGAGAGAAGAGAAAACGTTTTGAAGAACTTGTTGGTGACGTGACATACAATCGTCAAGGACCCTGTTTATGCAACAACTACAACACTCAACACAGACGACGAAATACTGGGTAAAACTGGAGTCTATTTTTTAACTAACTTAAACGAAAAACAAATTGTAGTAAAGATATCAGATTTTATTTATATTTGTCGTTCATTATTCAGTAGTCGGTCTTTTGTATTTCACCCTTTAAACGTAATTTTGTCACACACTATATTGGTGTAAATAAACTCTTGTATAGGTTACAGTTTGTCGTCTCAAGTTGTTACGTTTTGACGTCAATGAAAGCGTATTTGGATTATCCAAACCCCTCTGTATCAGGACGACTTCATTGTGAAAACATACAATAAGTAAGTACCATGTTTTATACAATATTAAACATACTCATTACTCCACTCCCCTGAAGGGACACCAGGTCACCGACCCTGAGGAGCGAAGGTCACGTCCCCCGGGTCCAAGTTAGGGACTAGCCCTTTGACCTAGGGTGTATGGGGTCGACCCTCAAGCGTACGACGTCGACTTCTAGGGTGTACGGTGTTGACTCTGGACCTCGTCGGTTTATTTATTTATGAATAAAAAATTTTTTTCTTATTCCTCCACCCTAAGGAACCTGCACTTCTGTGTCCATGTGACATTTCACCTCTCATCCCACTCCGTGGAGACTCCTACTCAAAACGAATGACATACTAAAACGGATAACAAAACTGATATTATTGTAAATTCTAGTTGTTAGGTCTTCGTCTCTTTTTGTCACGATACGTAGTATCACCCCCCAAACATTATCAAGGGACCCGACAAAACGTTCCACACTTACGAAATATTTATGAGTAATTACTAGTACTTTCCTCAAAGAATGATGGATTATAAAATCTTTAGATCTCTCCATCTGATCTTGCCCGAGACCTCGGTCTGACGAAGTAAGTCTTGGAGGTGTCGGTACATTGATCGAATAACGGAGCAGGACTGGGAGACACCGTACTCTCACGACGTCCGCTTCTGTCACGGCAGAAGTCCGTCTCGTTCTGGTCCTCTACGTGGGACCCTCAAAGGACAAAAAGAATGCACCATACTTTCTCTAGACCTTCAAGAGTGTATTAGGTTCACGTCCTTTATCTTCAATCGTCTCACTCTCGGTCGGGCGGACAGGACGTCCCTGACAACACTCACCTTCTTGGTCGATCTAGGATCTCCAACACCCCTCCCGCCGACACCGGTCCAGTCGAGCCACGAGGGGCCTTAAACACGAGATCGAAATCCAATCAATTGTGACCCTCACCGACGGAGCGGTCCTTGTGTGAGGAGCAGTAGGTAGGAGACGGGGGTAGGACGAGGGGACGTATAGCCACCCTGGTCTACTGACCAAAAGTGGTCCCCTTGTACGCACCTTCAATACACAACAGTGAAGACTTACCTCCACCCCCTTTTCGTCGACAGAAAGAGATGGAAGAGAAAAGGTTAGGTTCCCGGTCTACGTGTCCTATCTCGGACTCTAATCCTTCTAGAGTTCGGGGACCTAATGGTACACCTTCTTTCGACACGCGGTTTGTCGTCGTGAGTTGCTACTTGACATATTAACATCGCTCTGTAAAACTCCAACTAACAATTCGTCGATCACACCGGAATTGTGATTCGTGCCCGACGAACCTTCTCCATCGACTCCGGGATTCTTATAGGTATGGTCGTCCTCGACTCTACCCCGGTTCAGTCCTCCGGGGGACCTACGACAACGTCGTAGGAGTAAAAGTGACGACGACGACGATTCAGCGAAGTCAGCACAGGCTGAGACACACTGGAGTATCTATCGTCGGGTGGTCCGAGGGAGCAGGGACCCTAAGAGGTCCGTTCTTGTGACCTCACCCAACGGTAAAGGAAGAGGTTACGTACTTTCACTTTTCACTTTCACTTCAGCGAGTCAGCACAGGGTGAGAGTCGCTGGGGTACCTGACGTCGGGTGGTCCGAGGAGGCAGGTACCCTAAAAGGTCCGTTCTCATGACCCCACCCCACGGTAGCGGAAGATAGTTTGGAGTTTCCGACTACTCCTGGGTCTCCTGTCAGGTACCCAGGTGCAAGTCTGGTTAATACTGTAAGGGACACGGGTGTCTTCGAAAGGAGATGTAGGTTTATGGTAATATTCTTATTCCTTGTGTCTTTAACATTTGCAGAAAGATACCGTCAGACTTCTCAGGGACACTTTGTCCCAAAGAGGTCGAACCGAAACACCTGCATGACCCGACCTATTGAGAGACACCCTACTACGACAGGACATGTAACGTCTGACATCTTGTCGTAGGTATCGCAGACGGACAATCTGCGGTCATCTTGGAGGTAGTCACATGGCCGTCTCACAGAGATCTAGAACGGTCTACAGGGGACCCCCGTTTAGGGGTCACCTCTTGGTGATGGAGTCTTTGACCTCAATTGGACTTTCTTTAATAAAATTTAACTTTGTTCGAAGTCAAGTCAAGTCAAGTCAGCGAGTCAGCACAGGCCGAGAAACACTGGGGTACTTATCGTCGTGCGGTCCGGAGGGACAGGTAGTGGTAGAGGGCCTCAAGTGAGTCTGAGTGCAGGTAACTCGGCCAGTACGGTAGGTTGGCAGAGTAGGAGACAGTAGGGGAAGAGGAGGACGGGGGTTAGGGAGGGTCGTAGTCTTAGAAAAGGTTACTCAGTTGAGAAGTGTACTCCACCGGTTCCATGACGTCAAAGTCGAAATCGTAGTAAGGAAGGTTTCTTGTGGGTCCGGACTACAGGAAGTCTTACGTGACCAACCTAGAGGAACGGCAGGTTCCCTGAGAGTTCTCAGAAGAGGTTGTGGTGTCAAGTTTCGTAGTTAAGAAGCCGCGAGTCGAAAGAAGTATCAGGTTGAGAGCGTAGGTATGTACTGGGGACCTTTTTGGTATCAGAACCGATCTGCCTCGAATGGAAATTAATCTCCCTAAAAAGAGGGGAAACCTCTACCCACCTCAAGTACCCCCTCTAAACAAATACCTATACGTTGTCCCCTTCGATACAACAAAAATATTTTATCAAAGACAACTTAGATGTGAATTGTGATTAAATAGTCGAATCTGTAACAGACCTAAAAGGTGAAAAAGAAAGAAGGAAAGAGAAGAAAGATCCGACCATCGATACCAACGATAACGGATCCATTTGTGTAAAAGGAGTAGGAGGGTTGGGATCGACAGTACAGGGATACAGGTAGAGATTTACTGTTTTTGGTCATATATCAAAACTACGATTCTGATACATTTATTATACATGACGATCCGGTCCGTCATACGAGTCTACTACTGAAGAAAGGGTGTCTAAGATGATTCGTCGGGAATCTGGTGAACTTCTTCTTATAGAACTATGGTAATACCAGGACACCTAAAATGAAATAGTCCACAAATGTTGGATCGATAACTTAATTTTTGTCACCTGTACTGTAGGATAAAAGAACTACAAAAATTAACGGAGAAAAAACCCACAACTTAAGAAGATAGTATCAGAGGTGGGAGAGGAGGGTGGTTGAGATGTCATATGATGGACAACATAACACTGGGATAAATACACAGGAACGGACATTAAGTCGAAGTCAAACTTGATCAACGGAAAATCCAGAGAAAAACCTTGAAGGAAAGTGACCGGAGAATTTTCCGCAGGTAAGATAATATCTACAAGGAAAAAATGATTTGAATGAACTATAAAAAAGACCTCATGTAGGAGTTGATTGAAGGTTTTTTCATACAAACTCTCCGTCTAAAAGACTGAGTAAGATACATATTTTTACAGAAGTAAGACAAAAGTATAAATTGACTATCAAGTCCATGTTAGGATTTCCTTCAGTCAGGACTTATAAGTAACCTTCCTGGCTACGACTTCGACTTCGAAGTTATGAAACCGGTGGACTACGCTTCTTGACTGAGTAACTTTTTCTGGGACTACGACCCTTTCTAACTTCCGTTCTCCTCTTCCCCTGCTGTCTCCTACTCTACCAACCTACCGTAGTGGCTGAGTTACCTGTACTCAAACTCGTTCGAGACCCTCAACCACCACCTGTCCCTCCGGACCGCACGAAGTTAGGTACCCCAGTGTTTCTCAGACTGTGCTGACCCGATGCCTTGACTGAGACCATGTTATAACATCCAACGTTTACTGAAAGGAAACTTTGAAACTTTTCGTCACGAACCAACAGAAGGTCGTGAACCAAGTTTCAGTCTACGGCAGATTAAGGGATAGGAAAATTCCACTAAACAAGAAATAAGACTGACTTTTGAAACTCCTATAAGAGATAAAGTAGAAAAACGACTTCTGAGTCTTACTCCTCACGTACAAAAACAAAACCAATATAAACAATATCCGTGAGTCAAGGGGCATATACTTAGAATTAGTCTAACGAGTTGAGAGTCTTTAGGAGAGGACGGAAATTATAAAAGAAGAGAAGCAAAAGAACAAACAAGGCGTCATCCGTCCACAAAAGAACGAACCTGACTGGGAGGAGAATAAAAACGAAAGTGTAAAACACTAAAAGAATCGAGACACAAGTCCACTGAAAAAAGGGGGACCAAATAACCCGACTAAAAAACTCCTCTCCCATTAGACACTTAAAAGAACAAGAGAAAAAGACGGTAAGAAAAAAGAAAAAAGAACAAAATGACGAGAGAAATCAGAGTCTTATACGTTTCATTGTATAAAAATTTTCTGTAAAACACAAAGGAGTTTATAAAGGAAGAGGACAGTCGAAAATACAAACAAAAATATTAGAAAAAAAGAACGAATCAAGAACGACCCTCTTAGGGTCCCTGCCTCCTCGGACCACCCGACGGCAGATACCCCAGTGTGTCTCAACCTGTGCTGACTTCACTGAATCGTCGTCGTCGTCGTCGTCAAAAGGAATATACGGACCACTACGAATCAACTGAGACTTATTACAAAGTCTTTCTTCCTGGTCGAAGGACCAGACCTATAAGGGGAGGGTGAGACAAGGAACCTGATAAAAGTCATAATCCAAAAAAGGAAACTTATCCTTAAGATCCGTGCCGTGAACTACCTGTCCTGTAATAACTCACCCCAGATAGATAACCGTTCACAACACAATTCTCCCTCCCCTCGGTCCGGGAGTCTTAAGGTCCAACAACAACAAGTCAGCAAGTCAGCACAGACTGAGGAACGTTGGGGTACCTGACGTCGTGGGGTCCGAAGAGACAGGAAGTGGTAGAGGACCTCGAACGAGTTTGAATACAGGTAACTCAGTCACTACGGCAGGTTGGTAGAGTAAGAGACAGCAGGGGAAGAGGAGGACGGCAGTTAGAAAGGGTCGTAGTCCCAGAAAAGGTCACTCAACCGAGAAACGTAGTCTACCGGTTTTATAACCTCGAAGTTAGAGTCGTAGTTACTTATGAGGTTACTTATGAGTCCTAACTAAAGGAAACCCTAACTAATCAAACTATAGAAACTTCAGGTTCCCTGAGAGTTCTCTCAGAAGAGGTTGTGGTGTCAAGTTTTCGTAGTTAAGAAACCAGGAGTCGGAAGAAATACCAGGTTGAGAGTGTAGGTATGTACCGGTGACCTTTTTGGTATCGAAACTGATCTACCTGGACGAAAAGTCATGTGACAGATCCAAACAGTATCGAAAAGAAGGTTCCTCACTCATAGAAAATTAAAGTACCAAGGTCAGTAGTAGACGTCACTAAAACCTCGGGTTCTTTTATTTTAGAGAGTGACAAAGGTAACAAAGGTGTAGATAAACGGTACTTCACTACCCTGGACTAAGGTACTAGAATCATAAAAATTAAAAATTAAAATTCGGTCTGAAAAGTGAGAAGAGAAAGTGGAAGTAGTCCTCCGAGAAGTCAAGGAGAAACGAAAGACCGTATTTCAACCACAGAAGACGTATAGACCCCATTAACTATAAAAAGGGTCGTTAGAACTAAGGTCGAAGACGAAGTAGGTCAGGTCGTAAAGAGACGTATATTTAATACTACATGAGACAACGACGACGACGATTCAACGCAGTCAGTACAGGCTGAGACACGCTGGGTATCTGCCGTCGGGTGGTCCGAGGAGACAGGGACCCTAAGAGGTCCGTTCTTGTGACCTCACCCAACGGTAAAGGAAGAGGTTACGTACTTTCACTTTTCACTTTCACTTCAACGAGTCAGCACAGGCTGAGAATCGTTGGGGAACCTGACGTCGGGTGGTCCGAGGAGGTGGGTACCCTAAAAGGTCCGTTCTCATGACCTCACCCCACGGTAACGGAAGAGGCTACTACTGTCATATGTCCAATCTTCGTGAAATAATAGACACGGTCGTAGGGGATCTGTCCATAAGTGAAAGAAATCTCTTTCCGGTCGACAGTAAAACGGCCCCTCATTTACGGTCAACAAATCCACGACGAACCTCTACTCACAACCCTTTACCTCGACAGGGAATTTGTCAGTCGGTCCATTATATATTAAGAGGATAAAAATCGGGGTGATAAATAAGGGTGGGAAACGACTTGATAAATGAAACGTTATTACGAAGAGACCCTAAGACAGTCTATATAACCAAGAGCGGGAAAAGATAGGGAGAATATCCTATCTTACTCAGACACCGAAAGAGACGAACAATATAGTTCGTTAAAGTATGGATAAAAGCAGAAAGTATTCGAACAACTGAGAAGAGAGACATGGTGAGTAGAGGTGAAGACCACACACATAATAAAAATTAAAATAATATCAAATCGCCAAGGAGAGCTAAATGTCAATAATGTTTTGTAACCGACGTAAGGGACACAACGTGTCATGTAGGAGCTCGGGTAGAATGCGGATCATCATACGTGAGGGTAAAGGACCGGGGCCATCACGGGGTAGAGACGGCAATAAAAGAAACGAGAATAATAAGAAAAAGACATACTTGACAAAAATACAGGTACCCTATAGACCTTATTGACCTCCCTTTTAAATATAAATCAGGTAGTAGAAAACAACCTCTCGAAAGGATAGAAAGAAACAACAACAAATAAGTATTTTCGACACTAGTACTATGATACAACTACATGCAACCACAAAGAAGTGAACTACACATCTCTACAAACACAGAAAGACGGCCGACCAGGACTGTAAACCCACGAAAAACTCAAGAACAAACGACGAAGCAAAGAGACAAGGGAGAGGAGAACGGTAGACGGGGTCGGACCTGTACAGTAATGCTAAGAAAACGGTGAAGGTGAAACAGGGACCTTTCGACTTACTCTGGTAAATCTTAACACACATTTTGTCGTAGAAAAGAGCTCTCTTACCACACAGTGGACATTCGGGCACTGAGGACAGGTTAACACTAATAAGTAATATATGAAAGACAAAGAGTCGACACAGTTCCGTCTACTCCACAATGAGAAAAAGTAAATGAAGAGGCGGAATTGACACTATAGACGAAACCAAGGAATCAATGACTATAAAAAGAGATAATGGAAAGAAAGAGAAGAAGGATTAATAAAAACCATGAAATTTACAACTCGAATCTAACGGATCCACCAAGTGATTACGGTATTAAAAGTAGAGGAAGAAAATAAAATATGAGTCTTTTTGAAGGGTCGCAACAAATTTGGGACATATGAAATAAGACCAAAAATAAAAGGTCAGAGGTAAGAGTTTCGAAATCTCTTTAACTAACTAATATCAAATACCGCTCGTTTTTTTCCCGAAGGGACGACCACGTCTCCAATTTCACAGACGGACGTTACAACCTCTGGACCCAAGCTAGGGACCCAACCCTTCTAGGGGACCTCTTCCTTTACCGTGGGGTGAGGTCATAAGAACGGACCTCTTAGGGTACCTGCCTCCTCGAACCACCCGATGTCAGGTGCCCAGCGTTTCTCAGCCTGTACTGACTCGCTGAAGTAAAGTGACAGTGAAATACCACTCGTTCATGTAGATGTACAGAGACAAGGGGCAGAAGGCACCATAGCGACGTCAAGAGACTTGCAAACAAACCAGGAAGAGAGGACTCTGGAACAGTAAGGAAGAAAAGGTCGATCCCAAAACTCACGACTCTACAGAAAAAATACTAACCTCAATATTACGAGAACGTTAGTCTTCAAATAAATTAGGTCTAAAAAATTTACGACTGATGAAACTTTAACTTTAGGACAGTCTTCCCAACACTAAACCTTCCGAATTTGCGGATCTAAACCGGACTAATACATTCTAGGACACCTTGGATGTGTCATGTACGAATAAACTTTAAATTTCATCGAATCTTTTCTTTAGCCGAGAACACATCAAAGAAATAAACGGACGAGACCCCCTATAGTTTCAGCATTTATAAGGGATTACGTCAACTATAAATAAGTGACTAATAAAACACTTGAAAGATATATAAGACACTTTGGGAACCAAAATCTTAGGTCTACAAACTAATCTAGTACCAATATACAGAGGACCAGATGGAAAAAGCCCATAAGATTTGTAAAAGGAAAAATCTATGAACAATATTAGTGATAGGAAGGACAGACCGAGTAATACCATATAAAATAACGAAGATAATACACATATCAAAACCACCATGAAGAGTGACAAGGATTTCAAAATTTTATCTTAGAAATCGTAATATACCCATCATGGAACAAAAAGTCAAACCCCTTAACATCCAAATAATAGAAACAAAACAGTTCTTAAAGACTAATCCCACATTCTTAAATTTTTATTACGAGACAGTCATGACTCCTTCTTAAGGACACACGTCTATCTGCGTTAACTCACAAAGTAACGAATTGTACTAATCACAAAACTGATCGTCTTAGAATGAACCCAAAAAAAACCACCGAAGATGAATTAAATATCATCATCATTAATCGGAGAAGTTCAAACATTCAAGGTTAATTAGTCACTATGTAAAAACACCGATACTGTGTTTAACTAAAATTAATTTAAGTCTTTTAATACCCAAAAAAACCATAAGAGATTCTTAAAAAAAGTAACAGTAGTATAACTGGTCAAAAGAAAATACTTCAGAAAGTCATACTCAATAAATGTATACAACAGAAAAAGTTATCAGTAAAAATTAACTTCATAATTTTTAATACAATTAAGAGTATCTAGGAAAAACTTAACCGTACACCTTCACATTAATACATAGAACCAATGGAATGTACTATTTAATTTCTACTACTCATGAAACCAACACCATTAAATATGGAACTTAAGTTTTGGGTCTTTGTAGATCCGGTCTCAATCCGTGAGTCTGTGAGTAAAAAGAAAGTACGGGTTCCATCTTTTGGTAAGAATCGACATAGTTTAATACTTCTTTAACAAAACCCCTGACTTATTATTTTAGTCATTATTTTAAGGAACTCCAATAAGACTTAATTGAAATCAGAACGTAAAGTTTGAAACTAGTAATCACTTCTTGCGGGTGGAAATTCGTACCTATACTTAAATGAACATCCTTTGACCACGTTCAGGAAACCAAATAATATCGGTCAATGGTATTAATTACTCTTTGTGTAAGTGAAAAAAGATCATAGTACTAAATTTTGTTCCAAGTATAAAAGGAATCTTTTCTTGGAAAATCTTTTGTCGTTTAAGTGTATCTTACTCCATCAAAATCGACATAAAAATTTTATAGAGTCAAATTTTTATTTCTGAATTTTAGGTTCCCTCTGTAAATTATATAACCCGATTTAATAAATATCTACCGATCACTGTATAAAGGTTTATGACAGGAAATTCTCCGGAGTCAAATAATGAGATAGTCTTTGGGAGAACTCTGGGACACAGTGTCGGAAGACGTTGGATCGTAATGTTTGTGGTTGACTACATCATTTGTCTACGTGACGCTTTTATTTTTTGGACGGTTTTCATAACAGAAAGGACGATTCATTGAAACACTGGAACCGTTTCGTGAATCTGAGACACCCAGAATCCTTTTACCTCTCAACCTTATCTATCGGAGGATCCAAGAAAACTCTTAAGGAACTACTACGATCCCCCGTAGTACTTTATATCAGTAATGTTATCGAGACTTTATCTACCAAAATAAGGGTAAAATGTCTATCTTAATAACTACAACATGGCTGAGACACAAGTCAGTTCATTGTACTACTCAGTGCATCGACGGTTCTCCGGTTCGTTTTTCAACTTGAATCGGATAGAGTAAGATATCGACACAAAAAAAGTCTTATGTCACGACGGAAAGGTTCGGTACAACAACCTCATCTGGTGATCTAAAATAAGAATTTTTAAACAACGTAAAGAATTAGACATGAAATATCATTTACACGAAGACGTACTATAGTACACAATAAGGACCTTTGGTCTTCAGTCCCTAGTCCGGACAGACTGAACACGGACCTCATCGTTACACACTGGTCGAAAATCTATTGGTATAATTTTGAATGTACAGATTCTCTACTAACTACACAAGTCTCAATAAAACTTAACTAAAGTCATTACAGTGACAAAAAGCTTTTGTGAAAACTTTGATAGGGAATCTGTAAAGAAATCACTGAAGTTGGAGTAAGAAAAAAAAAAAGTGGGAGTAAGAAAATGCATATAGGAAACTACCGTTTACTGTAGACAACTCTTACTTAAACTATAAACCTTTTTTACGCTTCAGTAAGATTTGACTCAGAGTATGTGTTTTGATCCCTTGTTTTACTCTTTACGGTAAAAATCAATTTTTATCAGTCATTGGTTTTCCTACTTCGGACAATAAGAACACAGTAAATATGTCCATCGACTCTTTCACTAATCTTCCCTCCTCAAGATCTTAACAAGACACACTACCGTTCAACGTCATCAGATTTTTCCTGATGAGAATACCTCTATTGGAAATAAACCTACACTTAAGACGATTTAATCAACTTCAATGTAGAACTTTATCAATATGAACAAGAGACACTGAATCCGATAACGATACGACTAAATCGTACACCAAGTCTCAACCACTTACTTAATATGTACCGTCCGTCCACCATCAGAAAGGTAAAATTTCCTCTAGTCTTAGGTATATTGTAAACAAACGTATTATTATATTAAGAGTCAATGTAAGTATAAATAATATATTAAACACCAATAGACATAGATCCAAATTAAGGTCAGTCGATGGAAGAGGGTAAAGGATCAAACTTCATTTTCACGAAGACGACGATTCGGACTCATATGAGAAATTACATCCAGATGTGTATTTTATTGAAAAGACGTTTTTAATATGACCCTCTGTACTACTTGTATATAATGACTTACCGAAAACCTATAGTCACGGCATGAGGTAACCATGTCTATGATTCGTCATGATATGGATATATAGAACAACGTCTTCTTGAACACTGTCCTTCTAAAGTAAAATAGAAAAGTTCGTAATAAAAAAAATTAAATTTTAGGGTTTCCTATCTCAAATTACTTCGAAGGAGTAAACACTAATAATTCCCCATGATTTCTTACGGAGATCAGGGAAAAAGCATTATGAAAAGGAAAACTCCAAAGTCTTATCAACTTACAATGGTCTGGAAATTAAGTTGTCCATAAACTCACATTCAGTAAGGGACCACCGAGTCCGGTATTCCTTAGACGAACATTACATCCTCTGGGCACAAGTGAGGGACCCACCCCTTCTAGGGGACCTCTTCCCTCACCGTTAGGTGAGATCGTACGAACGAACGTCTTAGGGTACCTGTCTCCTCGGACCGTCCGATGTCAGGTACTCCAGCGTTTCTCAACCTATGTCGACTCGCTGGTTATGAAACTGAAATTAATACGTGTCCTGACTTTTAAATCACCCTTGATCTGTCTGCACACCGCTTCCGTTACCGTGGGGTGAGGTCATGAGAACGGACCTTTTAGGGTACCTGCCTCCTCGGACCACCCGACGTCAGGTACCCCAACGTGTCTCAGCCTGTACTGACTCGCTGAAGTGAAAGTGAAAGTACGTGACCTCTTCCTTTATCGTTGGGTGAGGTCACAAGAACGGACCTCTTAGGGTCCCTGCCGCCTCGGTACACCTGACGACAGACACCCCAACGTGTCTCAGCCTGTACTGACTCGCTGAAGTGAAAGTGAAAAGTGAAAGTACGTAACCTCTTCCTTTACCGTTGGGTGAGGTCACAAGAACGGACCTCTTAGGGTCCCTGCCCCCTCGGACCACCCGACGTCAGGTACCCCAGCGTGTCTCAGCCCGTGCTGACTCGCTGAAGTGAAAGTACGTAACCTCTTCCTTTACCGTTGGGTGAGGTCACAAGAACGGACCTCTTAGAGTCCCTGCCTCCTCGGTACACCCGACGACAGAGACCCCAGTGTGTCTCAGCCTGTGCTGACTTCGCTGAATCGTCGTCGTCGTCTTACTGTACACTGGAGAAACACACACACCCCTCCTACTCCTTGTCTGACATTTGATGATTAACACGTTAAGCGACACATCAGTGGTGACACCTGTCGCGATTCTCCTCCTTTATTCTCCCACTATCTTCCAAAACGACTGGACCGACCCCTCCCCTCGGTTCCTTCCACTGAATTCGACTCTCCCTTTTCTTCTTATAAAGACCGTCTTGTAGAACAAATTTATAGGACCTTGTCGTTCCTTGAACCGAAAACGATCTTGACTCTCAGGCGACACACATTTTCTTTTTTTAATACTCTCACCGTCACTAGACCGAGTCATCCGTTCCCGGTCCAGTACGTTCTGAACTCTCTAGAACAATTCCTGGAACTAAAAACAGAGTTCCAGGTAATCTTATCAAATTTGTTTCCCTAGCCCTTTACTAGCTCAAATCGTATTGGTGAGACCCACGACACATTCGACCAAACTTCGCTGGTCCCATCTACGACCCTCTGAGTAATCCAACACAACTTCAATTCCAGGGATACCGAATAGGTTCCCTCTTAGGACATCCGGTCACCCAGAGTTCCACACAGTGGGCTCTCGAATAGTCTTCACGCCCAAGAGCCCAAGAAAGACTCTGGACAACTTAGTCTTCGAAACCCTCACCTCGAATCTTTACACTAAAACTTGTTCGCAACGGCCACTAACACTACGAAGGATTTCAAAAGCTTGGAGACGGTGTCCAGTGATCTATGTACTAAAACCATATCCTATTTCGAGATTCAACCACTACTCTTATACCTCATCGACGTACTTCTCCCATAAACTTCTGTTCTCTTCTCCAAGATTATCTTACTTTGTGACTCCAGGAAATCAAATGTTCTGGACATTGTCTCACTTCTCTCGATCGCTTTCTTAATCTTCTCTTAACCAATCTCCCTGGTCTGTTGGTCCTCGTAGAAACCTTCCCGTACCGTTTCCTCCGTCATTTGAACCGTTACTTCCCAGAAACACACTTATTGACACCACCCTAATATCATCCGTGGTCTAAAGTCACCCAAGTCTTCCTTTACCTCCTTCCGCACTTCTTTTATATTAAATAAATAAGAAATAAGAATTAATGAATAAACCACTCTATAAATTTTAAGGTTTTATACCCTTTTCATCTATTGGAACTACCCGTTGATTGGTCGTATGCCAAGATAGCTCTTGATATAGTATAATTATTTTAGAGTCACAAACCTGGATAACTAAAACTTTAAGTGTTAAATGTATCTCCTGATTCGAGTTCAAATAGTAACAGAAATGGTAAAACGTTCCTTACGGTATCACATTATCATTTGAATACCCTCCCTTCAACACCCCGCCTACAAATTAGATGGTTCTTCCAAAAAAATTTGTACTAACTTTGGTTAAATCACACATAAATATACCTTCATTAAAAATTCAATGTTTATGAAAATAAGTAATGTTTACATAATCAAGTAGAAGATAATGATAATCCATAGATTTCTTTTTAATTTTAATTTTTTAATTTATTTACTTCATGTCAACTAAATCACAACACAATCAAGGTCCATATTTCCTTTTAAGAAATTTACACAAAATATTAAGTTTGAAAGTTACAGAAATTAATGGGACCGAACAATCTTAATAAGATTGTACAATGACAATAAGACAAGAATTCCTCCTGGTGTCAATTACACTTCGGCTTAATTCTCTTAAAGTTCCAGTCGGGGGCAACGTCTCATTACAGAAAGTTCGAGGGCACACGCATACG
Organism: Capra ibex; assembly: GCA_006410555.1. Lineage (NCBI taxonomy): Eukaryota > Metazoa > Chordata > Mammalia > Artiodactyla > Bovidae > Capra > Capra ibex. Next base: position 1,025,142 of record SJYO01039250.1, on the reverse strand, counting down.
TACTCCGTCCCCTACCCCCACTTCTGTCTGAAGTCGGTAAACCTCCACGTAAAAGAACCACTGTATAAAAACAGATTACAAAAAATTTCGTTTTTGTATAGTTGTATACGACAGACATTTTAACTTGTCGATGTCTCTTCGAGTAGGTCAATCAAAGACAACGGTGATCTGGGGTGAAATACAGGGCTTCTTAGACGAACAATAGTCAAACCATAATAAGAAGGTCCATAAGAAGGGGAACAGGGAGGCAGGGGATTAGGGGGTGGGGGTGGGACACATACATGTACATACATATTAATTTTTTTTTTTTTGTCTTGACCCTAATATTAAGACAAAACGTCAAAAAAAGGTGGTCAGTTTTGTATAATGTATATTTTCCGACTTAGAATCATTAAGAAGGGTAACTTAAACATAAAACGAGAGACTTGTAGTTTGACTCAGAACTCTCACCCCAAGACCAAAGAAAACGAGGTACTAGAACCCGTTCAGTGAATTAGGGAGATACTAATCAAAGGGGTAGACATTTTAAATCTCTACCAGTCACTAACTAAACTTCTAAAGATTATAGAGATTCCCGAAGGGTCTACCAAGTCACCACTTCTTAGGAGGACAGCCCGTCCTCAGTCTCCAAGTTAGGGACCCAGCCCTTCTAGGGGACCTATTCTTTTACCGTTGCGTGAGGTCATAAGGCGGACCCTAGGGCACTTGTCTCCTCACACCGTCCGATATCAGGTGCCCCAGTGTTCCTCCTCCTGCGTTGACTGCCTGACTGGTTGCTGTCTCCTCTCCTCTACACGAGACTCCGTCCTCGACACGAAAGACGAGGAGTCGAAAGGTGAAACGTTAATGACCGATTCATTTTAAAAGCGTTTTGCGAACTCTTCCGTCTCGTCAGAGACTCACTCCACCAAACCGAAACCTTAATCGCAACGAGACAAGAATGACACTTATAATGTAAATAAAGGACGAAAGTCACAGAAGTCAATGAGTAAAATAAAGGAAAAGTAAAAAGAGACCGAAATTAATAAAATTGGAAAAAAATTGGGTATCACAAGAAACAGGAAATTTGAACATCCCTGAGAAGCATAAGGATTAGAATTCGAACACAAAAAGACTATAAAAGAACAGTGAAAATATAGAAAACTTAAAGAGACCGGAAATATAAACTTAAAAACACGAATTTGAGAAAAATTTGTTAATCGATAAAAAAAGTTTATCGTAAAATAATTCCGTCTCTGTGTTCTTATTTCTTCTTATTAACTCTTTTGCTTACTGAGGTTGACACCGAACGGGTCCCGCTCGAATTCAAACAAAAATAACTGTGTACATAAGAAAAAAGATATTTGGACCGACGACCCAACGTATCAAGAAAATACTAACCGAAGCTTATATAGTGATGATGATGATGATTCAGTGCAGTCAGCACAGGTTGAGACACGCTGGGGTATCTACCGGTTTTTCAAGTCAAGAAGGTATTAGAATACCCTTCTGTCTTGTTTGTAAAACCAGTCGGATTACGAAGTGTGAGACTCATTCTCTAAGTCCCACTGAACAGGAGAGGTGAATGGGTCCTCATCGAGAGTCCCGAAGGCCATTGTCCGAAAGGATAAGGAAATTTAAAAGTTTAAAAGGATCGAAATTGGACTCATACGTAATACCCGTTTAAAGGGTGGAGAATTATTTTATTCAGATAAATGTCACTATTTCGGAACCTCGATATGTATTTTCCTGACGACAGGACAAAGAATAGTAGAGAAATTAATAAAACCTCCACAAACTAAAATTTTCAAAGTGTTAGAAGTAAAATTTTTGTTATTTATTAGAAATCGTCATAATCGGAGGGGTCTAGACGAAAGTTATTTTTCACTTTTCTTTTTTGTCACCACCCAGAACGGATTACCAAATGACGATTAGAATAATAATTTTTGAAAAAATATTAAATATAAAGAAATCATCGAAGGAAAAAATCACATGTATCTCCTTTAAGAAACTTTTGATAAAATACTATATTATGGGATAACAGTACTTTTTACTTACAATTTCTCTGTTCGTAAACACTGACTATTTAGTTATTAACAAATACAGAAGTATCTCTGAAGTCAATAATGAACCTACACATTGTCTGTCCGGGTTTTTTTGTTTCCATCTACTCCAGTAAGAAGTCGGAGACCCGGCGCCGGAGACTGACCAGTATCGAGACTCCACCCACTTCGTCCACTTTGGAGCAAAAGGTCGACTGACAGGGATATATTCCAGGAAAGAGGTATTCTATAAACTCACCTAAGTCAGGACATCGACACGACCGGAGTGACCTCGATGTAACGACGATGAGCCCAATTTCCAGTCGTAATAACAGGAAATTATAAGACAGAGAGTAACACGGTAGAGTAAGACGTAAAGACTTACAAGGAGTAAGATCGTTGATTTATCGAGTCTAATAATGACAAAACCGGTTCAGAAATCTGTCTTCCGAAGGGTCCACCGCGAAGCACCATTTCTTGACGGAGGGTCACGTCCTCTACATTCTCCGCACCCAAGCTAGGGACCCAGAGATCTTCTAGGGACCTGCTAGGGGACCTCCTCCCACACCGTCGGACGAGGTCACAAGGATGGACCTCTTAGGACTCCTGTCTCCTCGAATCGACCGATGTCAGGTATGCCAGTGTCTCAGTCTGTGTTGACTTCGTTGAATCGAACGTGCAGGGTCTATGTTTCGTAACTTTTTTGTGAAAAGACACATATTTTATATGTTTCCTTAATAAGACGGTGTATACATTTTAGAATTATTTATAAACACAATCAAATTTACAGTAATTTTACGTTTTGGACGTGAGAAAATAATTTGGAAAAATGTACATATGTACATTTTTATAAAGTTTTAATACTTATGGATTCTTAGGATTAGAACCAGTCAAAGTCAAGTCAAGTCAGCGAGTCAGCACAGGCTGAGAAACACTGGGGTACTTGGCGTCGTGCGGTCCGGAGGGATAGGTAGTGGTTGAGGGCCTCAAGTGGGTTTGGGTGCAGGTAGCTCAGTCACTACGGTAGGTCGGTAGAGTAGGAGACAGCAGGGGAAGAGGAGGACGGGGGTTAGGGAGGGTCGTAGTCTCAGAAAAGGTTACTCAGTTGAGAAGCGTATTCCACCGGTTTCATGACCTCAAAGTCGAAATCGTAGTAAGGAAGGTTTCTTTAGGGTCCCGACTAGAGGAAGTCTTACCTGACCAACCTAGAGGAACGTCAGGTTCCCTGAGAGTTCAGAAGAGGTTGTGGTGTCAAGTTGCGTAGTTAAGAAGCCGCGAGTCGGAAGAAGTGTCAGGTTGAGAGTGTAGGTATGTACTGGTGTCCTTTTTGGTATCGGAACTGATCTACCTGGAGTCAACCGTTTCATTATAGATACGAAAACTTATACGATAGATCCCACCAGTATTGAAAAGAAGGTTCCTCATTCGCAGAAAATTAAAGTACCGATGTCAGTGGTAGACGTCACTAAAACCTCGGTTTTCTTTATTCCAGACTGTGACAAAGGTGACAAAGGGGTAGATAAAGAGTACCTCACTACCCTGGCATACGGTACTAGAAGCAAAAGACTTGTAACTCGAAATTCGGTTGAAAAAGTGAGAGAAAGTGAAAGTAGTTCTCCGAAAAATCAAGAAGAAACGAAAGACGGTATTCCCACCACAGTAGACATATAGACTCCAAGAACTATAAAGAGGGTCGTTAGAACTAAGGTCGAACACGAAGAAGGTCGGGTCGGAAAGAGTACTACATGAGACGTATCTACAATTTATTCGACCCACTGTCATATGTCGGAACTACATCAGGAAAAAGACAAACCTTGGTCAGAACAAGGTACAGGTCAAGATTGACAACGAAGGACTGGACGTATATCCAAAGAGTTCTCCGTCCAGTCCACCAGATCATAAGGGTAGAGAAAGTCTTAAAAGGTGTCAAATAACACTAGGTGTGTTTCCGAAACCGCATCAGTTATTTCGTCTTTATTTACAAAAAGACCTTGAGAGAACGAAAAAGGTACTAGGTCGTCTACAACCGTCAAACTAGAGACCAAGCAGACATCAACTATCAAAACCCCCCTCTGAAAAACCGTAACAGAAGTTTTTATTGTCAGTGAATGTCTTAAGTCTAAGACCTTTTTCACTTTCCGAAAGTATTAAAGTTCTCGTGTTACCGTCGAGGTCTCGTTCAGGTATACAATGAAACGATATTAATGTAAAATTATTAATAAAGAGAAACCTCCTTTCTTGATACCGATTGGAGGTTCTGTGACTACTTACAATTCATAAGTATAAAAGAGTCCTCTTCATAGTAACTTAGTAAAGATAACCTGGGGTGACATTTTAAATTCACTTATAAACGTAGTCTACCCCGCTAACGGGACCAAAAACCAGTGAGGACGTACACCTGAACGACGGTGTCTGCGCGATTAAAACGGTAGAGGATGGGCGTTAAACGAGGAAGGCGGAGGTAAGAAGACGGGTAACGATAAGGGAGACGGACGTAGGAAAGTAAGTGAAAGAAAAGAGAAAAATTTTGACCAATAGATTTTAATAAAGGAGATTTCGAGAAATAAGACACATTAATAATGAATAAAAAGGACCAAAGTGGATTACGAATTGAACCCATTTATACACGAGACAGTAAGTCAGCACAGGTTGAGAAGTGTTGGGGTAGCTGACATCGGGTGGTCCGAGGAGACAGGTATCTCAAAGGTCCGTTCTTACGACCTCACTCAACGGTAAAGGATAAGGTTATCTATCCATAGCTAAATTGATAAAACTCGATCGAAGGGACCATCGAGTCTGTTATCTCTTAGACGGACGTTACGTTTTCTGGGTCCAAGTTAGGGACCCAACCCTCCTAGGGGACTTCTTCCCTTACCGTTGGGTGAGGTCATAAGACCGGACCGCTTAAGGTCCTTGTCCCTCAGGTACCTCAGCGTCTCTTCAGTCTGTGTTGACTCGCTGACTGTGACTGTGACTGAGACTAAGACTAAGACTAAGGGGAGGAGGAGGGAGGAAGTCAGAAAGGGTCGTAGTCCCAGAAAAGGTTACTCAGCCAAGAAGCGTAGTCCACCGGCTTCATAACCTCAAAATCGAAGTCGTAGTCAGGAATGTCACTCATAAGTGCTGACTAGAGGAAATCTTACCTGACCAACCTACAGGAACAACAGGTTTCCTGAGAGTTCTCAGAAGAGGTTGTGGTGTCAAGTTTTCGTAGTTAATAAGTCACGACTCAAAAGGAATATCAAGTTGAGTGTAGGTATGTACTGATGACCTTTTTGGTATCGAAACTGATCTACCTGGAAACAACCATTTCATTACAGAGACGAAAATTTACACGACAGATCCAAACAGTATCGAAAAGAAGGTTTCTCATGCGTAGAAAATTAAAGTGCCGACGTCAGTGGTAGACGTCACTAAAACCTCGGGGGGTCTTATTTCAGACTGTGACAAAGGTAACAAAGGGGTAGACAAACGGTACTTCACTACCCTGGACTACGTTACTAGAATCAAAAGACTTACAACTTAAAATTCGGTTGAAAAAGTGAGAGGAGAAAGTGAAAGTAGTTCTCCGAGAAATCAAGAAGAAAGAAAGACGGTATTCCCACCACAGTAGACGTATAGACTCCAATAACCATAAAGAGGGCCGTTAGAACTAAGATCGAACACGAAGGAGGTCGGGTCGTAAAGAGTGCTACATGAGACGTCTCTTCAATTTATTCGTCCCACTGTTATATGTCGGAACTGCATTAGGAAAAGGATAAACCTTGGTCAGACAACAAGGTACAGGTCAAGATTCACAACGAAGGACTGGACGTATGTCCAAACAGTTCTCCGTCCAGTCCACCAGACGATAAGGGTAGAGGACTCCTTAAAAGGTATCAAATAACACTAGGTGTGTCACTTTCCGAACCGTATCAGTTATTTCGTCTTCATCTACAAAAAGACTTTGAGAGAACGAAAAGGATATTAGGTCGTCTACGACCGTTAAACTAGAGACCAAGGAGACGGAAAAGATTTAGGTCGAACTTGTAGACTTTCAAGTGCCAAGTGTATGACAATGTCGGACCAAACCTCTTAAAACTCGTAATGAAACGATTGCACACTCTACTCACGTTAACACACCATCAAACTTGTAAGAAACCTAACGGAAAGAAATTTTAACTTATTTAAGGGACAATATCAGGATCAAAATCGGCACGGCTTAAAATTGAAACACTAGAAATTTTTGCATCGAAATTACAGTAAGACGGAAAGACATTAGAAAGGAAAGCAGGAAAGATGGCGAATTTAGAAGTTGTCGTGAATTTCCAAAAACTTTAAATCCATACTAGATGTACTTATTTTATATGGATGAATTTCTTACATCAAACGGAAAACTGTTTACCTTGTTGGCGGTGTCAGTTCTGCATCTGTAAAAGGAGCCAGAGAGCTCGGAGACCACGGGAGGCGGTGAAGGCCAGGGAGTAAGGGGTCAGAGAAGGGGTCCGTTCTTGACTGGGCCCAAGAGAGGCGGTAGCTGACAGACACACACAAAATCTTAAAGTGTACACATCTTGACACCTGATAGGAGACCAGACCGAGGAAAACGAGTCACACACAAACTTTAACAAAGAAAAATAACAATCTATGTCAAGTCAACATATCTTACCTTATATGGTATTAACCAATTGGTAAGTGGACAACTATCTGTTAAACTGAACAAAAATCTAAAAACGACATTTTTTGATTCGACGATATTTTTCAGGTACACGTCCAGAAACTCACCTATATAAAGGTAAAAAGGACACATTAACACATTCTCACCGACATGGTAAAACGTAAGGGTGGTTGTCATATACTCTCAAGACAAACGGAGAGTAGAAGTAGTTTTGAAGGTAACAGTCAACTCTACAAAATCGGTAAGATCACTAATACGTCATTACAGAGTACTAAAAGGCAAACATAAAGTGACCACTGGTTATCATAGTTTGTACAAAAGTACCCAAATAACCAATAAACATAGAAAAGCATTTAATTTTTTTAGAAACAGATAAATTTTTAACCACAAAAGAAGAATAATTGAAAATTCAAAAAAAGAATTTATATCAGTTCTAGAATCAATAGACAGTATATATATATATATATCACGGACAGAAGAGGGTCAGACACCGAACGGAAAAATAAAAGAATTGACAAAAACTTCTCCTCTTCGAAAATTCAAAATACTTCAAGTCGTATGATCAAAAAAGAAAGTACTAAATATGAAAACCAGGGAATTCTTTAAAAACGGATGACGTCTCAACACTACTAAAACAGAGACCAAAATAAGATCTTCGAAATGTCACAAAGATATTTCCAGATAAATCCAGACATTAAGTAAAACTCCACTAAAAACACAAATCATATTCTCGGTTCAAAAAAAGGAAAATGAATTATCGATCAAAATTAACTTTCATAAAAAAAACAAAAACAAAAAAAAAGGTAATCTAAAGGAACCGTGGGAACAACTCTTTATTAACTGGTACACACACACTAGGTAAAGACCTGAAGACGAAGACAAGACAACTATGTATATGTACCATAAGGTTACGGTATGAGAAATAAAAATATTAAAAAATCTCTCTCACATTTAAAGGGTTGGTTTGTAATAAAACTTTGATCTTCTCTCTTAGAAACGGACGAAATGAGGGAACGGGAGTGACGACACAAACGTAGCAACCAAAAACCAAAAGTAAACAGAAACAATCAAAGACGAAAGTTTCTACAACGGTAGTCGTCCTCGAAACACAAACCATAGACGGTCCCGTGTATGACAAATATAATACCTTCTACAATTGATGAAAGTGGACCGACCGTCTTCAATCGGAAACCCCAAAAAGGAAACACAGTCATAGTAACTGTTATTCGTTAGGATGTAAAGAAACCATGTATATATAATAAAAACTCTTCCAGTCGTTTAACCTCGACGTTATCGTCTTCACACATGGTCTTCGGTTCATAAATTTATAGTATACACGTTGAACTGTCCTTTACTTTAACATTGTGAAAAATTAATGAAGTGTGTAAAGAAAAGGAAGAAGACACAGAAATGGTCTTTGTAGGGTCGGAACGGATTTCGTCAGACGACGTATTTACAAACTACTTGAGACTAGCGTCAACGGTTTTGATATCTCACACGAATTACCCTTGTACAACTTCTTTTTATAATCTATGTCTAACGTAAATTAGATCAAAGACCGATGTACATTTTCCAGGACCCAAGAACCAAAACCCTGTCACGGGTCTACGAAAATAAAAAGAACAATTTGGAGGAACGGAACACATTCTCATTTGCATAATCCCCTTTCCATTTACATTGCACATAAGGTCATGCACGTTTGAAGACAACCAGTGTAGTCGTTATGTGTACAACGCACACATATAGACCAAGAAGGTTAATATGACATATGAAATGGTCTGTCTCTAAAAATACAAGACGGACAAAACATAAGTAAAAGAAGTGAAGAGTGTATGACCTTGACAACTACTACCTAGAGTTAATACGTAAAAAAAAAGAAACAAAAAAGAAAGGAAAGGAAAAGAAACCGGAGTCTGTACGCCGGACAGCCTAGAATCAAGGGGTCCCTGTCTTAGGTCGGGAGACGTCACTTTCGCGACTTAGGATTGGCGACTTGGTTTTCCCTTAAGGGACCTAATACGTAAAATTAATTAAATATCACATTTTATTTCAGAATCCGGTGTCATCTTTATATACACATAAAAAAAGAAGGATGATTTTAGTGTAAAGAGGAGACTTTCTATAAAGAATCGAATCGTGAACTGTGTTGAATCCTAAAATCTTTGGTCCATCCACAACTATTGAAAGGCAAAATTCAATAACATCTGACACTAGGCCCCGGAGTCTTCTCAAGTAGTCGTGAAACTCACGTAAGGACCCAAACAAAGTACTTCTGACGTCACCCAGTCAGTCTGTTTACCTTTACAGTCAGTCGACGAACTTGTCTATAAAAATCTACAAAGAGGAGAACCATGATCAGTACGTCAACTGGTGTCTAGAAAGTAAACTATCACCTACTCTTCTATGCTTTGCCCTCGAGGTCTCCTTTGTGGAACCCATCATTCTAGGTTTGATTTTAACTCCATCTCTCGTGTAAAGACTAATTTGTGTTAGAAAAGAAAAATACTGAGACTATTTTTAGACTAGAACGTACTACAAGTATACTATCTAGACTAAATTACTTCAATCCCGCGGATCGGGTCTTTGTTTGCCCACTTATATTACGATAACATAAAAAAGAATTCTATCGTATATATCACAAAATATCAGATCCAGACTGTAACTAAAGTGGAAACATTTACGTAAAATTTGATAAAACTTCAATTGAAAGTAAAACGAAAATAATAAGTTCCAACGGACAAAACGAATATTCACTGACTTTACCATGGATACAGATGGTAAGTCCCAAGAAACTGATGAAATTCATTTAGTGATCTTACCGGTCGAGTATGAGACTTTCATTTTCGACTCTTTGACTCAAATCTTTCCTTTGAACTCGGGCGAGGTCTCTAGATCTCTCGTCCTTCGTCACCCATCAGAAACATCTCGAAGGCAATGCTGTCTATCAAGAAACAAAAAGGTCAGTACACTAGTGAGGCGAGTACTAAGTCTAAAAAGTCTCTAACTCTGTCTATCCCCGAATCACTGGACCGAACCCAAATAACGGACGACAAACAATCCTTCCCGTCCCGTGGTTAACAAGTGAAACCTCCTCCTCCCTGGAAAAGGAGTTTCCTTCTCGAGTCACACGATAGTGTCCTTCTCCTTCATTTATACCTGTCCAATTTCCTTTTTTTGTTATAATAATGTCGAAGAATCAACCAAACCAAACCAAATCAACGATTCAGTACAGGCTGAGAACCCTGGGGTACCTGACTTCGGACGGTCCGAGGAGACAGGCACCCTAAGAGGTCCGTTCTCATGACCTCACCCATCGGTAAAGGAAGAGGTCCCCTAGAAGGGTTGGGTCCTTAACTTGGACCCAGAGGACGTGACGTCCGTCCGAGAAATGACTGACTCCGCGGTCCCTTCGGGAACCAACCAAATCGGAACGTGAAAATTGACAAAGAATCGACTTGAACCCAAACCTGGAAAGTCGGAAATATCTAAACGGTACTGGTACTTTATCGTGAATAATTCTGACCAGACAAAACATGAAATCAACGAAAGGGGACAGAAATCAAGTATGGGAATAAACTTATACACTAAATTTGATACCTCAGTCAAACTTTTTTTAGTAATGTACCGACGCGACCCAGAGTGAACACCGTACACCCTAGATAAAATCCACGTCCTACTCTTGAGAATCAACTCCGTACACTCTTGAACAACGGACTGGTCCCTAACTTGGGTCCTGGGACATAACTCTCGTACCCAAGAATCGGTGAACCTGGTGGTCTCGTCAGGGAGTTCAGTCAATGAAAATTCTTTAAAAAAACAAAGGAAAAAAAAACAAACAAACAAAGGAAATAAGTAATTCACTTAAAAAAAATTCACAATCGACACACGGTCCATAATAGGCACCACGGTTCCAAAGTTATTATAATAAATAAAAACTCAATTATTTACAATTGTACGAGGGGAGATGGGGGTTCGAAATAACTCGATATTGACTGTACATTATTTACGACACATTCAAATTCCACATGTCACACCAGTAAACTATGTGCATATACAATACTTCATACATAGTGTCTTTCCAGTCAATCGTGTGTAGGGACTGGAGCGGACTACCGGGAAAACAGAGACCACCATACCATTCTCGCGTGTAGGGACTGGAGCGGACTGGCGGGAAAACAGAGACCACCATACCATTCTCGTCATTTCGAGACGACAGTACCGGTGGACGTCGACATGTTATATCGCAACAATCGATATCAGTGGTACGGCGGATACTATGTCAGGGTCTTGAATGAGTAACGTATGGACTTCAAATATGGGAGAGCAGTCGTAGAGGGGTAAAGAGGGGACCGATGGAAGTCGGAGACCGATGGCGGTAAGATGAGAGACAAGGATACTGAAGTGACAAAAATCCAAGGTGTATATTCACTCCAGTATGTCCTAAACACAAAAGAGTAGACTGAATGAAATGAACCGAGAGTCCCAGGTAGGTGCAACAATGTTTACCGTCCTAAAGGAAGAAAAAAAAAAATTACCTGTTTTATTATAAGGTAACATGTATATATAACCCAACCGGTTTTCAAAGGAAGACCATAAAAGTATTCTATAATACCTTTTTGGACTCGTTTGGAAAACCGGTGCGGTTACGAGAAAACAAAACCGGACACACACCCCAAAGAGATCACCACCGTGTCCCGGAGAGTGACACCGCACCTCCAGAGAGCAAAGTCTCGCTTTCGAAATCTCGTGTGTGGGAGCCATCGACGCCGTGCGATCGAATCAAAGGGACCCCTACACGCAAAGGACTGCACCGTAGTTCGGCCGCAGGGACGGGACCTCGCGTACAAGAATGCGTGACCCGGTCCCGTCGGGGTGCGGAAGGAGTCGGGAAAAAGACAACGACCTGAAGATCCAACAATTGTACAAAATAGACAGCACTTAATACGGTGTTTGTTTGTACCCCCACGTCTATAGAGATATTTGCCGTGATAAAAACAAGAAAAAATCCCAACTCATCGTCACTATAAGGTCACACACAAACTCCCCCCCCCCGTGAGAAAGTAAGGAACAATACCAACTCATTACAACGTAACATATATATAACGTGTAAAAGAAATAGGCAGAGAGATAACTACCTACAGAGAGATAAATCTAAAGAAGGTACAGGACCGATAACATTTATCACGACGTCGCTTATAACCCCATGTACATAGAAAGACTTAATTCCAAAGGAAACCCATACACGGGTCTTCACCCTAACGACCCAGTATACCATCAAGATAAAAATCAAAAAACTCCTTGGAGGCATGACAAGTACTGCTGACATGGGTCAAACGTAAGGGTGGTTGTCACATCCTCCCAAGGGAAAAACCTTTTCTATTAAAACCAAACTTTAAAACCCCACTGGATAAATTACTTGAACTACAAGTTTAGAGAAGGGCTTCAAACCCTTAAAGGAGTCGGTAATAAAGACATTTATTTGAGAGATAGGAAAAGAGAAAAGGAAGACTCTGAAGTCATTATTACATCAAAGAAAACTTCCTTAGAGTATTCTGGACATCCGAAAGAAGTAATCACCACAAAAAAAGGCGAGAGGTGATCGACTGATTAAGTCACTGGACGGACACTCGAGTATCTAAAAAGACTGAGAGTCGACGCCAACTTTAAGAAGTCAAATCACTGATATAAGTAGAGGGTTTAAGGACACCCAAAAAAAAATACAAAAGAGACCACTTAAGTGTAGAACCCTAAGAAAAAAGGGGGATTCAATGATTTAAAATAGATAAATAAAAACAACTCCATATCAACTACATATTATAAGATAAACAAAGTCTATGTGTTGTATGACTAAGCCATAAAGGTATCTAAAATGAGGTAAATTTCGATAATGTTTGCTACCGATATAAGGGGACACGAGGTGTCATATAGGAACAACGACTAAACAAAACAAATGTCATCAAACACAGAGACTTGGGGTATGGACATAAGACAGGGAGAAGAGTGACCATCGGCAATCAACAGGACAGATATAGACTCAGACAAAGACAAGGCATTAAACGTAAGTAAACACAATAAAACATCTGAAGTGTATATTTCACCATTCGATCTCATGAACAGACTGAAGAAAGTGATTCGCATTGTGGGAGGTCCAGTCAGGTGCAACAACGTTTACCGTGTTAAAGTGAGAAAGACACCGACTTATTTAAGAGGCGACACATACATATGGTGTAGGAGAAATAAGTAGGCAACTACCTGTGAACCAACGAAGGTATAAAGCCGACAACATTTATTACGAAGTCACTTATACCCCGCCCCCGCCACGCACATACAAAAGTTCAATCACAGAAACAAAAGAAACCGATCACGGGTCCTCACCTTAACGACCTAGTATACCATCAAGACAAAAATCCCAAAACTCCTGGGAGGTATGACAAAAGGTATCACCGACATGGTTAAATGTTAGGACAGTTGTCACATGATCCCAGGGGAAAAGAGGCGTAGGAACGGGTGCAAATAATAAACATCCGAAATCTAGCATCGGTAAACTGTCCACACTCCACTATGGTGCAACACCAAAGCTAAGTGTAACGAGACACACTCCTGTAAAAGTACACAGCCAACCGACAAGTATACAGAAGAAACCTTTTTGCAGATTAATCTAGAGGACGGGTCAAAAATTTAACCCACCAAACCCAAAAAACAAAACGAAAACAAAACCATAACTTAGAAGAGTAGCACAAGAATAGAACACAAGTGCTGTAACAATTTAAAAATCAACACGGCAGGATACTGTGAGACTCACAAAAATCCTGTTAACAAAACATAAGAAGCAGTGTGTTAAGGACGTAGAGGTAAAGAAACCCCGGTCAATAACAACGAATCGACGATTCAGTACAGGCTGAGACCCTGGAGTACCTGAGATCGGGCGGTCCGAGGAGACAGGTACCCTAAAAAGTCCGTTCTTATAACTTCATCCAACGGTAAAGGAAGAGGTCCCCTAGAAGGACTGGATCCCCAGCTTGGGTACAGAGGCCGTAATGTCCGTCTAAGAAATGGTGACTCGGTGGTCCCAATAATCTCCAAATGACATAACGAAACCACCTAAGTGCAAAGCGAAAAAGAAATACTAGTAACATCGGAACCTATGTCTCTTCCGTTACCGTTGGGTGAGGTCATGAGAACGGACCTTTTAGGGTACCTGCCTCCTCGGACCATCCGACGTCAGGCACCCCAGCGACTCCCAGCCTGTACTGACTCGCTGAAGTGAAAGTGAAAAGTGAAAGTACGTAACCTCCTCCTTTACCGTTGGGTGAGGTCATAAGAACGGACCTCTTAGGGTCCCTGCCTCCTAGGACCACCCGACGGCAGATACCCCAGCGTCTCAGCCTGTGTTGACTTCACTGAATCGTCCTCATCGTCGTCGTCGGAACCTATTCATTCATAGACACATAAACTTCTTCGTTAACGGGGAAGTACTGAACCACCTGACTGAAGTCGTTCCGTTCTGAAATTGGACACCAATCCACGAACGGCTTCGCACCACACTTGGGACTCAGATCACCAGACGCCGTGGTTCATACCCCCGCGACCCGTCGTGACCCGCCGTGACCCAGGTCCCCTCTGTACCACCGAGGAACCGAGTCCGACGGCCCTAGACGTCGTAATTGTTGACACACCAGGAACCGATCGTGACGTTTCTAGACAGCTCCGAAGTTCCCGAACCTCCAGGAGTCTTCACGGGAGCCCGGGCCCCGTTCCCAGATCCCGTGTGTCATCATCATGGAGATTGACCACCACACGTGCCCGAGTCGACGCCCCAGTCGATCGAGTCCATGGGAACATCACCGTCCACTCCAAGGTCTGTGTGTACATCCGACCTACGGTCCCATCCGTCCTTCCCAACCACAGCAGACACCCGTGTGACTGTGGGCCCCTCCAGCACCGACAGTCGTCTGTGATGGGACTGATCTCAGAACGAAGTCCCCCCCCTGCCAGTTCCGGGGACTACCCCGACCCGGTCCTACACGTCCGCGTACCGCCCGCCCCGGCCGACGTCCACTCGTGCCACGACGTCCGGTCACTGTCCAGGTGTCCGTCGACGCCCCCGGGTCCACACCTGTACTGAAAGGCACCGACGCACCGGAGGTCCGTACGCGCCCTGGCATCCTCGACTACGGACTACGGGCGCCGTACGTCCACGTGTCGACCTCCAAGAAGGACCTCGTCCGCACACCACCGGCTCAGTCGGCACCTTCAGGTCTGTCGCAGAACGTCAGCACGTCGGTCTCCGGTCCTGACCAACGACCCCACCAAGACCCGAGGACACCCCCCGTCCCCTCCCCTTCCTCGTCCCTCCCTGAGTCCGTCGACACTCGACCACTTGAGTCTGCGGACACCCTGGTTTCGACCACTCCAGACGCCCACTAGGCGCCGTCGACACGACCGTCAACCAACAAAGGTCAACTTTTTCGACATTTTGAGTCCAGGAAACTTCTCGTCGACTGTGACACCACTGGAACCATTGGGGCCGATAAGAAGGACCAAGGATCGGTAGAGACGGAGTCGAAACGACCAGAAATCCTCCCCGCTTTAGCTTCACCCCTGGAACACGCAACGGGTCTTTGGGACTCCTTCGACCAACGAGTGAGACTACGGGGAAAGGACCGTACCCCTTGAGAAAGAGCGACCCCTTTGAGGGGAAGCACGATTCGTCACGACCGATCCCCTACCTACGACTTTCGTCTTACTTCGAAAGAAGGGAGGGAAAGTTATCCCAACAAGAGAGGGGAATGGGGAGTAGGGGGTGAAAAAAGAAGATGACGCAACGACTTCAAAAAATGTACCTGAAGTGAAGGAAGGGTCTCGGCAACAACGAGTACCTATCGACAGATTAACAACAAGGGACACCCTCCTATCTCCGACCCCCGAAGACACAATGGTAAAACTGGGGACTTAGAAAACCCCCCTACCAACTGAAGTTTCGTTAGTTGTACGTCATGAATTCCCGACTGGAACTACTCCACACTAACTATATACTTTTCTGAGAAGTCTAATAAATGTTAGTCTTCTTTAGACGAGTAGTGATGAGAGTCACCTCTACACGTTGTCACGAGAATCCTGACCGAACACTTAGTGATTACTAACCTAAACAGTGCTTATTATTATGAAAACATCATGTCCCACTTTACAATGTCCGGTAACATGACCTCTTCTCTCCCTACTTTTCTTACAACCCTATGTTAAGGAAGAACCACAGAACGTAAAGACGTATAGAAAGTTCATTTCGTGACGGACGGAAAACAAGACCTGACAGAAAAGTTTCTAATAACACATTACGTATCGGATCCTTCTGTCTCTAAAAGAAGGAGACCTCGTTTCCTATCCGTACGGATGGTGGGTAATACGTCGGGTATTCTATGTACCTAAGTGATTCGAGTCTCAAGAAGACACAACACTGGGCGACGACGATTCCCGTAGGTAGACCCGGGTAGGTGTAACGAGGAAACCCTGAACCACACCTATTGGTCCTTTGTATCCCTTTGATTAACATTTGTGTCATCCTAAGAGATTTGAATACTCAAACGTTCACAAAATTTCAAAACAAAGTACAATCTCTCGACTGTGATCTTTAGAGTCTGTTACACAATGTCACACCAAATTCGTGACTTCTATCACGAGTTAAGATTAGACATCTAGGTGAGTCACTTTTACGGAAAGGTAATTTCCCCCCCCCCCCACCGCGTACTTCATTCTCTTCCTCTCCTCCCTTACATACACAAAGTCAACATTATTTTATAAATTCTATCTATTTATAACGAAACTAATGGATAAACTTGACTATAAAAGGGAGAGATCCTCGATAAACATGACTAGGACGTCTTCTTTCTAAAGTCCACTTACACTTTTTTGAATCTTTTGACATTACACGAATTAACTAAACAATATCAATAATATTCAATGGAGTACAAGAAAAAGGGGGAATTATGTCATAAGACTTCCTTCCAGGATCATACCAGGAATTTCAACTCCACGATGGAATGTTGAACGCAAGAAAATGTAACCTGACTAATACAGTCGTTGTCCATCTGTTCGCCATGTTGATGACCGAAAATCTACCATCCATACAATCTCAAATTTCTGTAGAGTCATTACCGGTAAAATTGAAGTATCAGAATAAATGTTCCTTTGACTCCATCTCTATGTTTTATCAAACAGATTTCCAGGTGTTGACAATCTCCACACATGCACTTTATCCCAAACGAGTATAAGACGTATAGATGTCTTACGACGTAGGTCTATCCCTTTCACGTACGGAACTGTGACCTGTATCCCTACTTTATCAAACACCGCTAGAGATGGTCATAAACCATACCGCCACACTCTACACGGTCGTGTAATTACTTGTCAAAACTTAAAATCCTTTCATAATCACAAAAAATTTTTCATTTTGGACACTGAGTTTGGTCATTTACACACCTAAAATAATCTATTCCACTCAATTTTAATTTTATTTCCGTTTATTTTTTAAATTGATATATGATCATCGTGATTACGAGTTTTAAGAGTTTTTCGGTCCGAAGTCGTTATACACTTGGCACTGGAAGGTCTACAAGTTCGACCAAAATCTTTTCCGTCTCCTTGGTCTCTAGTTTAACGGTCGTAGACGACCTAGTACCTTTTTCGTTCTCTCAAGGTCTTTTTGTAGATAAAGACGAAATAACTGATACGGTTTCGGAAACTGACACACCTAGTGTTATTTGACACCTTTTAAGACTCTCTCTACCCTTATGGTCTGGTGGATTGGACGGAGAACTCTTTGGATATACGTCCAGTCCTTCGTTGTCAAACTTGACCTGTACCTTCTTGTCTGACCAAGGTTTATCCTTTTCCTAATGCAGTTCCGACATATAACAGTGGGACGAATAAATTGAAGAGACGTCTCATGTAGTACTCTTTACGACCCGACCTTTTTCGTGTTCGACCTTAGTTCTAACGGCCCTCTTTATAGTTATTGGAGTCTATACGTCTACTGTGGTGGGAATACCGTCTTTCCCTTCTCCTTGATTTTTCGGAGAACTACTTTCACTTTCACCTCTCACTTTTTCAACCGAATTTCGAGTTGTAAGTCTTTTGCTTCTACCGTAGGCCAGGGTAGTGAAGTACCCTTTATCTACCCCTTTGTCACAGTCTGAAATAATAAAACCCGAGGTTTTAGTGACGTCTACCACTGACGTCGGTACTTTAATTTTCTGCGAATGAGGAACCTTCTTTTCAATACTGGTTGGATCTATCGTATAAGGTTTCGTCTCTGTAATGAAACGGCTGATTCTAGGCAGATCAGTTCCGGTACCAAAAGGGACACCAGTACATACCTACACTCTCAACCTGACACTTCTTTCGACTCGTGGCTTCTTAACTACGAAAACTTGACACCACAACCTCTTCTGAGAACTCTCAGGGAACCTGACGTTCCTCTAGGTTGGTCAGGTAAGACTTCCTCTAGTCGGGACCCTAAAGAAACCTTCCTTACTACAATTTCGACTTTGAGGTCATGAAACCGGTGGAGTACTCTTCTCGACTGAGTAACCTTTTCTGACACTACGACCCTCCCTAACCGCCGTCCTCCTCTTCCCCTGCTGACTCCTACTCCACCGACCTACCGTAGTGACTGAGCTACTTGCACCTAAACCTACTTGAGGTCCTCAACCACTACCTGTCCTTCCGGACCGCACGACGCTAAACACCCCAACGTTTCTCAGCCTGTGCTGACTCGCTGACTTGACTCATCGTGAACCGTTTTAAAACCACAACCATGTGGTCACTGATAACTCTTTGTAACTACGTGTCTTTTTATCAACGCAAGTATGGACCATCGTATTAATGCATCAACTACCTCTTTATACACTTATGAGACAATCAGGAAAACACGACATCCAACCACTTATCTTGGGTCACTAAACTCACAAATCGATAATTTCCATCATCCGACAAGTTTCATACGTAGACAGAAGAGGACAACTCAATGAATCTCGCAGACAGTAGTGTAGTGTAGCGGAGGTGAAAGACCAACAGGGTCTCTACGTAGGTTCACCACATATTCCGGTCAATCGTTGTTACCCTCCGTCATGCTTACTCGAAAGTGTTTTTCTGACTACACGTCGGATGTACACGATTTCACATGTTAAATATTCACATCTCGAGTACTTACAAATAGACACATATATGGTATTGACTTCAGTGCTACGTCTCGTAAAGGCCGGGGGTCATCCGCGAAACTACGGGAGATGACCAGTCACTGAGGGGAGGTTCTTTTCCAGTTTCGAAGATTTCGTTCGTCACCGCGTGTGAGCCACGAGTTTTGATAACACTCCAGACTTCGAAAATGTACGAACTTCCCTATGAAACACGTAATATTAGTGATTGAAACGTCAAACAAAACGGAAATATTAAACATAAAAATTTACACATATTTTACAATAACGTAAACTGGTAAAAAGAAATAAAGAATACAAGGGAGTTTCTATTTACTAAAGAAGTACGTAATCCATTTATAAGTGGAAATTAAGGGGACAGTATTAAACTTGATTTCATAAATTAAGAATGAACTAAGTGTTAAAATAACACCAAATTTTAAAAAAAAGGTTAAAATTTCATCTATAAAACTTCAATTTATCAAAAGTCAACAAATCTCGTATAAACAAAATTCACAACGACAAATATATCTTGTTAATAACGAAAGGGTTAGTTTAATAAATATGACACACTATGCATGTGGTCATTTATTGGAATTTAAATCTAAAACTTGAAAGAAACTGATAATAAATTCATTATTTATTAAGTAATGAATTCATTACAGATTTTTCACCTACACAACTAATTTTTCACGTCAAAGAAAAAAAGTGAAAAGATTTAGAGGTCTCTAACATAGTAATATATACATAAAAGAGAAATAGACAAAAATCTTTGTATAAAAAGTTTTAGTACAAAAGTGTGGACATTTTATGAAGTTTTTTAAAGAACTATTATGGTTTACAGGTCGGTCATAAGTTAATGTAAGAATGAATATTTAAAAATTATTAAATAAATATAGATAAGTTTATTCCAAGTATGTGACGTTACCGAATATGCGGACAAAGGCAGCAGAAAACCCCCCGTCCTATCCCACCCCACGTCGTACGTCGACACCCCAGAATCTAGTGGGTCGTCTTTAACTTGGACCCAGGACCGTCACTTGCAGGGCTCAGGAGTCATTCGTGACCCGGGGATCCCTTGAGGGACGTTACCGAGTATATGACGACCTCATCGGTAATTAGACATCCAGAAAGGACGTAAAAAGGGGGGAACCGTCAAATGACTTTTTCGGACCAACAAAAGAGAACATAGCGTCAGACCTCAAACGTATAACTTGGAGGTCCCATAGTAAATTACACAAGAAGACAATCGGAATCAAAAATATTTAACGTCAATCCAGGTCTTTGAATACTTACTCCAAACTAAAAAAAAAAGGGGGGAAACCAGTTCTCAAGAAGTGTCGTCACATATTGAAGACAATCCTCCGCAATTATAGACTAACAGGAAACAAAAATTTTATTTTTACTGAATATGGGTAAAAAGTCCTAAACAAACTTCTAATCATTACTACCTACCTTCGTACGTTTAGGGACTGTAAAAAAACATAAATTCTTTACCAACAAGAATGTTGAGAACAAACCAAAAGGTCTAATTTAGACCTCAACATGGTAGTTGTCAATTATCCTACCATTTTCTCGACTGAGACAGTTAAGGATTGTTTATAAATGTCAGGAAATGTCTAACAAATTTAATAAGACACGAATCAAATAGGTAACTTTAAACATACGGAAGATAATATAACGAAAGTATCAGTAAAAAATTAAAACCGAGCACCAAACCACAAATACCCCGAAGGGACCACCGAGTCTCCCATTTCACAGACGGACGGTACGTCCTCTGCGCCCAAACTAGGGACCCAGCCCTTCTAGGGATCTCTTCCGTTACCGTGGGGTGAGACCATGGGAACGGACCTCTTAGGGTACCTGCCTCCTCGGACCATCCGATGTCAGGCACCCCAGCGATTCTCAGGCTGTACTGACTCGCTGAAGTGAAAGTGAAAGAAAGTGAAACCACGAATACCTGCGAAAGTAAGTAGGTGTTGAATAACTTAGAGGTCAAAAGAAATAGAATTCTTGTCAGACGATTGTTTCAATTTTCTAAGTAAGTGGACTCTCAGATGAAACATAAGAAAGGAGAGTTAGGAAATTATAAATGTATATATGAAACTTACTAACATTGAGTGATATCATGGATTTATAACATAAAACACAAGATTTTCTTCAATCGTATAATATCAGAGATAAAGGATAATGAAATATCAGTATTGAAAAAATTTTTCACTTTAGGAGTACGAGAAGGTAACTCTTTAAAACGGCATAAGTATTGACAAGAAGACAAAAACTGAACTTACTTCTCTATATGATATAACTGCAAATTTCATACGATGAAACTTAAAAGAAAGAGAACCTCTACTCACCGACCCCTTAGTCGAAAAATATTTTATGTACAGCAAATTTACGGGACTTATAAGGAGAACTGAAACCTATCAACGATGTAAGAGACACTTGAGACCGGAATAAGAAAGCCGATGAAACCAAATCCCTTCCTCCTCTTTGAAATCTTTAAAATTTCCTTGTTGTTTTGTCATTTGACAGAGGACGAGGAATTTAAAAAAAAAGGACATCTCTTTATCTTCTATTCAAATACCGATTAAAAACTCGTCTATTATGTATAACTGTGTCACCCTTACTATTTTAAAGAATGACCTTTGAGTTCTATCCTTGGACGACATAAAGTCATGACATTGATAATGACCGAATCCTGAGACAAGTATATAAAATTGGGGAGTAGTGTACAAAAGTCCACAATGTCAAACAAAAATAAATCCTGAAAAGAAAGAAAATTTTGAAACTCAAGATCTTGATGAATGAACTACCCGTCAGGAATTCTTCGTCGTATGACGATAGGGTCAAACGAACTTTCTAAAGTCTGTCGGATAATTATCCTTTCCGTACCAGTGCGTACACACGATTCAGCGAAGTCAGCACAGGGTGAGAAACGCTGGGGCACCTGACATCAGGGAGTCCGAGGAGACAGGCACCCTAAGAGGTCCGCTCTCATGACTTCCCCCAACAGTACGGGAGGAGGTTCCCTTGAAGGGGTGGGTCCCTAGTTTAGACGTAGAGAACTACAGAGGAGGTAACCGTCCTCAAGAAATGGTGATCGTGGTGGACCCTTCGGGGTCCTGTACCAGTCAATGAGTGTTTACTCTACTCTAGAAGTCCAAATTTACTGAGTCACACTTATTGATCTCGTACTACCTTTCCCTAGTGTTACGGCATCCCTGACTAAAGAAAGATTTGTTTCGATCTGTATAAGTAGAAACTCCTTTCAACTATTACAGAATTTGGACTATGGATTAATACCGTAAAGATTTATCCTTTTAACGTGTGGTGAAAAAACGGGATTTAAAATTTTTAACACCATTTTATACGTATTGTACTTTAAATGACAGAACCGGTAAAAATTCATGTGTCAATCCGTGTAAGTATAACAACACGTTGGTAATGGTGGCAGGTAGAGGTCCTGAGAAGTAAGAACGTCTTGACTTTAAGATACGAGTAACCTGCCAATGAGGGATGAAGGGGAAGGAGGTCGAGGACCTCTGGTGGTAAGATGAAACAGAGACATTAAAACTGATGACACCATTGAGTACATTCACTCTAGTATGTCAAAACAATCAAACAAAAACACTGACTGAATAGAGTGAGCCGTATTGGAGGAGTGTAAAGTAGATACGACATCATGCATAGTCTTTAAAGAGGAACTTCTGACTAAGGAATTTAAGGTAACATACAGGTAAGTATATAGTCACCTGTGTGGACAACATTGACAACACTTATTACGACGATACTCGTACTCACATGTCTATAGACAAATTCTAGGATGAAAGTCAACGAAACCCGTATATTGGTCTTCACCTTAACCGAGCTAGTCTATCATTAAGATAAAAATTAAAAAAACTACTAGGTGGTATGACAAAAGATATCACAGGCATGGTAAAATGTAAGGGTGGTCGTCAAGTGCTTCCGACGTCAAAGAGGTGTAAACGGCGTGTGGTATAAACTACGTCAAGGAAATCATCCGTCTTTGCAATCAGAACAATAAATGCGAGGAAATGTCGGTATGTACCGTATTAATCCTTAACTCAAAGCCGATGACACTTTTGGGTTCTACACACAATACTTGTCAATGTCTATAATAGTAAGTGTGACAATTCACGACTAAATCACCCACATTCTTTCTAAACTTGGAACAACGTAAGAATCTGACGTTCTTTGTTAAAAGTCTTCTTTACCGTCAAGTCATTCCACTACCTTCCTTTACAAAACGAGATCGTGTAATGCGAAAACTCTCGAAAGAAGACCTCGTCTCATTGTAGTTTTACAATGCACGAGATAACGACGAAAGTGCAATAGAACATTACTGCTCCTTCTCGTCGAGGACTTGTCTGGGACCGGGTGGTTATCAAATTAAATAATTTTTCCGGATTAAGTAATCGTACAAATTTACACTCAACAGCTTAGATTTTGTGTGTTTGCACTTATTTTATCCCGACAAGAATATATGCTGACCAGGGGACGGCATTCCGAATACACATAAGAGTCTTGCACAAAGAACGGGAAGAAACACATCCTCCTTTTTGAGACGCGATCTCCTATTTACCTCAGATAAACGACGACAAACAAAGAAAATCTTGATCACACTATAATCTTACATAAAAAGTTCAAATGAGTAAGTAAATTTTTATAAGCAGTACAGAGAAATACGGTCCTTCAAGTATTGTTTTGAAAGGTTTTGTTTACAGGGATAAAACCCAGAATGTCGAAAAACAAATTTCAACAATAGAGACTCAACAAAATATCTTCTCACACATCCCCTAAGGGACCACCGAGTCTACCATTTATTAGACGACGTTACACCCTCTGGGCCTAAACTAGGGACCGAACCCTTCCAGAGGACCTCTTCCTTTACCGTTAGGTGAGGTCATAAGAACGGACCCTTTAGGGTACCTGTCTCCTCGGACCGTACAATGTCAGGTACCCCAGCGTTTCTCAACCTGTGCTGACTCGTGTGTGTACACAAGTACGCATCTCCTGTCTTCTCTCCCCTTTGACAGTAAAAACCCAAACCACCAAATTATCTGATTATTCAAGGAAAATACAATAAAATTAAAAAATCCAAGAACTTCGGTTTATAGACTTTAAATGGTAACAGTAGAGTCGTTTATATTGGACGAACATACCACGTATGTCAATGTTATCATACAGTAACATTAATGGTTATCATTAATGGTAAGAAGGACGTTTCATGATCTATATCTTTTTATGTTTGGTTACGTAATTATTATCTATTACAAAGAAACAACGTTTCAAAAAAATTTAATACCAAAGTTATCCTGACAAAACTAAAAGACAAAGAAAAACATCTTCAAAGTCATTCGACTTAAAAAGATCCTTAAACAAACAACATTTAAAAGTTCAAATAACCATATTTTCATAAATGCAAAACGAAAATTTTACAAAAACTAGAAACGTCCTAAACGATAAAACAGAAATAGTTAGTGTTATAACCAATAAAAACAAGAAAATAGTACAACACGTCAGAACGGATCGTAAGTAATTAAAATGAGAAAATTTTCTTGATTAAAAATTGAAACAACTAAAGGAAAGAACGTAAAATCAAAGACACAGTAAACAAAGACGAGAAAAAAACAAAGGTAGGAAATGAAAGCATCCAAACTAAACGAGGGGAAAGTGTAAAAAACTTTATCTACTGATCACTAAACCAAAAGTTTGACGGAAAACATCGACATTTAAAAGAGACGAGTGGAGTTCAAACCGTTTATTACAAAAAATAGTAAATCAATTTTTAAATTAAAAGGAATAACGAGGGATTTAACGGTGACACTAATGAAGAAGTTAGGTATCGAATAAATCTCCAAATAAAGAGTTAAAGTGTTACACACCTCTAAAAGATCAACGGAAAACAATCACTAAAGATCGAATTAACGAAATGCGCGTCTCTAGGCAGACATACAAAAGTCGGAAAACGTTTAATAACCTCTAAATGTAAAAGCGAATCATACATCATTTCAAACCTTTATATATATATATATATATAAACTTTTCTTATATACACCAACCACGTTACTTTAAATATCTAGTCAATTAGTTCAAAAATTTAGATGAAAAGTTTCGAAGATATAGGGAAATAATAAAAAAAAAGGTCATGAATTGAACAGGGAACAAACCGGCTACCATCGGGGAAGGCGAACCGAGGACTCAGAAGTGATATACTGAGATCGTCACAAACTATCTATCACAAACTATCGAGAGCACGAGAGACTTTATGTTCCGAGTAGAACACATAAACAACAGAATCTAGACCTTATACGGTAAAGAAGGTTACCAAAGAAAGTTACTCTTTACAACAAATCTGTGGTGTCTGACCCACGACCAACGATGACTCAACTAATAATAAAGAGACCCGATAGAACGATAAAGAACATTAACTAAATATTATACAATCAAAGTTCACATGTCGTTTCGCCAAGTCAGTGTGTGTGTGTGTGTGTGTGTATATGAGTTATGTATACATATAAGAAAAAGTCTAAGAAAAGGAAAGATCCAATAATGTTCTATAACTTATATCAAGGGACACGATATGTCATCCAGGAACGAATGAATAAAATATATAACGTCACACGTCTACCATTAGGACTTCAGGACTAGAGGAGGAAGGGTGACAGGGGAAACCTTTGGTATTCAAACAAAAGTCAAAGACACTCGAACAAAGACAAAACATTTATTCAAGTAAACATAAAACGATAAAGACAAGAAAGGGTTCCGTTTGGAAAGTTATAGTGTCATAGCAAAGGTTCCGTTTGGTAAGTTATGGTACCATTAGGTTCAGTGACGGGGTTGGTCATTACGACTTCTTCGACTTCAACTTACCAAGATACTTCTGGATGTTCTGGAAGATCTTGATTGTGGGGTCTTTCTACAGGAAAAGTACTATCCTCTGACCTTACGTTTTCATCCTTCAGTTCTTTGTGGACGTCATTGTCCGTTTAAACCGGAACCTCATGTCTTACTTCGCCCCGTTTCCGATTATCTCAAAACGGTTCTCTTGTGAGACCAGTATCGTTTGTGAGAGAAGGTTGTTATGGTCTCTTCTGAGATATGAACCTGTAGTGGTCTATCAGTTGTGACTTTAGTCTGACTAATATAAGAAACGTCGGTTTCTACCTCTTCGAGATAAGTCAGTCGTTTTTGTTCTGACCCTCGATTGACACCGAGTCTAGTACTTGAGGACTAATGGTTTAAGTATGAATTTAAACTTCTTTCATCCCTTTTGATGATCTGGTAAGTCCATACTGTATTTAGTTTAGGGAATTTTGATATATCACCTTCTCTGTTTATGTAAGTTCCCTAATCTAGACTATCTGTCTCACGGACTTCTTGTATACCTACCTCTAAGTACTGTAACATGTCCTCCGTCACGAGTTCTGGTAGGGATTCTTTTTCTTTACGTTTTTCCGTTTTACGAACAGACTCCTCTGAAATGTTTGTCAATACTTTTCTTCTCTTCCCTTTCCGTTTCCTCGTTTCCTTTCTATATTCGTACACTTACGTCTCAAGGTTTCTTATCGTTCCTCTCTATTCTTTCGGAAGGAGTCACTAGTCACGTTTTTTATCTCCTTTTGTTATCTTACCCTTTCTGACGTCTAGAGGAATTCTTTTAATCTCGTTGGTTCCCTTGAAAAGTACGTTTCTACTCGTGTTATTTCCTGTCTTTACCATACCTGGATTGTCTTCGTCTTCTATATTTCTTTTCCACCGTTCTTATGTGTCTTGATACGTTTTTTCTAGAAGTACTGGGTCTATTGGTGACACCACACTAGTGAGTGGATCTCGGTCTGTAGGACCTTACACTTCAGTTCACCCGGAATTCTTCGTAGTGATACTTGTTTCGATCACCTCCACTACCTTAAGGTCAACTCGATAAAGTTAGGATTTTCTACTACGACACTTTCACGACGTTAGTTATACGGTCGTTTAAACTTTTGAGTCGTCACCGGTGTCCTGACCTTTTCCAGTCAAAAGTAAGGTTAGGGTTTCTTTCCGTTACGGTTTCTTACGAGTTTGATGGTGTGTTAACGTGAGTAGAGTGTACGATCGTTTCATTACGAGTTTTAAGGGGTTCGGTCCGAAGTTGTCATACATTTGGTACTCGAAGGTCTACAAGTTCGACCTAAATCTTTTCCGTCTCCTTGTTCTCTAGTTTAACGGTTGCAGGTAACCTAGTAGTTTTTTCGTTCTCTCAAGGTCTTTTTGTAGATAAAGACGAAACAACTAATACGGTTTCAGAAACTGACACACTTAGTGTTGTTTGACACCTTTTAAGAATTTCTCTACCCTTATGGTCTGGTGGACTGGACGGAGGACTCTTTAGACATACGTCCAGTCCTTAGTTGTCAATCTTGACCTGTACCTTGTTGTCTGACCAAGGACTAACCTTTTCCTCATGTAGTTCCGACATATGACAGTGGGACGAACAAATTGAAGATACGTCTCATGTAGTACTCTTTGCGACCTGACCTTCTTCGTGTTCGACCTTAATTCTAACCATCCTTTTTATGGTTATTGAAGTCTATACGTGTACTGTGAGACGAATACCGTCTTTCGTTTCTTCTTGATTTCTCGGAGACTACTTTCACTTTCTCCTCTCACTTTTTCGACTGAATTTTAAGTTGTAACTCTTTTACTTCTAGTACCGTAGACCAGGGTTGTGAAGTACCGTTTATCTACCCCTTTGTCACCTTAGTCACAGTCTGAAATAAAAAAACTTGAGGTTTTAGTGACGTCTACCACTAACGTCGGTACTTCAATTTTCTACAAACGAGGAACCTTCTCTTCAATACTGGTTGGATCTGTCGTACATTTTTCGTCTCTGTAAAGAAACGGTTCTTTTCAGGCAGATCAATTTGTTACCAAAAAGGTTATTAATAAACACCTACACTCTCAACCCGATATTTCTTTCGACTCGTAGTTTCTTAACTACGAAAACTTGACACCACGACCTCTTCTGAGAACTCTCAAGGAACCTGACGTTCCTCTAGGTTGACCAGGTAGGATTTCCTTTAGTCAGGACTTATAAGTAACCTTCCTGACTACTACTTCGACTTTGACGTCATGAAACCGGTGGACTACGCTTCTTGACTGAGTAAACTTTTCTGGGACTACGACCCTTTCTAACTTCCACCCTCCTCTGCCCCTACTGTCTCCTCCTTTAACAAACTGCTGTAGTGGTTGATTTACCTGTACTCAAACTCATTTGAGGGCCTCAACCACTACCTATCCCTCCGGACCGCACGACGTCAGATACACAGCGTTTCTCAGCCTGTACTGACTCGTTGACTTGATTTGACTTGACTAAAGAAAATTTTGTGTACCTCGATGTATCAAATGAAACCTTACTAAAAAAAGAACGGAAGTTCAAAATTTCCCCTTTATCCTAACACATCATTATTTCCCCTTTCTCCCTACAAGTCATTATTTCCCCTTTCTCCCTACAAGTCATTATTTCCCCTTTCTCCCTACATGTCATTATTTCCCCTTAGTCCTTTCACATCATTATTTCCCCTTAATCCTTACATGTCATTCCCTCCAGAATCACGTCGAAAGACGTCCAACCGAACTATAGAGATCCCTTCGAATTTACTGAAACTCAATACAAGACAGTAAGTATTTATTAAAGAAGAGACATAGGTTGAGACGTTTTACAGGTCACAAAACATATACACCATCTTAGAATGAGATTAGTTTTAAATAGAAGTTTGATTTTTTTGTTTTTGTTTTTGGAAAATAGAAGTTTGATCTTTTAATTAAAAGATTGGACAAGGGGAAGGTTTGGGTAAAAATTCTTTTTAGTATTCGACATGTTATTAAATCATAATAAAGTCAACAAGGAAAAATGAAATAAGAAAGCATCTTAATATATAGTTAAACCTTCTATTAATTTGATCAAAACAAACACTGATTTAGATTTTCGTTTATTTACTTGGATTTTTTGTCATATTTGGACTCAATTTTTATCTGACAAATTCTTTCCGGAAATATAACATTTACAAATGTTTTCTGAGAAACAAGTATGACGACGACGACGATTCAACGAAGTCAGCACAGGCTGAGACACGCTGGGGTCGCTGCCGTCGGGTGGTCCGAAGGGGCAGGGACCCTAAGAGGTCCGTTCTTGTGACGTCACCCAACGGTAAAGGAAGAGGTTACGTACTTTCACTTTTCACTTTCACTTCAGCGAGTCAGCACAGACTGAGAAGCGCTGGGGTGCCTGACGTCGGGCGGTCCGAGGAGGTAGGTACCCTAAAAGGTCCGTTCTCATGACCTCACTCCACGGTAACGAAAGAGCGAACAAGTATGATTAACCCTTATAAATATATAAAATGAAGACCATCAATAAAAAAAGGTCATATTTCCCGAATCGTTCCTGAAACCCCCTTCTCATCCCCAAGAGAGGGAGATGGTAGAGGTCTTTAGACCCAAATCATAGGAGCACTCGACGACGTCCGTGTAGGACGTGTAAGGAAACGGTATTCCAAGTAATGTGTCATCATACGATCAGTCAAATAAAACGAGAGAAAATCGATCCTGTCCTACAAATAAGAAATATGCAGATCTTAGATCTTGTCACAGAGAATACACCGTTCTTCATTTACTTATAAATTGCTTACACAAAACTCAGGATTTTTCCTGTATATTTACTACCACTTCGTTGTTGTCTATTATTCTCAAATATTTGGTATATAAAATACTTAATACATATAATCGCCAACCAGGTCTGTATTACCCTTTACCTTAAACAAAAGAATAACAAGTTAGCGATTCAATACAGGTTGAGAAACACTGGGACACCTGACGTCGTGTGGTCCGAAGGGACGGGAGGTGATAGACGCCTCGAACGAGTTTGAGTACAGGTAACTCAGTCACTACGGTAGGTTGGTAGAGTAGGAGACGACGAGGGAAGAGGAGGACGGAAGTCAGAAAGGGTCGTCGTCCCACAAAAGGTTAATCAGTCAAGAAACGTAGTCTACCGACTTCATAACCTCGAAGTCGTAGTCAGGAAGGTTACTTATAAGTCCCGACTAAGGAAATCCTAACTGACCAAACTAGAGGAACGTCAGGTTCCCTGAGAGTTCTTGGAAGAGATCGTGGTGTCAAGTTTTCGCAGTTAAGAAACCGTGAGTCGGAAGAAATACCAGGTTAAGAATGTAGACATGCACTGATGACCTTTTTGGTATCGAAACTCATATACCTCGAAACAAAACAGGGAACAGTCTTTAAACCATCATCACCAAAGGACCAATAGGAGACCCGTTTCACGAATGTTATAGTAAAACAGACATGAAGTGTAGTTGTCACACATAAAAAATTTCGTTGTTTAGTTCTTTTAGAAATGATTGAAAAAGAAACACGAAAAATAATCATTGACAACAGTGAACATACCTACCTTTTCCAGAGGGTCTGGACTACGGTAGTACATACACACATCCGAAGGGGTTAGGTTGTTCGTTAATTAAGAAGCCGTCGTCGTCCTGTAGACTCTTAAGAGGACTAAAGATTAAGACGCATGGACCTTTATCTCAGTCTAAGGTGTCCCTCTCCCGAGCCAGGGTGTCCGGGTAGCGGGTGAAGTCTACGGTCTACGTGCAGGTTCGCGGTAGACTTGAAGACCGGGTACGGGGTAACAACCCAAACTGACCAAACGATCTTACCGAGTGTCTTGATTTTTTATACAAATGAATGATCTAATCACTACATAATATTTACTTATAGATTCCTATACTTAGTCGTCGGTCTACTTGTATATGTATCGTGTCCCAGGACTTACTTCCTCAAAGACAAGAACACTTCGAACCCGGAGTCGTACCATCGTGCTGTTTCTCAGACAAAGGGTCTCCACCTTCGAGAGACCTTTTTTCCCCAGGTTTTTCGACAAGAAACCTCACAAATACCTCCGTAATAATGTATCATTACTAACTGATTTAGTGACCGGTGACCATCAACTAAGTTGGAGTTCGGGAAGAGAAGAGGGACTTCTAGTTCCCCACCCTGACTTTCAAGGTTGGGAGACAAGTGTACCAGCGAAGAAAACCGTTGGTCGGGGATGGAAACCCACTCTAGGTTTTCAGTGGAAGGGACTTCTCAAAAGTCCCTGACTCCTGCTCTCTAGTTTATAATAGACGGTGGTGGGGGGAAAAAACACGAGTCTTTTAAGGTTTCCAAAACCCTCGACACTTGTTCCTTGCCACCTACTTCTGGTTTATATAGACTTTATGTGTGTCTGTGTGTAGATAGATTTCCTCACGTAGATCAACCTGACACGTTACTTAAACGGTTTAGTCTCTATATTTTTCATAAACCTACGGAAAGATCAAGTCTTAAACTGATTAACTAACCCGAAATTACACAGCAATCCGGGGTGAGGTCATGAGAACGGACCTTTTAGGGTACCTGTCTCGTCGGACCACCCGACGCCAGGTACCCCAGCACTTCTCAGCCTGTGCTGACTCGCTGAAGGGAAAGTGAAAAGTGAAAGTACGTAACCTCTTCCTTTACCGTTGGGTGAGTCACAAGAACGGACCTCTTAGGGTCCCTGCCGCCTCGGACCACCCGACGGCAGTGACCCCAGCGTGTCTCAGCCTGTGCTGACTTCCCTGAATCGTCGTCGTCGTCGTCTATTTACGTTTGATCTAATATCACTGAAATACTTTATCTGTGTGTACACTTTCACCGAGTCAGTGACGGCTGAGAAACGTGGGGCTACCTGACATCGGACGGTCTGAGGAGACAGTCACCTTAAAAGGTCCGTTCTTATGAACTCATCTAGCCGTAAGGGAAGAGGTCCCCTAGAAAGGTTGGGTCCCTAGCTGGCCCAGAGGACGTGACGTAAGCATAAGAGATGGCAGACTCGGTGGTCCCTTCGGAGTACAAACACTTTACTCCACGAAAATTACTCCCATAACATCCTCCCCGTCACGAACTTTTACGGATATATGGAGTATGAGGTCTCTTTAGGTCTATTCTCCTCAGTAGATCTAAAAAAGAGAGGAAAGTTGAAGTATAGAAATCCATTAAATGGTACGGAAAGAGAAAAGGTTCTGTACCAGACTGTCGAGTCTGATAAAGAAGAGAGACAGAGGGACTGCGTAGAAAGAGTAGACAGAGGGATCCCAACATGTCGGTGTCATCCCATTAAACTGAAAATGTGAGATTGGTACGAAGGGAGAACGTGAAAGGTCGAAGAACGAACGGAGAGTCAGAAGGTAATCTTGGTAGTGATAGTAAGAACAACAATAAAAATCTTACCTTTTGTAGAATTGTATTGAGTATCCGCGGTTTCATACTTATGTAAAGTACTTTTTATACATGATGTGACGAAACTTTCGGTAAACCTATTCGACGAGATTATTTCGTTAGCGCACACACACACACACACACGTCCATACGTACGCGTGTATATATATGTAAAGTTTGACGAATACTTAATGTACAACCACGATCGAAAAACCCTACACGTGTAAACATATTAATTAAAGAGTAATATAATCTGAAAGGAAATCCTAAATCAGATGATATTTATGACATGTAATCAAGTCTGATTGATCTGGTTTAATGAGAATAAACGTTAGAAAAAAATTTTTAGTTTAACCGTTACTTACTTCACTTCTAATAACTTAAATTAGGGTCAAAGGTCACAATTCTTGCGTCACGATTAGAAATCCACATACCACACAAGTAACTATCTGTAAGAACGAAATTTCTTACAAACAAAAATATTGAATTCGTAAATTGTTTTGTTTTCTCGTAGGACACTCTATCCTCGGTGTTAGATTAGATATGTTGAACATTGACGGAAGTCTCTGTCGGTAGTAAGTTGTCACAGTTCTTCAATAATACCAAGTCACTGTATACAATTTTAGTAGTCAGAACGAATCATCTACGAGGAAGTAAAAAAGACACTGACCTTATTGTCAAGTTCGGGTCTTATCTCTTCTAAAAATATGTAAAAAAAAGAGATCCTTGAGACAATCAAATTCCCATCTGTCACTCCGTGGTCACGGGGGTTTGGTATAGATCTCATGACTATTGTTTCCTTGTTTTCTCCCTCGTCTCAGAAATTTGAAACTTAGGTCGATCATTAATACAAATTTAATCCTACGTCCGGATCGAAATCGAACCGTTAAACCTCTTTCCGCAGAAGTTCTAACACTTCGTGACATGATAAAATGTTCTTTGAACCCGTAAGAAAAACCAATATCTTCGTTGTATGTGACAAATCCTTCTCAATGTTATCCTCTGACGGAACGAAGAGAGGTTCAGACGAGGGATCTCGGACGACGGTGGTCCGACACAAATTAGTGACCAAATTAAAAATTTGACATGAAAAATAAGAGTCTAATCGAAATTTGAGAATTTTCTCCCCCTTTGCTCAGACGAATATGAAATTCGAAGGTCAGTTAGTGGGAGAGGGAGATCCTAAAAAGTAATATATAAAAGTCAATATCAGAAACTAAAGTTTCTTTTATGATTTTTGAACAAAGAACTGCACAATCATCGTAGAGTCGAGGGATCAAAGTTGACACTCCTTAAATCCCGTTAATAGAAAGAAAAGGACGAGGGATTAAATAAAAAAAGAATTTCATATTAACTAAATGTTATAATATAATCCAAGTTCATAACAACAAGTGAAGGACTCAACACAGACTCAGAAAACACTGGGATACCTAACACCGGAAGGTCCGAGGAGACAGGTACCCTAAAGAGTCCCTTCTTATGATCTCACCCAAAGGCAAACGAAGAGGTCCCCGATAAGGGTTGGGTCCCTAGCTTGGACATAGACGACACAACCGTCCGCCTAAGAAATGGTGACTCGGTGTCCCATTCACGGGTCTAAGTCCTCATATCGTATCACTAAGTCATAAAACGTCTAATATAAGGTAGGATCCAATAATATTCTATTACCGATGTTAGGAGATACGACATGTCATATAGGAACAACACATCAAACATAGACAATTTGGGTTTGGTGATTGAACAAAAAAAGAGGGAATGGAGAGGGGAAACTGTTGGTGTCTAAACATAAAAGATCGACACTCAGAGAAAGACAAAACGTAATTTTAAATAAATATAATAAAAAGTCTAAGGTGTGTATTCACTACAATGTGTCACAAACAGAAAGAGACTGTAAAATTATTCGTTCTATAAGAGATCCAAGTAGGTAAAACGACGTCTACCGTCTGAAAGTAGGAAAAATACCGATTCATTGTAAAGTTACACATACACATATATATACATATATATATATATATATCTCTCTCTTTCTAATTCTATGTCTATATATATATATATAGAGGACATATATCTATCTATATATTAGAGTATACAAATAGGTAAGTAGACAACTACCCGTGAATTCAACGAAGGCATAGAACCGACAATATTCATTACGGCGTTACTTGTACCCTCACGTACATAGAAAAGTTAATCATAAAAGAAACCTATATATAAGTCCCGACCCCAACGACCTAGTGTATCATCAAGGTAAAAATCAAAAAACTCCTTGGAGGTATAATAGAAAGTATCATTGACGCGGTCAAATGTAAGAGTGGTCGGCACCCTTACTCTCGCAAGGGAAAAGAGGTGTAGGAGTAGACGTAGACATTAAACACCCCAAAAAACCATTCTCGGTAAGAGTGTCTAACACTCCACCACAAAACAACACCAAAACTGAACGTAAGTAAGGGGACTACTAAACGTCACAAGTCGTATAAAAGTACACGGTCAACCGGCAGACATACAGAAAAAACCTTTTTACAGATAAGTCCAGAAGACGAGTCAAAAATTAACCTACCATAATAAAAAACACCATAACTCGACGTACTCGAAAAATTGGCAAATAACTAGTATAGTAAATGTTTATTAAGGAGGGTAGGACATCCAACAGCAAAGGAATACAGTCACCAAAGGAAAAGACACGTATTCGAAAAATTTAAATTAATCCAGGGTAAACAAATAAAAACGAAGGTAAAGGAAACGGAACCCTCTATATAGGTTTTTTATAAATACCTAAATACAGTTTCTCATAAGACGAATACAAAAGAAGAACCTCAAAGTACCAAAAACCAGATTGTAGTCCTAGAAATTAGGTGAAACTTCCAACACAAAACAAAAAAAACATATACCACATTCCTTTATAAGACTAAAATAAGAAAATGTACATCGACAGATCAAAAGGGTCGTGGTAAATAACTTCTCTAACAGAAGAGGGATAACATATAAGAACGGAGGAAACAACACAATTGACGTCAACTCACCCAAAAAAATACCCGAGGGATAAAACAACTAAATACACAAACAAAAACACCGTTATGGTGCGACAAAACTAATGACATCGAAAAATCATATCAGATTTCAGTCCCTCGTACTATGGAAGTCGAAACCAGAAGAAAAGTTTTAACAAAATCGAAAAATATATCTCACTAAAACAAAAATGTATTTTATTAATATAACTCATCTAGACTTTTAACTTTTCGTTTTTAACCCTAAATAAGTAAGATATTTATAACTAAGAAATTATAACTCATGGGGTCTCGAGACTTGAGACAGGAGAAAAGACGGATGTGACTAAGGGTTCCTCTAGAGTGATCAGAGCATCAAAATTTAAGTAGATATACGACTGAGAGTCAAATGTAAAGATGGACCTGAAGAATTGGAGTGACAGTATCGAGACTGATATAGGTCAACTATAGAGATAAGTAGATTGATCAAAGAGTGTCATTTATGTAGGGTTTCCTCGACACTATAAGTCGGGAAAGGAGGAG
Source organism: Capra ibex (assembly GCA_006410555.1). Taxonomy (NCBI): domain Eukaryota; kingdom Metazoa; phylum Chordata; class Mammalia; order Artiodactyla; family Bovidae; genus Capra; species Capra ibex. The sequence continues at coordinate 989,429 of SJYO01039250.1, read as the reverse complement.
TTCAGAAGGATATTACATGAGTTGTATACAATCACCGTCAAAGTAAGAAGAGAAACGAGTCCTGTGTCTGGTAGATCCAGAATGAGGGGGTGCGTATGAAGACAGACAGAGAGAGCAATTTCAGTGTAAGACATAGACAAGTAATCGTCTAGGAAAACTGAGGTATACGTTTTATAAATTTATTAAATTGTGATAAACGGTGTAAAGAACGACGAGAAGACCGTGTACGGACGTAATATCGTCACCAGAAGGTCAACGATTACAAAGAATCGGCCATCGGTCTCCTTAGGACGTATTCAGTCTAAGACAATGAAGAGACGAGAGAAAAGTTGTCCATTGAAGGGTAGAGTAAGTCGTACATTCATTCAGTCTCGGGAAGACAGAATACTCCGACAACCGTTAAACCCTGTATCAATAGAAAGACAAGAATAATGGGTAACGAGAAAAGGAATAAGGTGAACGGCATAATCAGAAGAACTACAAGAAATAGAATAAAAAATTTATAAAATAGAAATAAGACATCAGAGTGGAAAACGTAATATTTCATGGTAAACATAACAAAACCCACACACGGATATCTGATGTATTATACTTAAAACGAAACAATTGGTTAAGTCTTTGGAAAAAGACAAAAAAATTTTAGAGGACCGGTACGACGTGTCGTACACCCTAGAATAAGGGGTTGGTCCATAGTGTGAGTGTGGGTGACTCAACCCTCGTGGTCCTTTCCGAGAGAAACGACGAGAAATTTGTTCGGAGTACGAGGACGGAATCCCAGAAACACAAACGACAAAGGAGAAGACGGACCTTCCCAGAAGATCCGTGAACTCGTCGAGTGGGGGAGTACAATGACTCTAGAACCTGAGTCTAAGCAAGAATAGATTTTAAGAGGGACAATGACATGTACAGTATATTAACGAGGGAAGGATTAAAAAGAAGAGGTGTGACTAATGATAGATTATTTGTTATATAAAAGTAATAATCAAAATTTTTTGAGAACAGTCCGGTCCAAGTAACTCCTTTTGTTTAGTGATATCTATGAATTTCGTTTTCCTTTTGATCATTCCCCTTAATCTAAGAATTTTAAATAACCCTTTCGACATCCACACCTCGAACCTTCTGACAACAGTCGAAAGTGACGACGACGACTATGTCGAACGTCCATCACGGTTGTATCCCTCGACCGTCCCTCGTAAGCCACTAATGACACTTTGGAGTATAGACAGTGTCAGGTCCACCGACGACGTAAGTCTTCTTACCGAAACAAAGACAGAGAGAAGACGGAAGGTCTACGACGCATTTACGTAACGTAAACGCCTTACACTTAGTGTATGTCTTAAGACCCTAATTTCTAAACATTTTACCTCAAGAGTAGGAAAATCGAAAACACCTTCTCCTCTATGTCTCCTCGTATACCTTCCACCACTCTCACTTGTTACTCTATTTATATCGATACAGGCATACCTATTCTATACTTATGTGTGTATGAATAAAATAGTCAGTCCAAAGAGACCTCTTTGTCTTACTTAATCTATTTGCATATATGTCTTTCTTTCTTCCCTTATTCCTCTACCTAAATAAAATTCCTTAACCGAGTGCACGAACACCCCCGACCGTTCGGACTTTAACGTCCCGTCCAACGTTTCAGGAACCCACTGCAAGTGAGAGGAAATATAGGATATTCAATTTATAACTATATTTCAATTCTCATTAATTGATGATACTACATTTCAGTCACATACAATACAATATACTATTCTTCTCTCTTCTTTGGTCAATAAACTACTTATATGTGTCGTATATTCGATTCGATTCAGTGAAGTCAGCACAGGCTGAGACACGCTGGGGTATCTGCCGTCGGGTGGTCCGAGGGGGCAGGGACCCTAAGAGGTCCGTTCTTGTGACCTCACCCGACGGTAACGGAAGAGGTTACGCACTTTCACTTTTCACTTTCACCTCAGCGAGTCAGCACAGACTGGGAGTCGCTGGGGTACCTGACGTCGGGTGGTCCGAGGAGGTAGGTACCCTAAAAGGTCCGTTCTCCTGACCTCACCCCACGGTAACGGAAGAGGCTGTGTCGTATATATTGTGTGGTATATGCTGGAAGTATTATTTTATTCCTTTTTATAAGTACTGTCATTGACCATTACATCACCCCAGACTCCAAATGTCTAACGAAGAAGGTGACGGGAAAAACATAAGGAAACGAGAGTCGTACGTGGAGTCTATCGGTACCAGGGAATGACCACCTCACTGGGTTTGACAAAGACTTCCCAAACTCAGTCATCATCAAGACGGATCCAACCCGATAACTTCAAAAGACAACTTAAATTAGTCTTCTGTACCATCATGATTCTCTACGGGAATCCCTAAAGGTCATTGGTCTGCATGAGAGGAATCGTGGTGACACCGTAACACCAGGGTAAAGGGGAACTATTAATCTCAGTCAATGGGTCCGGTCGTCTCATTCACGGGAGAAACGGGTGACTAAGTCTCCGTGTCCTTCGAATTTCCCCGGTCCACCGTCCGAATTGAAGGTCAAGTCACCTTCGCAAGGAAGGAAACCCTGATTCTGGAGATCTGGTCGTCTCGTTTCCGGTACCCTTCTCCTCTGTCGTAAAATGATCACTCACCGCGGCCCTTTCGCACTGTCGGCGTGCATTCCGTCACTTCAAGCTCGTGTAGGAGTGTGGTGTGTGATTTTGTTTGAGTTTTACCGGAGTTCTGAAGTCACATTCTGTACTATGGTAATTTGAGGATCTTCTCTTATGTCCGTTTTGTATGAGACTATATTTAAAATGGTTACAAAAGAATCCAGTCGGAGGGACCTGATATCTTTATTTTCGTTTTTATTTGTCGACCTTGGATTAGTTTGAACATTCGAAAACGTGTCGCTTCCTTTGGTATTTGTTTCACTTTTCTGTTGGATCCCTGATCCCTTTTATAAACACTTGTTAAGCTGGTTTTTCCCGGATCAAAGATTTCATACGTTTGTCGACTATTGTTGAGTCATTGTTTTTTTGGCTGGGTTTGTTTTTTACTCTTCTTCTAGATTTATCTGTAAAGAGGTTTCTTCCGTATGTCTACCGATTATCTGTGACTTTTTTACCAGTTGTAGTGATTCATACTCTTTACGTTTAGTTTTGATGTCACTCCATGGTGGAGTACGACCAGTCTAACTGGTAACAATTTCTTTTCAGATGTTTATTCTTTACGACCTCTTTTCCCTTGGGCGGACGTGACAACTACTCTTACATTCAACGACATCGGTGATACCTTTTGTCATACCTCCAAGGAGTCTTTTGATTTTTGTCTTAACGGTATACTAGGTCCCTACGAGGAGGACCTATACACAGACCTCTTTTGAGATTAATGTAAAATGTTGTCGGTTCTGTACCTTCGTTGGATTTGCAGGTAGATGACTACTTCCCCATTTCTTCTCCACCATATATATGTGCTACTTTGTGACGAATCGACATTTTTTCTTACTTTATTACGGTAACGTCGTAGTACCCACCCGGATTTCTAATAGTGCGATTCACTTCGTTCAGTCTTTCTCTTTCTTTATGGTAGACTACGGTGGATATACACTTTAGATTTTGTCCTGTACTTGAATGAATGTTTCGTCTTTGTCTGAGTGTCTATGTCTTTTGTTTGAATGTCAGTGATTTGGTCCTTTCCCTTACCCCCCTACCTATTTACTCCTCAAACTCGAATCGTCTATGTTTGATGAAATATATTTTATCTATTTGTTGGTTCAGGATGACATATCGTCTTCCTCCATATCAGTTGTAGGGGGTTATTCGGTATTGTCTTTTCTTATACATACACACACACACACACACATATAAATATAGACTTACTGAAACGACATGTGGTCTTTGATTTTGTTGTAACACTACTATTATTTTTAAAACGAACACCCGGTTATTTACTACAGTGAAGACAAAGGAAGAAACTAAGAACCTGAACACTTAGAACCGATACGCTCTTCGTCGTGGTATATAACCTGCAAGTATCGTGTATCTTGAAAACCCCCTAGAAACGGGTCCGCACGTTCCATAACGGTGGACCGACCACAAGACCTAGTCAGAACTTTTCCAGTACGGTGACAAGATAGTTTGGTCGACAAAATCCTACTATCTCTAATATCATTCTGGTTACTTAAGGAACCCGGTAACGGTGCGAAAAAAAAAAAAAAAAACCTAGACTTTACTCAAGGAACTAGTCGTCGTCACGAAATATCTTATCATCCTCCTTCATCTATTCCGTAAGACATTCAGATACCTATCATCAAAACCGTCTTCGTAAGACACGTCCTTTCCGTTTAGATATGTGTCTCACTCATAGATAAAGTCGATCTTATTTCGTGACGGGGAAGGTACTATCACACAATTAACGATCCAGAACAGACTGAGAAACACCGGTGTACCTGACATCGGGAGATCCGAGGCCGAGGAGACAGGAATCTTAAGAGGTCCGTTCTTATGACCTCACCCAACGGTAAGGGAAGAGGTCCCCTAGAAGGACTGGGTCCCCAGCTTGGACCCAGAGGGGGTGACGTCGGTCTAACAAATGGTAGACTCGGTAGTCCCCTCTGTCTTCAGGTCACATTAGTTGAACAGTGTCCATCGACCGACTAGTGAGGTCCCTTGTCACAGTATAACCCCTGAGTCACATCCAGAGAACGTCCTCTAAACCGTGAGTCGTCACCGTCATCGGTTTAAACAGAACCACTCACCTCCCAGTACGACGACTCGGGTACGTATTGGAAGTAGGGAGGGTGGCACCGTTGAAACACTCGGGTAACCTGTCACTGTCCCAACCGACTTCTTTCTACGACTGAGCATACGTGTCCTACCAGTAGGACATAAATATAAAGTCACGTCGGAAAATATGAACGTTTTTGTTCTTTTACTAAACCTTGAGGTTCTTTACTGATCTTTAGATGGATAAAGAACCAAAATTAAAACAATTAACAAAATTCTTTCTTAATAATCTAATAATCTCTGAAGACCTATATATATTAATAATATCCTCAAGTAGAACCTCCGAAACAATCAATTTTTCGAGTTTCCTTTTCCGGACACTTCTGTATTAAGATTCTGAAAATTTTTATTTTTTATTCATATTTTTATTATCTATAAGTAACATTTTTACTTTTTAAGTCTTCGTGTTTCAAAAAATATATAATACAAGAGAGTAATTTAACAGGAGAGGATTTAACAAACGTAAATATAAGATAAGTGTTTTCACTCTTGTAGACAAAAGGATGTAAACACGGTTGTAACCTACCATCGTATGAAATCAAAAACGGTCACATTATTACTTTTTCTTAGATTAAAATAAAGGAGTTAATATTCATCCAAAACCGTAGAAAAGGTTAAAACTTGTCAAAGTATAAAAATTGGACCGAGAACGAAAAGGACAAGTGAACCTTACAACAGCAAGTAAAAAAAGACTTGAAAATGGCAAGAAGTTCCGGGTACAGTTTTAGACAAAGAGGCAATAACTAAAAAGGACTATTCGAGTCGGATTTTACTATGGAGGTAGGAACATATGAACTACAAAATCAGAGGTGAATAGTGTCAAAATATGGTCTTGATTACACATACTAAAAGAAGAAGGTCCTAAAGGTTCAAATGTCCTACTGATTTGTAATTACCTTTCTCTTCACATTTGGACAGAAGAAAGTGATACCTCCGTTCAAACCGTCTACCTCTTGGACTGGCTTAAAACCACTCACTAAGTTTGTGTCGTATTATTCCATGATGGTAGATAGAACCCTTCACAAACTAAATTCGGTAGTAAAATAAAAAATTTACACAAATTTTGCTTGAAGGTTCTTCAGCTATATTTTTAATATCCGTCAAATTTCGAACAACTTCGTATGGGGTCAAAAGACGGTGAAGGTGGGATAGGACGGAGAAAAAGGAACGAAGGGACCGGTATATAACTATATTATCAAACACAAGCACAAAAGGAGTTCTTTGAAACAGATAACTTTAGTTCTCCAATAAGTGTTAACTCTTTTAATTTACAGACCTTTAGAATTTAACACGTCGACCCCTGTCTTACTTTCTTAATTCTATATTAATAATTATATATAACGGTATGTATGAGAAAGATATCTTCACACTTCTAAATTATTCACAACGACGGACACTAACTTAACATAAGACTTTAATTTTGTGAATCCATACCCACCACCAATATTCACATGGAAGAGATCGTTAATTTTTTCATTTTTAATTGGTCACCCCATTTAATTTACTACGAAACAGTGCGCATCTTTGTAAAACGAGTTCCTAGTAAAGTAAAAGTAAAAAGGACAAAGTCAAAATTTCTACGGTAATTTATGACTAAATATCTGAGAAATAATCTTTACAAACATGATGGATTTAATTTCCACGGTCACCCATTTTACAGCGGTCGACTATCGAGACACCGAACAATCCACCATCTAAGAAACTGTCTCAATGTTATAACCTTACTACGTCTCCGGTCGAAAAGAAAGTACGATGACACTCCAACTTTCAGTGATGATCTAACTCTGCAAACACTGAAAATTAAGCCACTCACAAGAAACAAGTCCGAGATTACATCCCAGTCATTACTAACTGTCGTTTTACTTCAAGACGAACGAACACAATTGCACCAGGGCGGGAAAGGACTTAAAGACCAAGTTTGAACAAAGAAATTACCAGTTTTTTTCAATTTGAAATTTTACTATCGAACAGTTATCTCTTATTTTACCTGTACCTGCCTTGAACCAAATACTTCTTCTAATAGCATTGCTACTAAAATTTACCTTTTGACTACCATCCAATAAAACAAAAGTGATACAGAAGGTTTTTTTTTTTCTACTTTCGGAAAGAACCTCGTATGATAAATGAAATGGTATTTATAAAAGAATAAATTTCGATTACCTGAAGGACTTCCAAGTAAAAACCGATTTTAGAAAATTTAGAAAACCAATACTATAATTATAGTCATTATCGTTAACGACAAAAGACTCATATGTGAAAAAGTCTGACAGAAACGTTGTCTATAAACGAATAGGAGTGAAAATTTCTGTCCCTTTATCCGAGTCCTTCAATTAATAGAAGAGATTTTCGATGTCGAATTTACTACGTTGACTCCAGATAGAGACTTGTGAAAGGAAACGGTAATTGTACAACTAATGTAGTATGGACAGAAAGACCTATCTTAACGAATTTTAAATAACAATAGAAAAATTTGAATCATGGATTCATCTATCATAATTTAAGATATGGCCTTACAGACGTGACATGACGACTTCAAAACAAAAAATAATAATTAAGATAACTATAACTCTCCAATCTCGTTCAAGGAATTTTGTGTTACTCTAGTTAAAAGAAGAACGTGAAGTAACAAAGAAGCCACTTTATAAGAGCGAATAAAATCTTTGTCATTATGGTGACTAAAGTTACACTTGACGACTTTAAAAGAGATAAGCTTTGATTAGAACTCCAGGTGGAAACTCAATAGATAATTACTTTATAGTGGAAACTTGACGTACCGGATTCGATCAATCAAATCTAGGTTCTCTCCACCTACTCTTGTACCCGAAACATCTATAAACCAACACAAAATTTTAGACTCGAAACAGTGAATCAATGTAAGAGTCGCAAAGGTTAAAAGGAACGCAAAATTTATTTCTAATCATCATTATAGATGAATTATAAATGAACTCAAAATTAACTCTATTATATAGATATTTTAAGGAAAAATGTGTAGACACGTGTAATATTTATGGGTCATTTATTTTCGATCATACCAATAACAATTATATTGATAATCATAAGTCGTAAAAGAGGTTTTTATATTTATTAATCTCCGTCTTCTCCGTTGTTTTGTGTAAAAATTTTCAGGACGTGACAACTCATTAAAACCTAAACGTGAAAGAGACTTAGAGTAAAAATGATAAATTTTATAACTCCGTTTACTTTTTATGTATTTGTTCTTATGAGTAGGACGGATGAACTGTCCCTGTCATACTAGATCACTTTGGTCTTTCAAGAAACTTTTATATTTGGTTGTACAGTCATACACCACCGTCACAACATATTTTGGATTAACACACGTGATCAAAAATTCTATCATAACATCATAATCAATCGAAGAAAACTCACGTCAGAATATGTTTCACGACACCGGTCACTTCCCCTACAATTCTCTATATTTTACATCAGACAGACTTAATACAAATAAAATTCTTTTGGTCTATCTCCCTACCTATCTATTCCGTCATTACTCGTAAATGATTCACAGTCTACTCCCTGCATTCCGTATCAATGTGTTCAAACTTTTCCAAAGAATTCTCTTGTGTGTACTTATCCCATATCCCCAGTGCCCTAACTTTTACTCGTTCCTCTTGTAAGATCTTTCCCTCCTACCGTTCTCTGTTCCACTTTCCGCCTTAATTAACGTGTCCCAAATAAGTCCCCCTTTGTGTATCTTTTTAACCTTCCATCATAACAAATAAGGAACCTTCCTTTCAATACTGGCTGGAGCTGTCGTATAATTTTTCGTCTCTGTAATGAAACGGTTGTTTCCAGGCAGATCAGTTCCGATACCAAAATGGACACCAGTACATACCTACACTCTCAACCTGACACTTCTTTCGACTCGTGGCTTCTTAAGTACGAAAACTTGACACCACAACCTCTTCTGAGAACTCTCAGGGAACCTGACGTTCCTCTAGGTTGGTCAGATAAGATTTCTCTACTCAGGACCCACAAGTAACCTTCCTTACTACAACTTCGACTTTGAGGTTATAAAACAAGTGGACTACACTTCTCGACTGAGTAAACTTTTCTGGGACTACGACCCTTTCTAACTCCCGTCCTCCTCTTCCCCTGCTGTCTCCTACTCTACAAACCTACCGCAGTGGCTGAGTTACCTGTACCCAAACCCATTTGAGACCGTCAACCACTACCTGTCTCTCCGGACCGCACGACGTCAGGTACCCCAGCGTCGTTCTGACTCGCTGACTTGACTTGACTTACAACAAATATTCTGATTACTAGTCACACCGTCTATCTCTGGTTTGAATGCCTTCAGAAACTCACCGTTTGGTCCCTAAGACTTGAACTAAGACATCCGTCACCATACAGTGACTTATCAAAATACTTCCACCTGTCCTACTTAGACCTTCGTCCTAAACTCTGCTAAATCTTCTCACTCTCTATGTCTACGACTAACTCTGATGAACATCAGAACCTGCACCACTTTCGACCCTAAGTCAACTGAAATCACAGGTGAACAAGTCAAAAGAACAGGATGTACTCTAATACGAAAGACAAAAATTTTTTAAGTGAACGAATAAACAACAAATATCAAGGCAAAAACACCATCACAACATACAGAATCCATCATTTATGATTTTTTATGCTTAAGTTAGAAATATGAGTCCTATGAAGTCTTGTGCAAATGTAAATTATATACATAATTTTATAAAACATTTTCACGTCTTGAGTATTGCGAAACCTTTAATTGGTGACTCTTTAAGAAATTCACGTCCCCAGTTTATAAATACTTATCTAACTCCATTTGGTTTATTCACTTCATATAAATTTTTTAACAAATTTAATTCCTTTCAGGACAGAAAACTTATAGAACATACGATACGATAATGGTCTCCTTTGATTCAATATTTCAGATAATTTCCAACTCTATAAAACAACATAATTTTTAGCTAATATATTTACTGAAAAATCTTCTCTTATTTTTAAATTTTGGCACATCTTTAGAAACATCATAATAATCCTTGAGAGTCAACTCTTTGAGAATTCTAAGATTAAATTTAACCTGTGAAACTCAGTATACGAAAGACTTCACCTTTCTTGCCGCTCCTACTAAATCGAGTCATTAAGAATCTTACATCATTTACTTATTCATAGAAGAACTCCCCGGATGTCTACTGGGTCGAAGGACTTTGAATCTCAAAATATAAATGATCTACTTAAAAATGACTAATGATACTAAATCACGAGTATTTCATTTCAACCATAAAATAATGGTAAATGACTCGCGAAATTTAGTGTAAGATTCTTCATACCGATGATATATATACATTGTAAACTACTGTTGTATGTCGAACCGTACATACATATGTCCATATACCGTACATTTACTTAATTTGACGGATAAAAACATAATAAAAACTAGTCCAGTGTCTAAAATTTCCACCAACAAAAATAAGAGAACAAATTTATATCAACTGAGAACTTACAAACCTCTACCCAACCCCATCTCGAAGACTGTGAACCATGCCTTGGTACCAAGAAACCATAGACGCTAAGTTGTTTGGTGCCTAGACATCGTGACTTCATAAAGGACAACTTTTTACAGACGGACATTCACCTTGACACATCAAGTGTGGGTGCACAAGTTCCCAGTTGGCATGGTAATTAAACAAAGAAGTGATGGTAATAACTAAATCATAGAACATACAAAAACAAACCCCCGTAGAAAGGGACCGTAGAGTCTACCATTTCTTAGACAGACGGTACTCCCTCCGGACCCAAACTAGGGACCTAACCTTTCTAGAGGACCTAAATTTTCCTGTCATAAAAACCACGTGTCACAGAGTTATTGACTGGAAATTCTGTCAATACGCAAGTTCAGATTACTATTTAATAGATATACAGTTAATTACGAGTATTTCATAAGAACATGTTACCGTGAACCAACAATAATCTAGGGGGAAGAGTCGGGATTCACCTTTACCTCCCTCTTTCCGACACTTCAAAGAATAGATATTATTTACCCAGTGGTTTAAACCATGTATACGAGTAGATTGTAAACTTATGGGAAACTTTGGAGGGACGATTCACAAACCGATTACGAATATATGAAGTCCTAACGGAGTATCTCCGGAAAAGAAGAGTTGAAATTGTTTCTAATACGATAGGCGTCTCGGAAAACGTTTGGAGACGCAGGACACCGATCAAAAGGGGGAATCAGAAACACCCTTTGAATCTCTAGCAAATCAGATCATCAGACAGATTACATTCTTAAGACAGGTGTCATGGGGGACTGACTCCAGCAGGTCGGAGCCGTACTTGAGTGCATCAATACCCTTCGAGGCGAAGAGTCTTCCGTCGAGTCGAGGACACGACCAAGGGAACGACGGTGTCCAACGGTGTTTACATCAGACTTTCATCGTCATCGACTAATAGAACCGCGAGACCTATAATCTTCGGATTTTTGTTCTACGACACAAGTACGACCTCCGAGACTCCCCTGACAGGCAAAGACAAACACCTGTGGACCTCCTTCGTCAGAAGGCAACTGAGCACCGAAGGAGGGGGGCAGGTCGGAGACCGGAAGCAACAGTGCGGAGGACGATGTGAGAGGAAGAACAGTCCTAGGAACCTTAATGAAACCCAGGTGAGTCCATTAAGTCTTATTAACGAGAGAGAGTTCTAAAAACTGAATTAGTGTAGACGTCTCAGGAAATGGAGTATACTAATTGTAAGTGTCTAGGATTCCGAAGATTTGTAAGTGTCTAAGATTATAGAAAAAAAAACAACAACGGAAAAAAAAACCGTCGACTCGAACACCCTAAAATCAAAGGACTGGTCCCTAGCTCGGGAACCGTCACACTCGGGCGTCAGGATTGGTGACCTAACGGTCCCTTAAGGACCCTACACCTGGAAAACCCCTCTGGTAATAAGATGCGTGGTAGCAGTATCATGATTGGAGACCACGTAGGGTCGGATCACTTCACCCGGGATAACGGTTTATTAGGTTTTAGTCCATCAGACCACCCCGTAGAGTGGATTCCTTAACGGTCAATCTAATTCGAGGATTTAATCCACTTAAGAACCCACCGTCTCTAGAAGAATACATTTTATTACTTTATTGATCTGTAAAATCAGTGGTTAAATAACGGATGTATGAGGAACAGAAAATGTAATTTTATCGAAGTAGAAGGATTATTGGCAAACGACTGATATTGGCACATTAGTGTGTATGTTCTTACTACTATCTCTGGAAGGAACGTCGGAAATAACACACTTCAAAACTTACGCACACACACATAAACCGACACGACCCAGAGGGAACGGCGTACTCCCGAAAGAGGTAAGGACCTCTGCCCCCGACGAGAGCCCGACGCCACACTCGCAGAGTAGCGCCACCGAAGAGAGCAACGTCTCCTACCCGAGATCCCGCGCACCCGAAGGCATTGACACAGACACCCGAATCGACGGGGTACCGTACACCCTAGAAGAACCTGGTACACGGGATGTGGCCGTCCGCCTCAGGAACGGCGACCCGGTCATCCCTCACGGGAGTTCGCACAAATTTTTTATTCCACTTGATCATATTACTTGGGATTACATGGGTAGTGAGTAGAAGTCGTAATAATCAAGTCTAGTCAGAACAAGTACATATGAGGACGGAAGGGTGGAGTATAAAAAAAACTCTTTTAGGGTATACGTAGTAAAATAAGTATTCATAAAGTCATATTAGAGATTTTACATTTCTGAAAAGAAATTTTGAAATTGGTATTTATGGTAAGAATGAGATTTTTTTTCTCATTAAGAAATTATAGTTTATAAATCAATAACGAATTTAAATCAAAATAAGAAACATAACCCGAACCAACTATTCAGTGAAACAGAAAAAATTAGAAAAGTCAAAGAGGACGTAGACAAGAACTAAAAAGGAAAAGTCAAAATTAAAAATAAAAGTTAAATGACTTCTTTATTCCATCAGCAGGACATCCAAAGGATGTTAGACCTAAAAGGGGGTACCAGTAATAAATTACACAAGAAGTCAATGAATATAAAGAACGTTTAACCATCCACCTATCAAATTGGACTCCGAACGACTCTAAGTCCAACAAAAAAAAACTGTTCTTATTAAGTAACTACCACAACACATAATGATAGTCCTCCGTATATTAGGTAAAAGTAAACGGATTATACATTTATGTAAATTAGAAAAAACTGATATTTTCATTATGTACGGTTACACCGTATAAATTCGTCATTTCTTTTTATATTATTTTAAATAAAAGATCTCCATTGGAGACAATAATAAAACCTCCGGAGAAAGGATTCATATAAGTACACATATAGAATACGTACTCTAAAATATTCACCCCAGTATCGTATATTTAAATACATAGTCATGAAGTTTTTTTAAAATACCGGTAACTACTAGTAGTGAATCTAGACAATGAAGTTATCCTCGTATTTAATTATCGTCATGAATTTATGTGAATTTATAAATATTACAAACTTGACGGGTTCACCCTTTTATAATGAGTCATAAAAGATAACAAACTCACGAATCTAAGAATCATACAGAAGGAAAAAAAAAAAAAAATGAAAATTTTCAATAAGAATTAAGAGAATATTCAACTTATTACATTTGTAAAAGGTCCATATACTACCCTGAGATTATTCAAACCCCTCGATTTAATCTCTTTCCCAATTGAAACTTTTTCATCTTCTTTATTGGTCACAAAATATGTCATGAAGTCGTCTTTAAGGTTCAGTCTTTAGAAAACATAATGGTAATACAAACCTCTAAAAGAGTCGTACGAGAGTCCTGACACCTCGAGGTCTAGAAAAGTCTCCCAGACACTCCCGACTTAATAAAGACATCATTAAGGGACCATGAACTACAATAGACGAAACAAAGAGCAAGAGCACTTGCAGATCACGTGAAAAATGGGTTCTGACGGACTTCACACTACAGTAAGGAGACGACCGATTACCTCACATACGAACACATAAGAACACAAAGGTTTAAAAGAGTCAAATTAAAAAAAGGATTCGTCACCAAAAAATTAAATTTATTCGAAGTAAAAAAATTTATTCTCAAAATCCGAATGTCTTTTTAACACTTGTATTTCTTAAGGTATATCGAACATGAGTCAAAGGAAGGAGATAATAATTGTATGATTATACCATGTAAACTATGTCAATTACTTAGGTAGGACTATGTAACAACGGACTCCAGGTATAAAACGAGAAACAAAGTCTACAGGAATCAAAAATGGATTATAAGAAAAAGATACACATACTTAGGGTAGTCCATCATGAAATGTAAATCAGTAGTGTAGAGGTATTCCAGGAGAATCGTCAATTTTAAAGAATCTGAAATAAACAAAAGACATTAGAACTGTAAAAACTCCGTACAATCAGTCTATAAAACGTCACAGTGAGTTGACCCTAAACAGACTACGAAAAAACTACTAATCTAACCCAAAATCCCTCCTCTGATGTCTCCATTTTACGGTAAAGTAGTGTACTAATACCTTTTCATACATATGACAGTTGAACTGAATAGTGACACTGAACGGGTACTAGTCGATCGTTTCTATCACTTAAAGAGTGAAAATTAAAGATTAAGTCGTTTATACTTATCCATATTAGGTATATTTGTCGTTGAGAAACCTCAGAAACCGTTAAAGATCCTCATATCTCCCTAGACCTTTATGATTTCAAACAATTGTCTCAAAATCTTGGTCTTCAATTAAACGTTATTACAGACTTGTATGTCCATCGTTACAAAATCCTATTTCAAAAACCTTATCCGATCCAGACTTCTTTTTTGAACCTTCAACAGACTCATTTCTATCGTTTACTCGGAACTCATACTAACCTTGGACGTCATTCTCTCGTCTATCCTTCTTTTCTTGTCTCTTGTCTATCAACTCCTGACTCTAGCCACTTCGAGTGCGCAAAATAACTCACCTTCCTGTCTTACCTCCACCCTTTAATCCTCTTTCCTTCGGTCTTGTCACCTCACAAAATCTTTGATTTCCTTCTCTCCCGAACACACCACCTTTCCGACTATATTAATTCATATACGTTCCTCAAATTCTTAACCCTTTTTCGGGGTTTTGTACGGCCTCTTCTGAACTGTCCAACCATCTAACTGACATTAAAGGACTTCAGAACCTTTTTAAAATCTTTCCAAATCAAAGTCACATTTGTGTGATAACTAGAAAAAAAAAAAAAACAGTGAAAAATTTACTAATTACTTCGTGAATTAAGGAAGATATTTGACACTCACGAGAGGTCTAAGTCTAAGTCCATATGTTTCAATTTAGTGAGGACTCTTTTAAACAGAAGAAAAATCTAGAACGGTACAAGTCTTCAACGACTTCAAGTTCTCTGTCACTCATTATGTACCACGGTACAAGTTTTACAATTGTAAAAACATAAAGAAATCCCAAAGTTCAATTAAGAATTTTATGTAAAAGATGATACAAATTAGAATCTACTAAGACAATCATGTTTTTCATCGATTACATTTAACTTTTCGAATGAAATTTTTAACATAAAAGTAAACCGGTTATACAATTATGTAAATTAGAAAGAATAATATTTTTATTATGTATTGTTACACCGTATTAATTTGTTATTACTTTTTATATCATTTATTTTAAATAAAAGATCTCTATTGGTGACAATAATAAAACCACCGGAGAAAGAATTCACGAGTCGAGAGTCCCGAAGAGGTTATCGAGTCAACTATCTATTAGGTGGACGTTACGTCCTCTGGGACCACCCTAGGGACGCAACCATTCTAGGTGACCTCTTTCCTATCCGACGTGTGAGGTCATAAGAACCCGAAGCGAACACTGAGTCGACCATTTCTTAGACCGACGTCAGCCCTCTGGATCCAAACTAAGGACCTAATCCTCCTAGGGGACCTCTTCCCTTTCCTATGGAGGAGGTCATAGGACCGCACCTCTTAAGGTACCTGACATAACAGGTACCCCAACGTTTTTCAGTCTGTGTCGACTCACTGAAAGTGAAGAATTCACATAAGTGCACATATAGAATGTGTACTTTAAAACATTTTCACCCCAGTATCGTATGTTTAAAGACATAGTCATGAAATTCTTTTTAAATAAAATTGGTTTCATATCAACTAAATGTCACAACACAATTAAAGACGACATGTTGTTTCACTAAGTATATTGGATGAAAATTTTCGGTTATACATTACCTAAAAAAAGTCAGGGACTTTTTTATTTTGGTTTGATATTACTGATATATCATAAAATAATATACTTATATAATAATCAATAAATTAAGGTACAAATTCATATAGTAAATGATATTTACTACACTATTTATAGAAACTTGTGTACAAAAATTTGTAAAACTTACTAGTAGAATCATATGTAAGGATCATCACTTTAACGACATAGTTTTTACGTTGACGGACGGTCTAACCTAGTATAAGAGATTGTCACTATTTGAGATCAGTATCTTTTTTTAAGGGAATCTTAAAGAGGACACTTTGAGTCCTTATTTTACACCTGTATATACAAAACGGTTACTAACATCCTTATACTTTTTTAAGTAAATTCACATTACTCAGGACAAATATCCTGTTTTTCTAAAGTCGACGTATCATATGAGGAGTGATTTCACCGAATGAGATTCCTTCGGCTTCTATTGCGATTCCTCTCGTCAGAGTTCTACGAAATATATTGGGAACAAATCTTAGCACCGAAGACCCTCGGGTGACTTCGTCCTAGCGAAGACTCATGTTGAACTAGTCGTCCTGACCCCTTTCTCCACGGTAGACGAACGCTCAGACGAAACTTGAGACGAGTATAGCCACCACCTATTCGGTAAACCTGAAAGAGAACTCGAGTTGTCTACAAAACGACAGACAACTAAGCAGCGAGTCGGTGCGAACTACGACAACGGCGGGCGCGTGACGACGGACGGTCCGGGGAGACAGGTCCAACAATCCTGGCTCCCCAGAGAGTCTTACCTCCCGCACTAATACTTAAAGACGAAGAGGGAAATACAAAGAATTTCTAGTGTCCGAAATACGATTAATACCTACTGCACCGTTTATTAATCTTTATGTAGTTTTCTTTTAGCGTAAGAAACGTAATACGAGAAAAGGACTTTAAAAATTGGATTTTAGTCATTTCCAAATCTATTACCCATATAAAGTAAGAAATTTCATGACAATCGTAAATGATACGTATGTTATATGATTACTTAAGATTCAATTCTTTAAGGTCCGTAAAATGAGAAAATAGTAAACAGTCGAGTACGAAAAACGGCTTCATCTCTTAAATAAATTTACTATTTTTCAGCTCTACTGCTGACACACGTGTAACGAGTCTCCCACTACCATTTGTACGACTCAACGGGTCTCCTGGAACAAGATAGTGTGGAATCACCAGAAAAAGACTTCTTCGACTCTTCAACAAGGACCTACAAAACTTTAAAATCATCATAAAACCAAGAGAATTGTTTTCGGTTCTTCTCACCGATCAAAAAATAAAAAAAAATTATATTCAAATAAATAAAATTAACCTTCGATTAATGTAATGCTATGACATAACCAAAACGGTATGTAGTTGTACTTAGGAGGTGCCCACATGTACACAAGGGGTAGGACTTGGGGAGAGGGTGGAGGGAGGGGCATGGTAGGGAGACCCAGTAGGGTCACGTGGTCGGGGTTCGTAGGACATAGTACGTAACTTGGACCTGACCGCTAAGCAAAGTATATACTATAATATGTACAAAGTTATGGTAAGAGGGTTTAGTAGGGTGGGAGAGGGAGAGGGTGTCTCAGGTTTTCTGACAAGATATGTAGACACAGAGAAAACGACAGAACGTATATCCCAGTAGCAATGGTGGAAAGATTTAAGGTATATATACGCAATCATATGACATAACCACAAAAAGAAAGACCGAATGAAGTGAGACATATTATCCGAGGTCAAAGTGAGTGGAGTAACCTTGACTAAGTTTACATAAGAAAAATTACCGACTCATTATGAGGTAACACATATACATGGTGTCGAAAGAATAGGCAAGTAGACGACTACCTGTAGATCCAACGAAGGTACAGGACCGATAATATTTGTCACGACGCTACTTGTAACCCCATGTACACAGAGAAAGTCAAGACCAAAGGAGCCACATATACGGGTCTTCACCCTAACGACCCAGTATTCCGTCAAGATATAGGTCAAAAAATTCCTTAGAGGTGTGACAAGAGGTATCACCGAGATGATCAAACGTAAGGGTGGTCGTCACATTCTCCCAAGGGAAAAGAGGCGTGGGAGAGGTCGTAAATAACGAACAACTGAAAACCTATCGTCGGTAAGACTGACCGTACTTTACCATGGAGTAACACCAAAACTAAACGTAAAGAGACAATTACTCACTACGACTCGTAGAAAAGTACACAAACAATCGGTAGACATTTTCCATGAACATGTCTCGTAAAGTTGTAGTCATAAAAGTATAACAGAAATAAACACACAATGTGTTGTACCTTGACGTGTTTAATTCGGGTTCAGGATTTTCGTCATTCTTATTCTTCACATCACACATCCAGTCACCACACGTCTTCAGAAGTCAATACAGTCAATGAACCAATTTAATTATACATTAGAAATTATTATAGAGCAAAGGGTTAATCGCAGTGAACGTTTATTAAGACTCTCTACTAAAACGAACGCAGAGTCAAATCACGGAAAAATAGATGTAGTGTAGGAAGACCCTTTCCAAAGACTTCACTGGAATAAAAAAGAACACAGAAGACGAAGACAAACATTACAAAGTCTCATTGAGAACCAGGACAACAACAAGGTAATATACAAAAGACACGGACGAAGACCTCGTAAAAAAGTAGAGGACACTACTTCGGTAAGTCTAGCATATGCGATTGAGAGTGTGCATGCTACTAAATATGATAGAGGAATGGTCGGATTTGGTAAGCGACATGCACATGTACAAGTACGTCCAGACGTACAGGTCGACGGATGAACTATAAAACTGAACCTACAGACTGTCTGTAAAATTTGAATTGGACAAGGTTTGACTCTCCGTCAACCGGGAGGTATATTTTGACTCTCAAGACGTAGGTACCTAGGTCGGTAGACGTCTACCTTTTATAAACCCCTTTTTTTAAGGTATTTCAGGGTTTTTCATTTTGAACTTCAACGGCGTACGACGACGACGACGACGATTCAGCGAAGTCAGCACAGACTGAGACACACTGGGGTCTCTACCGTCGGGTGGTCCGAGGGGGTAGGGACCCTAAGAGGTCCGTTCTTGTGACCTCACCCAACGGTGAAGGAAGAGGTTACGCACTTTCACTTTTCCCTTTCACTTCAACGAGTCAGGACCGGCTGAGGATCACTGGGGTACCGGACGTCGGGTGGTCCGAGGAGGTAGGTACCCTAAACATCACAAAAGTAACATAAATGATGATAAATGAATCATAATTGAAATGTAACCTATAATATTCATTAGATCTCCACTATATTTCACATGTCCTCCTACATGTACCCAATATACGTTTATAACGTGGTAAAATTTATTCCCTGAACTCGTAGGCGTCTAAAACCATAACGAGACCCCACCCCCACCCCCTACAGAATCTTGGTCAAGAGAGACCTATGGTTCCCTACTAACATCAATGTAAAGAGGCACATTTACTCGAACAGAATGACAGAAAAGGTAGAGTCTACTGCCGTCAAGGTAGGAAGGTCCACGAGTTTCAGGTTGTGAACTGAAGTAAAACTAAGGAAAAAAGAAAATGGAGTATGAACCGGATAAACCTTTAAGACAACTGGAGTGGAAGTTTTATATAAATCTTAAATCGGTGAACAACGGGGAGAGTGACGAGGGTAGAACCAGGTTCAAAGGTAGTACAGAGGAGATATTATAACGACATTGAAGACTTGACTATTATGGGAGTAGGGAGACTAGATAAAAGAAAAAAAAAAAAAAAGTCAAAAAATAAAAAATTTAAAATTTTAGAAATTAAGAATGTACGCAAGGGTTTGTACTTGGGGGGAGGGTGAAGGGAGGGGTATTGTAGAGAGACCCAGTAGGGGTACGTGGTCGGGGTTCGTACGATATAGGACGTAGTCTGTATCTGACCGCTAAGTTAAGAATGTACTATCATATGTACAATCTTACGGTAAGAAGGTTTAGTAGGGTGGGAGAGGGAGAGGGAAAGTTATGTCGACGACCTCGTCAGGATAATATTGTAAGGGTATATACAATGAGGAAAAGAGTCCTGGTAGGTCACCGAAGGGTTGAGTCGGTCTTATTTTGTCTTCAGAACCGGTCCAGGGTATCTCAGGACGTCGACAAGTGGAGAAACTGAAGTAGGCGGCGACAGGTTGAACTTAACATGGGGTCAGGAGACCGGAAGAGAGACAAGAGGTCTGAACGAGGGTAGGTTCAGGAGATGAGATTGGGACTAGAAGGACGAGGGACCTTATGAGAGGGGGAAATACAGGACTACCCTTCAAGGGAGCAAAATAAGTCAGTTGAAACATCACTGCGAAGGAATCCGGTGGGATAGATTTTGAAATCGAGGTAGAAGGGATTGTAAAATATACAGAAGTAAAAGACGAATAAAAGGGAATCACAAATATGATATATTATATGTTGTTTTACAATGAACAAATAATACAATGACAAATAGAAAGGGTGATCTACATCGACGGTGTTCCCGTCTTAACACAACAGGTGACGAGACAAAGAGCCACGGATTTCACCATGGACAGACATATCATGCATGACTTACTTATAAACCTACCCACCTAGGTACCTATCTACTATCTAGTCACTATTCTCACCTATCACAAATGAAACGAATAAGAGGTCACGGAGTCAGACTTTTTTTTATGACCCAATTAGGTCATCTTGGTCCAAATATACTGTGTCTATACGGACTCGTTTATGACGTCTTTTGTATCAAACTTTATTCAACAAATCTTCAACGAATATACGATTCCCAAAAAAGGACGATCATTTTTACGTTCCGCATATCGACACGTGTACTGTATCACGAAAATTAGTTGTATTAAATTCTTAATATACGTCGACATGTTACTTTAACTTGAATTGGAAATAGGATTTATCTTCTGGTCGAACTCTTGCAGTTTACACTGACCGGGACACTTTAATTTATGAGAACCGATGCATATATACCAATCTTGGCAACGAAAGGAAATCCTTCAATGACCAGTCAGATCCCTTCGACTATGAATAAACATAGTTATGTCCTTCTAAAAGGGTTTCTACGGATACTTCGTAAAAATTTCATACGGTATCAACAGAGACAGTCAAAGGATTGGAGGAAGTTAAAAGGTCATAACAGAATCAATAAATAACTATATATTGTTTAGTAAAGGTTCAATTCACCATCTTTTGTTCGTAAATTATGGAATGTCAAAGACACTCATTCCTTAGACTCTCGTAGACCGACAGAGATCAAGTGTCGGAAAGCATACCAGCTCCCTGACCCCTTCCTCGATGACGACTCCCACAGTCCCCTCTATCTTCTCGGTGGAGGTCCGAGTGACTTCCGACCAGTCCTGGAGTTAAGGAAAGGAAAAACCCGAAAAGACGTGCTAGCGGAGTACTGAGTCACCGACCAAAAGGGGTTCTACTAGACAGACCCCCGTCTCGCTCTCATCCCTTTCTCTGGGGTTTGTTTTGCCTTCAGTATCAGAACAATTGTCAGATTAAAACCTTTACTGTAAAAGTGAAGACGGCATAAGAAAAATAATCTTCGTTGAGTCGTGTAGGTCATATACGAGTTTCTCTTCCTTAATATGTGGTTTTTCACCCCTAGTGACACCAGTAAAATCTTCAACGGACGGTGTTTGCAAAATTAGAGAAAGGTGTACGAACGATCGATATGATTGTACCGGTAAAGTCATTATTCCTAAACTCGTGTTAATGAAGTAACAGGGATTTTGACATAAAAAAAAATTCAAAATAGTCACTTTGACTTTACGCAAATATCTTCTTACTCGAATTTACCCGTCGATGGCTTTTTATTTATTTCGTGTACGGAAATCTCCTTAATCTTGTATTAAAATACGTAACACTTTATTGGAAGTGAATCCTTTCATTGTCCCGGTCCGAATAAAAGGGAGACCCTCTGTTGTGTTTGAGGTTCGTTTGTTGCCGTTGAAAAAACCTCCCACTTACGTTTTGGTCAATTCATTCTGAGGGGTAAAGGAAATTTATTCTGGTTTGTTATTGCAGTAGTCACCCTTAATAGACAAAAACAACAACGAAATCAAGACTATGTCTAGGTACGAACCATAAACTTTACTTCCCTTCTCTTGATTCCCGAGAAAAGGACGGTCCCCTCTGGTTTTGTGAACAGACATCCACTACAAATTACAGTATAACAAATAAATCAATGATCTACCTGTCAGTCGTCAGAAAAAGCACAAAGAAAACTAACTAACGTTCAATTAGCAAGTTCTTAAACTAGAAGATAGAAGGACCTCTGGTCATCGAGATCTACGATACGAACTATGATCACCCAGGATCCTTTCAAAACAGATTGAATTGAAATAGCAAGAGAAACCAAAAACGGCGAAACAACTACAGAGATACTTTCGAGAAACGTGTCACGAACTGAATTCACGAGTCATTTGAGGAAGAAAGAAAAACATCTTCTTTGTCTGACTTAAAGATGTATCACAATTCGCAAAAGTACCGTACGTCTTGATTATAAATTATCACGTACTCACAATATATAAAAATATGGTGAACTTAAATTTCCTACTTATTGAAAACCGATAGGAAACGTAAAGATTTATTAAAAAATTAGTGAGGATTGGGTATGGAACTTAGCATTAACCTTCATTAAAAAGTGAACTCATTAAAAGTTTTGTTTCATGAACTCACTAAAGTAAAAAGAGAAAGGTGGAAGTAAAAGGTTTTAATCTTGTTTGTAACCTATTACGGATTCTGTTCCAGAAAAATACACACCTTTTCTTTTAAGGAACGTTTAATACTAATAATCGTACACGAAAGATGAATATTTGATTACGATAAAAGGAACAGGAAAACAAAGTGACGACGAAGTTAGGACTATGTGAAACGAAGAAGGACCAAACCTAAGATAAACAAACGACGAGTTAATAGGACGTAATTTTCGAAGAACCACTATCGTTTCTACAGGAACCCGGTAGTTCATTCATCAATGTCAAACTTACCGTACAAACGTCTGCACCATTATAAAACTACACATGAATATTTTCCATATACCATAAAGACAAAACTAATAATTCAGAAGATGAAACAAAGGTCCGTAACTTTATATTTTTGATATTTACTAGTAAGTCATGGGTAGACAACAGTCACAGGTAGACTCTAATTATCACGGACACATGAATGTAGAATTACTAGATTTCTACCTAATAAATGAATCAATAGATTAAGTGGCAAATATTTACGTATTAAGGATTTAGTACTTAATTCCGAAAAAATGTCATAGGATAGATGTTAGTAGTATTTCGTGTCTAGTCTGACGAAACTCCGACCTGTTCCATATTATTTAAGTGACGGTATACTTCACTCTTTATGCCAGAATAAAAACAGTCTTGAAAATATATTATCTATTAGACCAATACTTTTTTTAATAAAAATGAAACCATTGAAGTATTCACTTCGGACAAAATAGATCCCTAAATCTTCGGTGTAAGAAATTTGAATACAAAATTTTTTTGGACAAAAACTGATCTATACCACGATCGAAACTCCTTATGTGCCACTTATTTTGTACACGGAACCGAAATTCCTAGTAATATACGATCATCCTCTCAATCTGGACACTTATGTATTAAAGTTTCGAAACACTGTATCATTTGCATGACTACACTTACTTTGAAGTCTCTAGTAAATTTATTTCGCAATTAAAAACATCTACTTCTCAGACTTCGATTCTAGAATTCATAGGGGTTCCTCTGTCTTAACCAATGATCAAATCATCAGTAGAAGACTAAAAGTTTTTAGTCTTATTTCGATAGTAAAGTGACTTAATTCAACTTGGTTTATTAATTTTATAACGACGTAATATGTAGTTTTCCAAAATTGAAATAAGTTTTGGGTACACCTTCAATATAACTAAGTCCTTCAAAAACATAAATAGGGATTTATTGACACACTGACAACGTTCAGTCAACTGACGAAACCCCGAGAAAAA
The DNA here is from genome assembly GCA_006410555.1 of Capra ibex. Taxonomy (NCBI): domain Eukaryota; kingdom Metazoa; phylum Chordata; class Mammalia; order Artiodactyla; family Bovidae; genus Capra; species Capra ibex. The sequence goes on along the minus strand of SJYO01039250.1, from coordinate 965,420 downwards.
GGAGTGACCAATTTCTTCCCCTGGATCGCTCTATTACCGTCTCACGAAGTCAGATCTAGTCAATGACAAACGGAGACTATTACCTGTATCATGCAGATATTAAAACAAAAGACTTCTCTCTCCATTAAATTTCATTATACGATTTTAAGGTAAAAATAAGATTAACATTGTTAAGTATCATAACTCATCAAGTACCATAATAATCTCATCATTTTAAAATTTCATCGGGGAAGCGACAAGTGGATTTTGATGGTGTTGCAATTAGCCGATAGGGGGTTATGTATTGTTTTTTAATTTTTTTAAAAAAACTTCATCTTTTTCATATGCGTAGGGTTTTACAAAAACAAAAGAACAAGTCGGAATGAATACTATGGACCATCTATAAAAATTACATAAAAAGTCAATGAAATTAATGGAGTACATAAATCTACAACTGAGTGTACTTGAATAACAGTGACGACTTGAAATCTTTATCTTAACGTAAAAATTATAGTCAACTTCACCAAGAAGAATCCTGGACCCAAAATATTTACCCCCAGAAATGAAAGATGAACTTTATCTTCTGCAAATAATATCAATATATAAAATTCGTGTATACTTAATTTTATACATTGTATATAATCTCCACTTAAATATAACATTAAATATATAATCTCAAACATAACATGAGACGGTTGACAATCTTCTGACGCCGACACAATAAATGATATCTGGTACATAGTAAAACTCACTTTACATTAAGATAAATCATGAAGTAATCCTAGATACGATAAGTCACCTTTTGGATATTTCTATGTATCGTTGTATAAATTTAATGATTACATAAACTCTTTTCCATATAGTAGACGAGACATTCCCCTATAAATCCTAAAGAAAATTCCCTAATAAATAATGAAATTTTCTGAATTGAAGAAAAATCATCAAAAATGAATCTAATTCCAGTTCTTGGTCTGAAACTTCGAACATTTTAAGAGGACTGAAACATAACTACTCAATTTAAGTCTTTCATTTCTTACCATCAATGTCTTAGTATAGGAGGAATTTTCAACGTCGACCAAACAATTAGTATAATGATACTTACTAAGGTCACACTAATTAAAGATAGAATTATACTGTAAGTCGCTTCATCGACGAAACGAAACGAACGAAACCAAACGAAATGAAAGAAATACTTCGCCTTGGTCTTCTTCCGTGACATTACGACAGAAATCTGTCCCTCCGACCACCAATGTAGTGGTCTCTGACAAAACCTTAGGACATCTCTAAGTAACCAGTTGATAACTAGGTCCGTAAATCGTTCATAAATAACAGTCAAAATACGGTTTCTTATGTTTACTTTTTTTTTTCAGTGACGGAAAGGACTCAAATATTCGTTTATAAGATGATCATACGTTTATTAAGTCCCGTAATTTTACTAAAAATATAATACGTGTAAAAGACATACCAATTACAAACACCTACTACATTCTTTTTTGTTTATCTTTTTATCCGAAGACCCAAAACATTCCTTTATGTGAGGTACACAACGATAAAGATGTTGAGGAGAGTGAACTCACAATAGTTTTAATATTTGTCATTATGGAGTCAGTCATTCCCAATCGTTCTCCACGTATCTTGATTTAAACGTGAACATAAAGTAAAAAATATATCAGTTCAACAAATTCTGAATGTATGCACACAGAAAGACTACCTTATGATTTCGTACGAAAATTAAGACAATCGACAAGATTATTACATAAAACATATATAAATAGACAAATAGACGTGACTCAGAATCGACTCCGTACGTTCGAGAATCAACGAACGTACACCCTAGATCAAAAGACTGGTTCCTAACTTAGACCCGGGGGACGAAACTTTCACACCTCAGAATCGGGGACCTGGTGGTCCCTTCAGGGAAATATTACATAAATCGACGACGACGACGATTCAGCGAAGTCAGCACAGGCTGAGACACGCTGGGGTATCGGCCTACGGGTGGTCCGAGGGGGTAGGGACCCTAAGAGGTCCGTTCTTGTGACCTCACCCAACGGTAAAGGAAGAGGTTACGCACTTTCCCTTTTCACTTTCACTTCAGCGAGCCAACGAGACTGAGAATCACTGGAGTACCTGACGTCGGGTGGTCCGAGGAGGTAGGTACCCTAAAAGGTCCGTTCTCATGACCTCACCCCACGGTAGCGGAAGAGGCTATTACATAAACTTCATCGGAATTTACATGATTATGAGGTTTTCCAATATACTTCGTACACCTTTAATACTTCATACGAGAATGTCACTCGTGTATGACTTGGGTGGTGATTGGATTCTTGAACCCAGAGAGTCCTCAGAGCACAGACACGACGAAGAGCGCCGACACGGACAGGAGGGTCCCGACCACTAATTGAACAAAAACAACCACAACAAATAAGTAACGAAAAAGTTTCTATATAAAAAAACCAATAAAAATCCAGTGTATACATAGTGATTTAAAATGATCCAAAAATTAAAATGTTCTTACTACAGGACGACATACAGCAGAAGATCCTGAACAAAAAACATCAATTACAACACAGAGATTCAAACTCGGTACAATGACGCACATCTATTTCTAGTAGACGAAAATGACGATGTATGATAAGGTGATATAAGCATATGGCGCTGTATACTCAGGTATAACAAAAGTCAAAAACTTATAAATAAAACTAAAAACGAGATAAGGTAATATAAGCATATGGTGTTATATACTTAGGTATAACAAAAGTTAAAAACTTATAAATAAAACTAAAAACGATAATACTTGTCACAACGATACTTGCAAAAATAAGAACAGAAAACCATATGTGTATATTCTCATAAAGGTCCATGTTTCGATTCTCACCTTAAAAACCTGGGTATCTTATACGATTTTAAGTTACAATATTCTGGATTCACCAAAAGGTTTCACGAACATAGTCAAGGATGAGATAGTCGTCACGAATACAACCGAGCGACTGGCATAGGAATGGTAGTAACCCATCATAGTCTGAATCAAAAATGACTCACATTTTATAAACAAAGTAACACTAGAACTAAACAAAAAAAGGGAGTAATGATTCCTCCTAGTTTGAGTAAAAACATGTAAATACCCGGTAAACGTAAAGAAGAAGGTACTTGATTAACCAGTACAAAAGGATGGTAAAAAGAAGTTAATTTTTGTAATTAACTACAAATTAACTGTATGTTGTAACATAATCAAAGGTCACACACTGTATTACTAAGGTATGAACATATATGATACTTCACTATTAGTGTCATTTAAATGCATCGTAGGTAGTGGTATCTAACAATGTCTCAAAAAAAAAGAATATTACTGTCGGAAATTTTGCATGAGAGTATTATTGGACATTACCTCTTCTTAGACTTTTTCTTATCTCTATCTATTCACTCAGTGAAACGACATGTGGACTTTGTAATACTTAGTCGATACGAAGTCAATGGTCGACTCGGTGGTCGAGTCGACCACAAAACCTATGATTGGGGAATAGTCTATGTGAGAAACGTTCGTGAAATACGGTAAGTAACATAACTACCAAAGGAAACGACACGTCTTTACAAAATCAGACCACCTCAAAATCAAGAAGTAAAAACGGAAATAACAGAAAACCACAGTTTACACTTTCTTAGTAACGGTTCTGACTACAGTTCCTCACGTGAAGATCAAAAGAAGATCCTTAAGATATAAAAGTCCAGAATATAAACTCCGAAATTCGGTAAAACTCGATTAAAAAAACATTGTCATTCTGTCTCCAGGTCAAACAAAGAGGACACACACCGACAGGTCCTAAGGGTTGTCATAAACACTTTCTCTGACCGGAAAAGGGACAACATACAAAAACCGAGGAAACAGCATTTAATCAACCGGTATATGTACATCCAAAGAAAGACCCGAGAGTCAAGACACGGTAACTAGATACACGGAAAAATACGTTCACGGTGTCTCAAGACTAATGGTATCGAAACATTATATTCAACTCTAGTCCTTCATACTACTGAGATCAAAACAAGAAGTTCTAACGAAAACGATAAACCCCCGAAAACACTAAGGCACTTTTACAATCTTAACAAAAAAGACAAAAACATTTTTTTTTTTACCGGTAACCTTAGAACTCTCCCTAACGTAACAGACATCCAACGAAACCCGTCACATCTGTAAGATCGCAACAAGGAGGCCGGGTAGTATATCACGTGGACAGGTAAACACAGACAGAAGACGCCACAGAGAGGAGCCCCAGAATGTCAAAAGTCACGTGTCCAGAAAGAGGAGGAACCAATTTAAATAAGAATCCGTAAGAAAAACTACGTAAGGACAGGGGGACAAAGAAAACGGAAAAACTAGAAAAAGATTAACTAAATGTCCTTAAAAAAAAAAAAAATGTGTAAAACCTAAGGTTAAGAAGTAATTAATATACACAATGACAATACGGGTTCAAAGCTTTAGAGCGTTACTGGTGGTCCCTCGGCTATAGGCTACGTTTTCGTTCTCTCAAAAATAATGGTTCGAGCTCGACCCCGAGGGTGGCTGTGGCTACGTCGCTGATATCCCTCCTCGGGGCTCGAGACCCAAAGTAACGATTATATCCCATAAGACGCTTTTAAAACTTTTTGCCATCAAAGACACCTTCCCAATCCACAACCCAAGACTAACCAAAAGTAAAGGGCCCGACCGGTACCCAAGACTAACCAAGGGTAAAGGGCCCGAACGGTGCCCAAGACTAACCAAAGGTAAAGGGTCCGAACGGTGTCCAAGACCAACCAAGGGTAAAGGGCCCGAACGGTGCCCAAGACTAACCAGGGTCCCACCACCCCACTCCAATTCCCTAAAGGTTTTTCGAGAAAAAACCCTTAAAAATGTTTTACCTCAGAAGAAATTGTTTTACCTCATCGAATCCAGGAAGTCATGTTTAGAGAACCAAAGGGGAGGGGGTTTAAGAAAAATAGAAAACTAATCCAATTAAGAATTAGGGGTGGGGGTGGGGTGCGAAAGAAATAACCACTCACAAAGCACACAGAAAAATTCCCTTAGTAACGGATGGGGTTTAAATATAAGAGAATTTTCAAAAGTTCAAAATGAAAAAACGTAAGTACCACAGTTTCTAACGACTCGGAAGACATGTCTGCTACTTGAGACGTGTTCGTTCCTCGTTCTACCATGTCCAGACCTTTGATCCATCTTTATACGACGACACTAGTCACCTTTCTATTACCACAGAACCTTGTTCCATCATCAACATCTTCACGTCTCTTCATCCTCCTAGGGTCTATTTAAAACTTCTATTTCTATAGTGTCTAACTAACTCATACTTTACACTCTCTTTCTCTTTTTAGTTTCTTATGTAGATTTCAAAAATCGGACTCTTTCACCTTCTCGTTTTATCACTAAGGTAATTGTCTACCCTCTGTCCGTTTAGACCTCTTATTTGTTTTATTTCTGACAAGACCTATTTAAACTCTACAGATAATTCATTATGTCCGTCCGTTGATTACACACTCAAAAACTCAATCCTCCTCTATCTTTAAATCATCAGTAGTCACATCCTACGAAAAAAATAACTAAACTACCCTTTTATTTAAGAAACATTGAAATGAACCTACTATTCACTCTCATAAAAACTTAAAAATGAAATTTTAAATTCCTCGATTTTATATTAAAACTTTTGAAATCGTGGTAGTTTTTATGTAATTTCTAAAACAATTTCTATTAAACACAAATTTTACAGTTTCTTCGTTAAAAGGAACTTTCTATACCATTAATTTTTACAGTCAGATTCAAGACCAATTCAAACTTTAATGTAGATCTAACTTCTGCCTTTGTAAGAGAGAGTTCTATTTCGATTCCAAAGACATCTGACTTTCGCGTCAATGGATTTTTAACTTCTTACCTTTAGGACCCCGCGACACCTGAGCGAGTGGTAAAGAGGACGAGGAAGTTAGTCATAAAAAAAGAAAAGACAGGAGAAACCTTGACCCGTAGAGAAACGAGATAGTCATCGAATCAGTCCACTTATCTTCGGAATTTGCGATAGATCTAAAAAACAACCCCGTCGTTCGAGAATTCTTTGGTCTGAAACAGGAAACAATCTTATAATGGCCATAATCAAAATTCGTTCCGTTAGGGACTTGGAGGTTCAAAGGGGTTGAAATTTTATTCTTAGTGTGGATGAAAGGTACTTTCAGTCTTCAATCTCATCTTTAAGAACGCGTATACTTATGATAAAACACCGAGTCAACCACTTCTCAAGTGGACGTCACGTCCTCTGACGGACGTCATGTCCTCTGGACCCAAGCCAGGGACCCAGTCCTCTAGGGGACCACATCCCTTACCGTGGGTGAGGTCATAAGGACGGACCCTTTAGGGCACCTGCCTCCTCGGACCGACCGGTCTCAGGTGTGTCAGGTCCGATCAGTGTCTCTCGGCCTGTGTTGAATCACGGATTGGGTGGCGGTGGTTAGGTAAAATACGACGACATTTGACCTTACAAAGGAGAAATGGTCACTCTAGCTGACAGAAAAGTATACAAATAACTAGTGAACCTACAGAAGACGTGACAGAAAACGAATAACGAGACAACCGTTTATATATCTCAGTTATTGTGTTACTTTCCAACTATCATTTGGAACCTCATAGAAAGTAATAGTCTAATACATAAAAGTAAAAATACTCCAGACTTTAAACACATTAAACTGCGTACTGATATTTAAGGAGAACTTAACTACCGTTTGATTTTTATTTTGTAAATAATTAATAGATAACTTCATTAAATTAAATAATTTCATAATAGTCTCATAACTCGACCATTTTACTCATATTGGTAACTCCGGCACAGTGAGTGTCAAGATCAGGCACAATAATTGAGACGACAATACATTTAGATACTGAATTCATGACTAAAAAAAAAGGGGAAGAAAGGAACTCGACACCATCGTTTGTCACTCCTGTGAGTTGTGGACTGTGGTCCTTTCTACTCAGTCGCGGTTCCCTTTCTCCGAAAAGGTTGTGGTTGGTTTCTAAACATAGTCGGTAGAAAATCAGGTCGTTCAGGAGTATGGGGTCCATGCCTCAACAAGAAAATTCCAAAGAAACAACAATGACTACCACCCGACACACACATACCTAACAAAAAACAAAAAACAAAAATCCCTCCAGAGAGGAAACGACCACATAGTACTGAAAAGAAAAATTGATAAACCAAAATATCTCCAAATACAAACAAAACAAAACCAGTGGGTATTATGTGAACTTTACTCGCGTAAAAGGAAACCTCATGAAAAATTAAGAGACGGTCCCAGGTCGGGACCACCTAGGTCCCATTAAACTTCGTCCTTGCCTCAGCCGTTAATCCTTTCTTAATAAACTAATCTCTATATTTCTTTCTAATCCCTTCTTATCACATCACTCTCTCTCCTCTCTTTTATCCCTTCTTTTTCTCCGACATAAAGAACCAAATGTATCTTTCGGTTATTTCGGGGCTCTGTTCCCGGAATGTGGTAGATGCGTCCGGCGTCCGCGGGCGAACTTATCGCCTCCCACGGGGTGGAACCCGAGGGAGAGCGTACCCAGAATCTTCGGGTCCGTTTACTCATCTGTACCGCTCGGAGATACGAGGTCTACCCTTAAGTCGGACTTTTCCTCTTATTCTTTTCTTCTGTGCCCCCCTCGGTCTAAAGACTCTTTGACCAGGTAGAGAAATAAAAGGTCCCTTCGAAAATATGAGATTCAACATGTATCTCTAGTTACCTATTATGTTTCAGTACGTCCCAGTCGTCGAGACTGGTAATAGCTCTGGTCCGAAAGGGAGACGTACGGTCGACATATGTGTCAGAATCCACTAAATGTAGTAGAAGACCGGTCCTCCGGATAATCGTAAAATACCGGGAAAAGACTATTCCCAGGCAGTTGGTCTTTTGAATAAACGGGATTTTCACAACAAGAATGATTTCAGACCACGGTGAGAGTCTTTCGTGATTAATTCCAATGTAAGAATGTATCGTTCCTGTGTTGTTAAATATTGTTTCTTTCTCCTCATGTCATTAAATATTGTTTCTCTTTTAAGTAATTGAGTTTTCAGATCATAACGACTGTAGTTTTGATGATATAAGGAAAAAGATATAGGGTTAATGTAACTAATTATAGGAGGGTCCACGGATTTTGTATTTCCTAAACCTCCGGACCGCCGTCAGTAATTGAGTCGTTATATTAAGAATCGGGAAATTTTTCCGAGATATAGAAATTCTACAAAATTCGAAGTACGGAGAGTACCAACCCCCCGACATTTATTAGTGTACGTATCAACATTTTCAGACCCATTTGGACAGTGCGTGCAATCTCTCGGTAGTCTCCCCAAACTCGTCTCTGTGAGGAAAGTATACATGCTCGAGATTCAATTGAAAAAGGTCTCTTCCTACCAGCCCTTATCGGGGACAATTACAGTATCCCCAACCACTTTCATTATTTTATTATTCTGTCTGTCTAAGACCAAACCCCCATCTACCAACTCTTCAAGGTCCCCCCGGGGTATTCCGGACTAGGGTGGAAACGTACACTCCGGGGAAGGAGTACTGGAAACGGTATCCGTCCTAAGGGGTACGATCGAGGGCCGTTAAGAGAAATATAAGAGATTTTATAAACTAATCAATATGGTAAGAAAATTAAGTTACTAAAAAAAGTTTGAAAAACTAGAGTCCTGAGGAAATTATGACAGTTTTTAATGACTTCTGGGGTTTCTTGAAAATACACCTAATTAATTGGATAACTATGAATGACATAACGTACAATTTTAATTTTGAAATTTTTTTACAAGTGAAACAAAAAACTTAACTACATATCAACTATATGTATAGTCGATATATGTATACCTGAAGGGACCACCGAATCACCCATCAGACGGACGTCACACCCTCTCGGTACAAGTTAGGGACCGAACCCTTCTAGGGGACCTCTTCCTTTACCGTTGGGGGAGGTCATAAGAACGGACCTCTTAGGGTAGCTGTATCCTCGGACCACCCGATGTCAGGTACCCCAGCGTTTCTCAGTCTGTGCTGACTCACTGATTGTGAAAGATGTGAACTATATGTATACATACAATGTCCACATTCATAGTCAAGTCAAGTCAGTGAGTCAGTACAGACTGAGAAAGGATGGGGACTTAGTGTCGTGTGGTCCGGAGGGACAGGTAGTGGTTGAGGCCTCAAGTGAGTTTGAGTACACGCAGCTCAGCCACTACGGTAGGTCGGTAGAGTAGAAGACAACAGGGGAAGAAGAGGACGGGGGTTAGGGAGGGTCGTAGTCCCAGAAAAGTTTACTCAGTTGAGCAACGTACTCCACAGGTTTCATAACCTCAAAGTCGGAGTCGTAGTCAGGAAGGTTACTTATGGGTCCTGACCAGAGGAAGTCCTACCTGACCAACCTAGAGGAACTTCGGGATCCCTGAGAGTTCTCAGAAGAGGTTGTGGTGTCAAGTTTTCGTAGTTAAGAAATCGCGAGTCGAAAGGAGTGTCAGGTTGAGAGTGTAGACATGCACTGGTGACCTTTTTGGTATCGGAACTGATCTGCCTGGAAACAACCGTTTTATTACAGAGACGAAAACTTATACGATAGATCCAACCAGCATTGAAAAGAAGGTTCCTCATTCGCAGAAAATTAAAGTACCGACGTAAGTGGTAGAAGTCACTAAAACCTCGGGTTTTTTATTTCAGACTGTGACAAAGGTGACAAAGGGGTAGATAAAGGGTACTTCACTACCCTGGTCTACGATCCTAGAATCAAAAGACTTATAACTCGAAATTCGGTTGAAAAAGTGAGAGGAGAAAGTGAAAGTAGTTCTCCGAAAAATCAAGGAGAAGTGAAAGACGGTACTCCCACCACAGTAGACGTATAGACTCCAATAACTATAAAAAGGGCCGTTAGAACTAAGGTCGAACACGAAGAAGGTTGGTCACAAAGAGTACTACATGAGACGTATATTCAATTTATTCGTCCCACTGTTATATGTCGGAACTGTATGAGGAAAAGGATAAACCTCGGTCAGACAACAAGGTACAGGTCAAGATTGACAACGAAGGACTGGACGTATGTCCAAAGAGTTCTTCGTCCAATCCACCAGACCATAAGGGTAGAGAAAGTCTTAAAAGGTGTCAAATAACACTAGGTGTGTCAGTTTCCGAAACCGTATCAGTTATTTCGTCTTTATCTACAAAAAGACCTTGAGAGAACGAAAAGGGTACTAGGTCGCCTACAACTGTCAAACTAGAGACCAAGGAGACGGAAAAGATTTTGGTCGAACTTGTAGACCTTCAAGTACCAAGTGCATAACGACTTCGCACCGAACCTCTTAAAACTCGTACTGAAGTGACCGCACACTCTACTCACGTTAACACGTCATCAAATCATTAAGTGTTTAAATTCCTAATATAAGGAAAATTCACGACACGACACGAATCAGTGAGTCAGTACGGTGTGAGAAACGCTGGGGTACCTAACATCGGGCGGTCTGAAGATAGAGACAGGTACCACTAAGAGGTCCGTTCTTATGACCTCACCCAACGGTACAGAGGGAGGTCCCCTAGAAGGGTTGGGTCCCTAGCTTGAGGGTGTAACGTCCACCTAAGAAATGGTAAACTCGGTCTTCTCTTCGGGTTCTTATGACCTCATCCATCGGACAGGGTGAGCTCCTTAGAAGGACTGAGTCCTTAACTTGGACCCAGAGGACGTAACGTCCACCTAAGAAATGGTCGACTAGACGGTCTCTTCGGGTATGAGGTAAATATCAATAATATTTTATAGTCAAGGTAAGAGACACAACATATGATATCGGAACATCGAATAAAATATGTACTATTAAACAAATTTTACGAATGGGAAATAAGTAAAATTTAATATTATTATTTGGATAATATCCGATTATACTTATTGTATAAAAATACTTGTTATCGACTGAGGGGAGGGGTGGTTTCTTCTCGACTCACTCTTACTCTTCTCACCATAAGAAAAGGAAGTTCCAGGGTGTCGGAACGGGGACAACAGTAAAACCCGACCTATTAAGAAACAACTCCCCTCGATAGGACACGTAACGTCCTATAAATCGTCGTAGGAACTGGAGATACGTGATCTACGGTTATCGTTAAAAGGACCTACACTGTTGATCTTAATCGGGATCCAGAACTGTTTATAGGGAACACCCTGTTTTAACAGAGACCGACTCTTGATGACAAATTGAAAAAAACGTTTAGAGAAATTAAATACAGATCGAAATAGTCCCCATAAACAGTCACTTTGGCTGGAAGAAAATGACGTTCACGTACCGCCACTTCTTCAGTCACTGATGATGAGGCTAGCCTACGGAGACGAAACTATGCCCGGGAGATCGTAACCAAAACGTGATGCTCACTTTTACAGTCGCGCTATTCTTTCATAATCCTTTAATCAAAACTGGAACGTCTGGAAAACTTTCACAGAACCTTTGAAGTCACTAATACTATTAAAGATTAAGTATTAACTATGTAAAAAATTATAACCTAAGACGAAGAATCGACTTCAAATAAACTAGTATATGAAACTTGAGAGGAATAGTCAATGGCCATGATGACTATTAATGACTAAAGGTTAGTCAATAGTCATGATGACTATTGATCCCCGTTTCTGAAGACGAAAATTTCGATTCTTGAATTTAAACCATAAATTTTCGGTTATGTATGAATCTAATAGTTTGAAAAATTTTAATTAATAAAATTGACTTCCTATGAAATGTTATAACACTACCAAAACGGTATGTAGTTGTACGTAATTGGTGCCCACTCAGAATTCACAATACAATATGACAGACGCATTAATCCAAAACCACAACAATGACACACTTAATAGGGAACCCCATCCGAAATCAATGAAGAATAAAAACTCATAATTGACCAACTAGTATTCAATGTACTGGTAAAAGATTAAATGAGGTCATCTTTTAAAAAGATCAGTTCATAATCTACCTTTGTAAAAATGTATTGGAACATTTTTTCGACATTGTATTTTAAGACCTTCCTACGTTGAATACACTAAAAAAAAAAACCAAGATATGTGGTCTTAAAACTGACATTATTTATACCGAGTAGAAAGTATATAAACACATGAACTTATAAATCTCTTTAGGAAATTGAACTATAAATTACTTTGTTGTTTTCCCAATCAATGATTTCGAAGAACATAAATATCCATAGTACTTGCAAAAGTCTGTTCGTCCCTCAAACATTCTTATTACGTCAATTGTGATTATTTGGGCAGTCCATCTACATTATTTAATAATTGGAAAACAACATAAAATAAATAAACCCCCACCCTGACCTTATAAACCTCATTTAGTATCTGGAGTACTACAATATGGGGGTTTATGAATTAGGTAAAGATTTTAAATTCTTGTAAAAGAATGTATTGGTATTTTGGAAATAATCCAGATTGTATTAACTACTATTAATAAATCATATTCGATTATGGATCAAAACCTCTTCCTTTACCGTTGGGTGAGGTCACAAGAACGGACCTTTTAGGTTACCTGTCTCCTCGGACCATCCGACGTCTGGTACCCCAGGGTTTCTCAGTCTGTACTGACTCGTTGAAGTGAAAGAAATTGTGGATCAAGTATTGAATTTAAAGGGGTCAACAGGGGTTTAGAAAAGGCCATTCGAACAACTTTGGTTCTAGGTTCTTTTCGAGTATGCAACGTGAACTAATACAGTAGTATAGAGGAAGTTAAGTCTCGGAGGACAGACGAGACAAAAGAAAACACGGAAACTGCAGAAATTCTCCGATTCAGTCGCAGGGACACAGACTGGAAAACTTAAACTAGCGGAGGAACGTCACAACAAAAAAAAGGGCAGAAAATATAAAATATACTTGACTTTCAATTTACATTTCCGAACTAATGCAAGTCCGACTCGTAAAAACCGTTCTATATATAATCACACTACATAGTGAACACACCCTGAACACTAACAGAACGAAAAGCACCACACTCCAACCAGTCATTTGAGTCGACCACTTGTCGGACTAGGAGAACAATGTAGAAAAGAGAGGAACATTGGACTTTTATTTTACAGCATTTATAAGACAAGGAGAAATCGAAAAATGGATTTCTACATTCGTGAGAAACTACTAGTAATCCTCCACTTTCATCCGACGTCAGGTACCCCAGTGATTCTCAGCCTGTATTGACTCGTTGAAGTGAAAGCGAAGAGTGAAAGTACGTAACCTCTTCCTTTGCCGTTGAGGTCAGGTCACAAGAACGGACCTCTTAGGGTCCCTGCCCCCTCGGACCACCCGACGAGATACAGATACCCCAGTGTGTCACAACCTGTGCTGACTTCACTGAATCGTCGTCGTCGTCGTCGTTCCCCACTTTTTATCACTAAATAAAAGATTAAGATAGTAAGGAAAATGTAAACAATGACTTCAAAAAGAGATTCGTTCTCTAGAGTGAATAGAATTCGGACGGATCATTTGTAACCTTACAACAAGGATATCCTTTCAGTCCTATTTACCAAGAATTATGGATTCGTGATCAAAAATCTAATTTCTCTGCTGTACTTCAGACGAAGACCCCTACTGTTTAAAAAAACCGAATTTAAAAAAAATTATATTTTTTGAGTGTAAAATTATTTCATCATTACGAAGTCAGTAACCATTTCACTTCTATTATTATCACAGACACATAGTATATTCTAAAATATTCCGAATTTTACTCAATTATGTATGTTTTTCGAATTTTGTATTGGACCATTTACTTATGGTGAGTCCTATCGACTGATTATTGTTATTATTATTATTGGAGTTGTTGATAATGATAATAATAATAAAATTTATTTACTCAAACTCAACTTCCCACTATAAAACTGGAAACACTGTGAAGTCGTAGAATGTCTCCGAACAAACCTTTAAGAAAATGATACCTACTGGTACATGTTGGAGATTAAAAACGTAAATGTAGTCGGTATCACAATCTATATAGAACTAAATGTGGATTTACAAGAACCCATTCAATACCCATTTAATTATAAATATCACACTTAATGTATAATTTACATGAAACAATTTCAGTCGAATAACCCAAAAACATTACGTGTCATAGAGGGAGACCAAATGGTACTAAGGTATACTATCAAAAGTCTTCACTGTCTACACAAATTTTATTCTAACACTTCTATTTATCAACCTTTAATAGTATATATCTTTTATAGAAACTATCCAGACGGTATTGAGTTCATAATATGAGATCTAGTCATAAAGTTAAAGACTTATCTTTCTTAATCTTAAGGTTTTCGAATAATTATCATTATTACTAATTTTAAGGGGTACAGAAAATTCACGAAAAGTGTACGTAATCGAGGACCTTAAGAATATTCTTGCAATACCATATATTTAGTAAGAGGGACAAAGGGTTTACTCCTTTGATCCGTCAACCACTCCCTTTAGAGGAACGGGGCCAAATACATGAATCATACATCATCTCGACTTTGAACTTGGACACATATTGATGTCTCAAATATAACAATTCCAAAGTCAGTCAAATCAGTAATCTAAAAAACTTCGATTTTAAAAGGTTTGGAATTTGAACCGAGGACACAGAAAACTATATTGCGGTAATACACATGTCACATCAAGTCAAGTCCACGAGTCAGCACAAGCTGAGAAACGCTGGGGTACTTGACGTCGTGCGGTCCGGAGGGACAGGTAGTGGTTGAGGGTCTCAAATGGGTTTGGGTACAGGTAACTCAGCCACTACGGTAGGTCGGTAGAGTAGGAGAAGCAGGGGAAGAGGAGGACGGGAGTTAGAAAGGGTCGTAGTCTCAGAAAAGTCTACTCAGTCGAGAAGTATAGTCCACCGGTCTCATAACCTCAAAGTCGAAGTCGTAGTCAGGAAGGTTACTCATGGGTCCTGACTAGAGGAAATCCTACCTGAGCAACCTAGAGGAACTTCAGGTTCCCTATGAGTTCTCAGAAGAGTCAAGTTTTCGTAGTTAAGAAGACGCGAGTCGAAAGAAATGTCAGGTTGAGAGTGTAGGTATGTACCGATGACCTTTTTAGTATCGGAACTGAGCTACCTGGAACCGTTTCATTACAGAGACGAAAAATTATACGACAGATGCAACCAGTATTGAAAGGAAGGTTCCTCATTCACAGAAAATTAAAGTACCGACGTTAGTGGTAGACGTCACTAAAACCTCGGGGGCTTTTATTTCAGTCGACACAAGTGACACAGGGGTAGATAAACGGCACTTCACTACCCTGGTCTACGGTACTAGAATCAAAAGACTTATAACTCGAAATTCGGTTGAAAAGGTCAGAGGAGAAAGTGAAAGGAGTTTTCCGAGAAATCAAGAAGAAGTGAAGGACGGTATTGCCACTACGGTAGACGTATAGACTCCAATAACTATTTAGAGGACCGTTAGAACTAAGGTCGAACACGAAGGAGGTCGGGTCGTAAAGAGTACTACATGAGACGTATCTGCAATTTATTCGTCCTACTGTTATATGTCGGAACTGTATGAGGAAAAGGATAAACCTTGGTCAGACAAGGTACAGGTCAAGATTCACAACGAAGGACTGGACGCATGTCCAAAGAGTTCTCCGTCTAGTCCACTAGACCATAAGGGTAGAGAAAGTCTTAAAAGGTCAAATAACACTAGGTGTGTTAGTTTCCGAAACCGTATCAGTTATTTCGTCTTTAACTACAAAAAGACCTTGAGGGAACGAAAAAGGTACTAGGTCGTCTACAACCGTTAAACTAGAGACCAAGGAGACGGAAAAGATTTTGGTCGAACTTGTAGACCTTCAAGTGCCAAGTGCATAACGACTTCGGACCGAACCTCTTAAAACTCGTACTGAAGTGACCGCACACTCTACTCACGTTAACGCACCATCAAACTCGTAAGAAACCGTAACAGAAAGAAACCCTAACCTTACGTTTGACTGGAAAAGGTCAGGACACCGGTGACGACTCAAAAGGTTTAAACGACCGTATAACTCACGTCGTGAAAGTGTCGTAGAAGAAAGTCCTAAACTTTATCGAGTTGACCTTAAGGTAGTGGAGGTGATCGAAACAAACATCACTACGAAAGATTCCGGATGGACTGAAGTATAAGGTCCTACAGACCGAGATCCACTCACTAGTGTGGTAGCACTAATAGACACAGCACTTACGAAATACACTTCAAATTAAAAAAAGGAAAGAAAATTCATTATACATCCTCATGTCAATACTTTAGTATATTCACACAAAATGAAATATCTTCACCGGACAAAAGGTTTCATCAATATGGTAAAATGTAAAGAGAGTCGTCACATACTCCTAAAGACAACGAAATATAGGAACCATAAAAAATAAAATCGGTAAGATCACCCACATATCATTATAGTGTAACACTAAAATTAAACGTAAAGGGACAACTGATTCGCACCTTGTAGAAAAGTATACGAGCAACCGGTGAACATATAGACTTCACAGTCTAATCTTAAAAACGGGTAAATTTTTAAACCGAACGAACGAACAGAATGACTTAAAATTCTCAAAATTTTTATATAAAGTCGTAGGAGGAAACGATTGACATATGTAATATGAAAGAAGGTCGGAACCGTACGGAAAAGTAACAGATTTACTGAAGAACGTTTCTTGTCTACAAAAATTAAAACTACTTTAAGTTAAATAGTCCAAAAGGGGTACTGAGTTCGAGGGGTGGGGGTGGGGGTGGGGGTGGGGGTCAATTTCTTTAGCAACAGATAGGTTTTCAAAGTTTCTTGTAAAAAAACATTAAAGAAGATCTTCACAATCTGACAGTGTCGAAACCAGAAATAAAAGTAAAAGGAAGAATTGATAGCAGTAGAATCCAGTCCAGGAATAATAAGGTGTGGATGTAATGTATCATTGTTACATAAGATTGAAGAGAATCCAGAAACGGAAGTTTATTCTTCCGAGTAGAAAGAATTGTTCTGTTGGTTTGTCTTTTAATAACAATGAACCATTCCACTCTGACACTATACTTATCCCAAAATACCTACATACACCCGTCTCTTGTGTACCTAGGTCCCTTCATCCAGAGAATCCCTTTACTATACTTATTTACCTTTATCTTTTAATATTTACTTTTATGTCTAGAAATAATAAGTTCGAACATTGACTTATGGAGTGTTCCGAAGACGTAAGTACTGTGAGGGCAAAAGTTTGTCAGTTACCAACTGGCAGCGGACCTCGTCACCGACGATCCGCACCGACACAGACTCTTAGTGGACCTCGAAAGAAACTAATCTACGTCTAAGACGAGGTCGGAAAGTTTCAGAGATCCCACTCCGACACGTATATATCTCGAGAGGTCCACACAGACCATGTCATCGTAGACCTAGTCGTTCGTCTTTGGTCGTTATCTCTCGTATTTAATGTCTAAAACGTTACAACATCAGTCGCGAGAATTCACAAAGACTAGAATAAGAAGGGAAGGTTAAAGTAAAACATAAAAAGGGTAGTACTTGAGTCGATCTACTGAACGAAGGGACAAGGGGTCTTCTGACACGAAAATAAATAAAAAGAAGAGACAACACCTTATAGGAGAGGGGCCACGAATAGAGACCATCAGGTCACCAACCCTTAGGTGGACGGTCATGTCCCTTGTACCCAAACTAGGAACGAACCCCTTCCAAGGTATAAGGTGCCCCGTTGATTCGGGTGTAGGATCTCTGACACGAGGTGTTGTTCTCTTCAGTGACGTCACTCTTCGGGTGTGTGGCGTCGAACTCTTTCGGGTTTGGATCGTCTCTTCTGGGTGACGTCCGTTTTCCTTTATTTATTTGTTTTGAAATCTAAGAAAAGTCAAGGGTCCCACATCCTTTTTACCGGAGTTTTATTTCTAGTCTAGTTCTCACGAAGACATTCTAAAAAAAACCAACTCTGGAGTCTTTCTACATGTCGCGGAGAGTCGTTCTGTCTTCGCGAAGTTCTTTTTCTTGTCTCCTGTCTTTCTTCTAAACAATCTTCTACTCTGTAAACTCGTGACTTTCCTATTTCAGTCCTTCTCTTTACGATCTCCTCCTTCGATCCTCTTAGCTAGTCCGTCCAAAAGCCTCTTCCGCCGTCCCTACCTCAGTCCACACTTCTAAGTCCCTAACCGACCTGATCCTTAGGTCGATCTTTCACCTCCTGGCGTCATCACCCACACGGTCGAGTACAACTCCAACCGTAGTCGGACGGGATCATACCCTGAAAGAGGACATTACCATCCGAAACGATCCACACACGTCGCTTTCTTACCCTGTCACGTGTCAGTCATACCCTGGGACCATTCCCTCCCCTCCGAATTGCCTACTCAAACCGCTGGACGAAACCACCTCCCCCGCCCTAGACAACCTTTACGGCCTTAGTCACGACTCCCCGTGACACGTCCTCGCACCACGTCCTCACCTCTCGACACCCTCGTCCCCGAGAGAATGTCTACTTGTACTTTGACTATTTTGATTGTCCCAACCACATTTTCCTTCTCGCAACAACTCTCATTTATTTACGAACACCTGCACAAATATATATCAGGGGGTACGGATCGTATCATGGACCTTGATTCACGAACACACAAATATTCACTGATTCATAGAAATAACTCGTGGAGAATACACGACCAGGGACGGTAACACTTCGAATGTCCGAGTGTAAACTTACTCATTTACTTTAAAACCTCTACTAGAGGTACACAACCTTCGGGAAGAGACTGCACTTGGGACGTACATAATGAGGACAAAGGACTGCTCTCTCTCACCTACTGGTCCGTTTATCTATCCATCTATCTAAATAAAAAAATAAAGTTTACCGTAAACAAAACCACCATAAAGGACCTGAGTATGATTATGGACGGTAAATAGTTCGTGAATGACTCAAACTGATAATTTTCAAAATATACGGTTGAATATAAATTGAAAACTTTGTTGGGGTGTTCTATGTTTGTGTTAATGATACAGACGAAACAGTCACTCTGTCAACTTTTACTTCCTACAATTCTTTAACAAGTTTAAGTTATTTGATCATTTACAGTCTCCGTCCGAAGTTTAAGTCTTGGTAGGTTCGGGTACCACAAATAAGAGGACATGACCTCACTTAATGTCTACTCGACAAAAGAAAAACAAAATATGTACCATGCTACGACCCTTAAACACTCATGAAATCTTACCGTTTCTAAGCGTAACAAAAGACCGACTCAGAGAAAATGTGTACAACTAAATATGGTTAAATTATACCCAGTGAAAGGGAATTTTTATCGAACAAACCAAAAAACGTCACACCAAAGGAAGGTAAGAATTCAAAAAGAAACCAACCAAAAAACCTCTTTGATCCCTCTGAGACCGACAGGAGTGATTTCGGGTTCTATGAGAAAATAAACAAAATACAAATCTAGTACCACAACCTGGTCCAATAAGACTTTTCGCAGTAAACGGTCTGAAGAGGGAACAAACTTCTGATTCATGGTCAAATAAAGTTCATCAAAATAGAATTCATAATAATGTCAGAGAACTCATCCTGCTGCAAACAAAGTGCGACTAAACTCACATTACATAAAACTAGCAAATGGTCCTTTCTGTCTGAACACCAATCAATCCGAACAGCAGGGGGAAAAGGGGGCATACACTTATTCCTGTCACGACGTCGTCGGGCCTCTGATTTAATATCGAATGGAATGTCGACCTACAAGACAAGGGAGATCCAGTGCAAACTCTAATAGTAGTTTTGACCTACGTAAGGACTGAAAAATAGAACATCGGTGGGAACCAAGAAACCAGTATTCTTCGGGAAAAGTACGAAAATAAAAATTTTTGGTAGAAAGTTAACCTCACGAGACACTCTCTTATTTTTTACAACGGTACAGTTTTAAATATACTTAGGTAAAGTTCGATTAAAACACAAATTGCAAAATTTTGATCTTCAAAATGGACGAATTAGTCAAAATAGTATATCAATTAAATTCGGTACAAACCAAGTAGATCCGAACTAAAATTTACAGATGTGAATCATGACACAAAGAGAATGGGAAATCACTTAGAATTTGGACACTGCAGGGAAGTGGAACTCACGAGACCGTCGTAACCTACACTGTACTACCCAGATATAGATTATAAAGATTGAGATTGTCTCCCAAATGATAACGCTTCTACAGCATGTCTAAAGGGGTCCACTGGCAGACTTTGTGACGACCATATTAGAGTCCACTGATTGTGTCTGATCGAAGTAATCTCAACGAGTGTCTGTTTTCCTCTGGATCTTAAGCAAAGGAGGTACTTGGCTTCGTCAAGGAGACAGGAACCATTCTGTAAAGATCCTAGTCAAGACTTTGATATACTCTGGTATCTGTGTATTGTTCACACAAGGACTTATATACAGAATGTAAAGTACTTTTAACAAAACGGACTTCCTTTTGAACTTAAATAAGGGCTGGGGGTGAAAGAAAAAAAGGGGATCTACGGAACGAAACCAGCTAACAAAAGAAATCTTTCTCATATTTAATCTCCGATATAACTAAAAGAGGAGACTCAAAGACTCGGGATTCATTCAATCTAAAGGTTTCAATATAGAATTCTGTATCAACAAAAGACGAAACTTTAAGGAACACAAACCTATTAACGAAGAATCTCGATACTTTCATAGATAATACATTACTTCTTCCTTATAACCCGCACAATTCTTTTATTCTTATTCTATAAAAGTATTTAGAGAACCAATTTACAACGTCATAGACACAAGAAGTTGATAAGGGTGTCCCTTTATACTTTATGAAACTTTAGTAAACAACTTTTAAGTCACTCTTACTTATTAAGTCGAAACAAAATTCGTGGAAATGTTTCTATTCTCAGACAGAATAGGAACGGTCCGGAATAATTAACGAAGAAATTCTTTCGTCATTCTACGTGTAATTCTTGTTGTTTCCTACGAAAAGAGGCGTATTTGTATACGTAAGTATTTAAGGAAGGAGGGATGAAATAATTCTATTCAAATAAATAATTCTATTGTCATTTCCCAATGGTCTATCATGCACGCGAACAAAGAGCCGAGAAAAGACCACCCTAAGGGGCTGGGGGCGGACGAGAAACAAGGGTGTCGGACTCTCCGACTCGGACAAAGACACATATCTGACACCCGGTCACGGTGACGCACACCACTAGAACACGTATTCTCTTTTTATTTATGTGACAATCCTCGAAAGTGATTCACTTGAAGGAGGTCAAATTTCTTGACGGGAAATAATACTCTGATATCAGAAGGACGATATACTATAAATTGTAGGGAAAGACTTAACTTCCGACACTTAAACCTAAAATTTTTATAACACAGAATGGTTCAACTCTTGGTATTATAGTCACGATGTCAAGTCCCTCCCCCTTAAAATCACCAGGTGTCTAAGTTTTAGATCCTTGGTATCAAAATGGACACCAAATGGACGGAGTGTATCAGTAAATGGACACACGCCTCTAGCACCTATAACCCCATTTTCTATCCCTTTAGGAACAGGAAGCCTACCTCCTTACCCGGTACTTCAATCAATCCATGCACCAATGTTGACACCTTAGTTTTATCGAAGAAGTCCTGGAATAATCCGAGTAGTAATCCTTTATAGACCTCACACCGTCGGTTATTAAATTTAACATAGGTTGAGGTTTCGGACGTATCTCAACCTAACTCAGAGATCACCGATTCATTTTACTACACTCGTAACCGTGGTTATAACCCTATAGTCGATCCTCTCTCTTTCCTCTCTTTAGCTATAAGTAAGAACGGTGGAATCTTGTTACACATTCGTTACAACAGAAGATTGTACCAAGGGTAAGAACTTCTCTTCCGACCTTTCCTCACCTTAAAAAAAATAGACAATACAAAACTCTTGAGTCAATATGTCTTCCCTTTCACATCATCAAAAAAAGATCGTACTATAAACGTGTCGAAAGATCACCTTTTAAAAAACTCTTTATCTACAAATTTCAAAACTTAACACAGGAAGTAAATGCTTCACAGGGCTAGATATACACTTTCGACTAGGTTAACTCACCAGAGACAGGACATCCGAGAGGAAAGAAGAAGTGACAGTAATTCTACAAAGAGCGAAATAGGGAAGGATGGTGTCTGGGACCCTACCACAAAAAATAGGGGTGAGAAACTCAGAGTGGAATGGGGTTTTAAGGACGACGACCGTAAACACAACCGTCCGCATCCCTTTCGTCTTACTCCTCTACCCCTTTGTGACGAGGGCACCGACCTAAGAGCAGACGGCTAACGAGTAAATGACACACTGAAACTCGGACATACGGAGTCTCAAACACATGTCCAATCAGCGAAGTCAACACAGGCTGAGAAACACTGAGGTACCTGATATGGGGCGGTCCGAAAAGACAGGTACCCTAAGAGGTCCGTCCGCATGACCTACTCAACGGTACGGGAGGAGGTGTCCTAGAAGTGGGTCCCTGACTTGGGTATAGAGAATGTATAGGACATAACCTTCCATCTAAGAAGTGATCGTGGTGGACCCTTCGGGTACGGAGGCTCGAACTTTCACTTTTACTTCAGTGAGTCAGCACAGGTTGAGAAACACTGAGGTACCTGTCATCGGATGGTCCGAGACCCAGGTACCCTAAAAGGTCCGTTCTTATGACCTCACCCGACGGTAAAGGAAGAGGTCTCCTAGAAGGGTTGGGTCCCTAGTTAGGGCCCAGAGGACGTAACGTCTGTCTACGAAATGGCAGACTCGGTATGGACATTTTGACTCTATGATAACAAGAAACTTAGATAACTCTTGTATACACTTTTGTGAAAACTTTTGAATAATGACATATTAAGAATCTATCATAATTATTTCCAATGTAAGTATCTACGAGAATCATGTAAAGGTCAATTTATCTAAGAACACTTGTCAGAATCTTTCTTTGGATTCGTGGAGTAAATTGTAAACAAAACACCCTTATCTGGGACTCAAAGTCAGTTGAAAATTACTGGTACATGAGTGTGTACAACTTTCGAGTTATTCTCGTCTTTAATCCCCGATAATATAGTATTGACAGGACACGAATTGTAAAGATTGGGTTTCATCTACGAGTAGTGTAACAAATAATGTACTTACTAATAAACTATATGTGTATATTAATGTTTCTTGAAAGGTGGGTTTCCTTTCATGACAGAATATGAACGACTACACTCATACCTATATATCTGTTCTTACGAGAGGTCAGATTTTAATAGAATTCGGTAGGAAAATTAAAACATGCACGTAAGCGTACACGACAACTCTTGTATAAATCATGACTCTTAGATGTTCAATAAAAGACTCCTTTACACCCTATTTATTTTAGCGAAACACACGAAAAGTTCGGTATATGAGTAATCACTTTAAAATGATTAATGTCAATTCTTGAATGAAACAGAGAAACCTCCTACCTTTAACTCTCGAAATAACAACACAAAGGAAAAAATTTCGTTTCTAGTAACAGTCGGTAGAGTTTAACATACAGGAAACTTTCCAATAATTATCTGAACAAACGATTCTGACTCGATGAATTAATTATCATTTATTGATACAATAAAAATTTTAAAACACGAGACATTCCTTTGTGACGACTCAAACATGTCATGGTGACAGTCTATAAATCAAGTAAAAAATTCCACCACCAAGATAAGTACAAACCCACATTATGAAAGAATTTAAGAACAACTGACTACAAACAAAAATCATAAAACTAGAAAAGGACTAAGAAGCACGACGAAATTCTTAAAATTTAGAGAATTTTGGAGTGATTAATAGAACTCTAAGTTCTAATTTCATATATCAAGAATATTATATTATTGAATTCGGTTATATAAAATAGGACTCACACGTATACCTTGAAATATCCCAAATTCACCTAAAAGGTCGATGGCTTAATCTAATAAAGTTTTATAGTCGATACAAACGGTCAGTAGACAAAAAATTTATTTCGACTAGACCTGAAACAGGTCCCTCGAGTAATCTCAAGATTGTACTTGTCACTCGACGGAAGAGGTCAGGATTAGAAAACCAAGATATCTTTCCTTTTGACTTCGACCCGCAAAAGAAACCCGTGTGTCGTCCTCTTAGATCCCTAAGAAAGATAATACCGGAAAACACCCTAAACAACCACCACAACCAGCCAGTGATTCAACACAAACTGAGAAACTCCGGGGTACCTGACGTCGTACGGTCCGAGGAGACAGGAGACGACAGAGGATCTTAAACGAGTTTGAGTACAGACAACTTAGTCATTACGACAGGTTGGTAGAGTAGGAGACGACGGGGGAAGATGAAAATGAAAGTTAGAAAGGGTCGTAGTCCCAGAAAAGGTTCCTCAACCGAGAAGTATAGTCCACCGGTTTTATAACCTCGAAGTCGAAGTCGTAGTCAGGAGGGTCACTTATAAGCCCCAACTAAAAAAAAAAAATCCTTACTGACCAAACTAGAGGACCGTCCGGTTCCCTGAGAATTCTCAGAAGAAGTTGTAGCGTTAACCTTTCGTAGTCAAGAATCCGTGGGTCGGACAAAGTCCCGAAGGGACCACCGCGTCTGTCATTTCTTAGGTGGACGTCAAGTCCTCTGGACCCAAACTAGGGACCTAGCCCTTCTAAAGGGACCTCCTCCTGTACCGGTGGGTGAGGTCAGAAGAATGGACCTCTTGGGGGTACTTGTCTCCTTGGACCACCTGATGCCAGGTACCCTAACGTTTCTCAGCCTGTGTCGACTCACTATCGTGTCGTCGGAAGAAATACCGGGTCGACGACTTCTTAACTACGAAAACTTGACACCACATCTTCTGAGAATTCTCAGGGAACCTGCAGTTCCTCCAGTGTGGTCAGTCGGAGTTTCCTTTAGTTCTGACTACGACTTCGACTTCGACGCTATAAAACCGGTAGACTGGGCTTCTTGACTGAGTAACCTTTTCTGGGACTCGACCCTTCCTAACTTCCGTCCTCCTCTTCCCCTGTTGTCTCCTACTCTACCAACCCACCATAGCGGTTGAAATACCTATACTCAAACTCGTTCGAGGTACTCAACCACTATCTGTCCCTTTGGATCACACGACATCAGGAACCCCAACGTTTCTCAGTCTTTACTGACTCGTTGACTTGACTTGAGTGTAGACATGTTCTGTCGACTTTGTTGGTATCGAAACTGAGATACCTGGAAACAGGTGTTGCACCATATAGACGAAAAATTATACGACAGATCCAAACAGTGGCGAAAGGAAGGTTCCTCGTTCGTAAAAATTAAAGGACCGACGTCAGTGGCAGACGTCACTAAAACTTCGGGTTCTTTTATTTTAGACAGTGACGAAGGTGAAAAAGGTGAAAACAAACGACACTCCATTACCCTGATCTACGGTACTAGAATCAAAAAACTTACAACTTAAAGTTGAACCGGAAAAGTGACAGGAGAAAGGGGGGAGTAATTCTCCGAGAATTCAAGGAGAAATGAAAGACGGTAATCTCACCATAGTAGACGTATAGACTCCAAAAAATATAAAGAGGGTCGTCAGAACTAAGGTCGAACACTAAGTAGGTCGGGTCGTAAAGTGTACTACATGAGACGTATACTCAATTTATTTGTTCCACTGTTATATGTCGAAACAGTATGAGGGCAAGGTCAAAACTTGGTCAACCAATAAGGTACTACCAAGACAACGAAGATGGACGTATGTCCACAGAGTGTTCTGTTCATTCCACCTGACCGTGAGTAGAAAACTTCTTAAAGGGTGCCAAACAACACCAGGTGTGTTCCGAAATCGAATCTGTTGCTTCGTCATCATCCACAAAGAGACCTTAAGGGAACGACAGAGGTACTAAGTCACGTACAACTGTCAAACTATGGACGAAGGAGACGGAAAGATTTGGATCGAACATGAAGACTCCGGATCGAATTTCCTAAAACTCGTATGGAACGATCGTACACTTTACTCGTGTTAACATTCCATCAAACTTGTAAGAAACCCTAACTTTACTTTTGACCGGAAAAGGTCAGGACACCGGTGACGACTCAAAAGGTTTACACGACTGAACAACTCACGTCGTGAAGGTGTCGCAGTAGGAAATCCTAAAAGTTTTCGAGTAAACCTTAAAGTAGCGGAGGTAAACGAAACAAACGTCATTACGAAGGATTCCGGGTGGACTGAAGTGCGAGGTCATACAAGTTGAGATCCAGTCACTGGTGTGGCAGTACCCACTGGTGTAGTAGCACCAATAGGTCCAGTAATTCTGGAAGGAACATCAAGGAGACACATAAGAACGGTGGAGAGGAATTAGAGAAGACGAAGACAATCCAGACATGTCCAAGACAGTAAATAATATCGGTAGGAACGTACTTTAACAGGGAACTGTAGAGATTAAAAAAACTTCTCTAGAGAGCAGAAATAGTAAGACGACAAAAGGAGATAAAGAAACGTAACAAGTAACTTCTTACGGAAGAATAGAGAGGTACGACAAGAGACGTTGAGACGTAAGTCAACCCATATACAAAGTGAAAGAGGACACGGAAAGTAAAAAGAAGAAAGGAGTCGATAAACATTGCGGAGGAGTCTGTTGACGAAACGGAAGAACGTAAAAAAGAAGAAACTCTACCAAAACCAGTGACACAGAACATGTACGACACCAAAAACGGGGACGGGTTTATAGACGGTAAAATTATACCTTTCTCGGGGATCTGGTTTCTATTATATAAGTCTCCATAATCAAGAAAAATCACAATCCCTTAAAGTTTTATGTAAATGACCATGTCCTTTACGGACATGAAAGGAGAGTTAAAACGACACTTGGATTTTGACGAGATTTTTTATTTCAATTTTTTTTTTTTTGTGAAGGTAAATAAACTTCAGAGGAGTCAAATGGATATGTAGTTCCCTACTCCCTTTCTCTTATTTGGAGTAGTCGTATGACAGTCCTGGACAGTTGCAGTCTTTTCTTACAACCATTTAGAGTGTCTTAAACAGAAACCCAGTTTTTCTCTATCACGTCACTATCCTCCTCTGTAAAACTACTACTGTCGAGAAATATAACTCATTGGACAAAGGACATAAGAGTCAAGTCAAGTCAGTGAATTGACACAGGCTGAGAAACACTGGGGTACCTGACGTCGTACAGTCCGAAGGGACAGGCTGTGGTTGAGGGCCTCAAGTGAGTTTGAGTACAGGTAACTCAACCACTATGGTAGGTTGGTAGAGTAGGAGACAACAGGGGAAGAGGACGGAAGTTAGAAAAGGTCGTAGTCCCAGAAAAGGTTACTCAGTCAAGAAGCGTAGTCCACCGGTTTCATGACCTAGAAGTCGAAGGCGTAGTCAGGAAGGCTACTTGTAAGTCCTGACTAAAGGACATCCTAACTGACCAAACTCCCTGAGATTTCTCAGAAGAGGTTGTGGTGTCAAGTTTTCGTAGTTAAGAAGACACGAGTCGAAAGAAATAACAGGTTGAGAGTGTAGGTATGTACTGATGGTCTCTTTAGTATCGAAGTTGATCTAACCGGAAACAACCGTTTCATTACAGAGACGAAAAATTATACGACAGATCCAAACAGTATCGAAAAGAAGGTTGTTCGTTCGTAGAAAATTAAAGGAAATAAGACACATAGGAACTCAACGATAGTGAAAAACCATCTCATATATAAGAAAGAGTTCCCTCAAGGACTCTCCCTTTACTCCTTCCGTATATTGTTTATTATATCCACTTATAAAAGAGTTAAGAGGGTTCTTATACCACGGACCATTCTCGGTATTATCTTTGTACCCTCTTTTCTCAATTAAGTAAAATTTTTTCACCTACAACATCAAGTAATTCGAATTAAGATAACATCTTGGGATCCATTCTTACTAATAGGATCATTTAAGAAATTTTTGTGCGTACCTTTCATTCAAAAATTCTGGGACGTATAGATTTTTATAAAATAAAATGGGATTATACATTAACTATTAATCTGACTTAACCTTCAGTAAAAGACTTACAGCAATGAAGACTTAACCTTCAGTAAAAGGACGATCAAAACTTCTGTGACGGATAAGAAAACAGGATCAAGGTCATAACAACTATAGTCATTGAATAGACTAGGGATTAGCGCCACGATAATTAATAGACACCTTCCTAAAAAACGATAACATCCCAACCAAGAGTCAAAAACGGTGACTACACACCAAGTCGAAAGAACTTCGACGTCCTGTTCACCGACGTTCAAGTAGCGTACGAAAGGTCCCCGTTCAAATACACAACTACACAGGAGAGAACCTACGTATGAACACCTTATGTATGGGTGTGAACACATACGAAAAGATTTTTTTATGAGGTAAGGATATTTAAAACAACTTAAAATCCTCTTTTATGCAATAATCCAGTGATAGAACTAAGATGGTAAAATTGAACCTTGGAAAGAACTAAAAGATAGATAATAGGTTAAACTAGGAATATTGTCAGGACATTATATCTATTACAATAATTTTAAAATATCTATTCCTTTGTCTCTGAGTCTCTTTAATTCAGTTACCGAGATTACATAGGTTGATCCAATCTTGATCCTAAACTTGGGTTCGTTAAAATTAAAGTTTAAGACAAATTGGTAACGTGATATTTACGGAAAACACTACAATATAAGAAATACGAAATTCTCCATCCGTTGTGACCCACTTAATAAATAATCATAAAGAGACTACGGATATAATTTACCGTCAAATATAAAGTACTGTTCCCTCTTTTCACCCCCTTTTTGAGGGTTTGGGTTTTGGACAAGATCAACACCCATAGTTGGTATTTGGTAAAAATAGTGATTGACTAAAATTTTACGGAAATAGTTTCTTGATCATACATGTCCTTTAATTCAAACAAATTTACAGGAAAGGAAACTTCTCTTTATCAGAATCTAAAACACCCTACGACAACACATACTTACCTCTCGGTCGGAACTTCACATACGTATTACTCCTTCCTCCACCTCTAGAATGTCATTCCGCGGATATTTTCACTCGGTGGTTCAGTCGATATTAACTCAACAACAGATTCTTCCACACAAAGGTCCAACTTTCTGGACACCAATCTTTTTAGTCAGATCCCATATATTTCTTTTATTGACTGAATTTCGAAAAATTGAAATCAATTCCATATGTCATTTCATTTACGTAAAATTATATTGATCCTTTCAGAAGAATCTTAAAATTTCTAATCCATATTCCTCTACTGTATGACATAGTAAAACCGATCTCCATGAAAGGACAATCTAAATTACTATACCCTAGTAGGATCAGTGAATCAAAATTGGGTCTTTTTTTTTGTCGCTATAAATATAAACAATGACACTATTATTTCAACGTAAAAATTTTATTCTCAAAATTCACATTTTATAAGTAACCAACTCCTATAGAAAACTTTTCAAATTTACATTACTTCTCCTTGATATCGTAGAGAAAGTCTCTTTGTATAACCTCGTATGTCGTAATAATCACCATAGGAAAATTAGAAAAGACAATTACCAAACGTAATCGTCACAGAATTACTGTGTACATAGAGATGATCTCCATTTTAAATTCACAAATAAGAGACAATCGGCAACCTTAGGTAGTTTTTACACGAACTTTCTTATAGAAGGGAAGACTTAAGAATTAGTATCGATTTCGTTCGTCATCTAATCTATATTTAGATCTTCGAAGTCCTTTCTATTTGTTCACAATATAGGTAAAAATTTCATTCGTTTTTGACCCTTCTTAGTCTTCTGCACCCTTCACACCGTCTATGATATTTTCGTATTACTCATACTCTTCTCCTAACGCATAAAACTCTTCTCTCTTTGACTCACATAATAAAGTAGGACTTAGAGATTCATAATTAGAACGAAACAAAATGATTCCGTCATTAAGCCACGTCCCGTAATGACCAAACTATTTTTCCATTTTATCTTATCGGAAAGAACAAAAAGTCGAGTAAAGAAGATTTTGTGGGTCGTCGTACCGAATTACGGAAAAGACAGTCGGAGAAAGAGATAGACAAATAACGACTAAACTGCTAGAGACCAGGAAGAGGAAACGACAATTTACACACACAGGAAACAAACACGACCACCCAAGCGATATAAACCTACACTTCTTTTCGGACAATAACGGTATGACCAGATTAATCGGAAGACCCACTCACATATGTAATGTATCCGGAAAATTCGGTACTTTCTTCTGTCGAGTGTTGTTGCATCCAAAAGAAGGACATGACACCAAAGCGGACAAAATAAAGGAGGTGCTTAACTACCGGCTTTCGAACAGGCCTTGCGAAGTAAACCTCCTATGTTACTTGAAAGAGGAAGAAACGGTCCAAACAAACAAATTAGAACGTAAGAAAAGAATTAAAGAATATCTGAAAAGTAATTTTATTTGATCTGTAGAATTACAGAATTTCGACGAAAGAGAATTTGTTTTGTTAAGATATCACTTTCTAATCTAAAATCATTGACGATGATATACCGAACCGAAAAGTATAAAAGAAAATGTAAGAGAAATACGAACTTGAACTTTCGATTACTAAGTTACTTCATACTTAGAACTCACGAATATCGTACTCAAAAATTAATAACTTTATTTATAATATTGGGAAACTATTTTTATTTCGGGAAACATCTCAACTCTATTTTAAGATATTTATTTGGTTAACAAGACTTCAAAGACGTTTACTTTGGGTGTATAAATTATAATTATAAACGAACTGATAAGAGTTCGTTTTATCATTGACACTTTAAACTACAAATCAAATACGAAATTATCTAATTCAGGGCTGATTGTACTTCAATAGACACATTAAATTAAAAACTTTACGGAATGAAGTACAACAATTTACACAAATACATACTGGTCAAAAATGAATCTTTTACAATAAAAATCCCGTTATAAATAATTTACTTTAATATGTAAACTGTCGATACTAAATCTGTAATTTGTTAACCAGTTACTCTACATCGACAATTCACTAGAAAATAACAAACTTTTTCTAAATAACATCGTTTATAAACCTATATCTACAATTCTATATTCGTTAGAAACAAAAGAAAAGTCTTATGATTTGACGATGTATTAGTATAGATGAGAAAATTCCAATATAAAAAGAAAATTTTATTTTTACAAGAAAATTAGGAGTACTGTTTATAACTGACTTGACCACAACAAAATTAACAACTACATAAAAAGACTGTGAGTAAAACACTTTAAGCTTAATATAAAAGTAAAAAGTGTGATCGGAAAGAAGAATCGAAAAACACTTATGAGTACGACTATCCATCCTGTATGTGAGAGAACTCTATGTCACAATGAACCTGTTAATTTATTTAATAATATTTAAGTGACTGAAGTAAAAGAAAAGATTACCACAAAACTTTTATAACCTTCGGTATCAGGACTTGACAACGGACTCATTGTATTCGAAATTTGTCGTGAGTATTAGGCACAACTCAGAATCACATCGTACGAATGATGGTACGAAGAAAGAATTACAAGAGTGTTACCACATTTAAAATGATAAACAGAAACAAGTCTTCACTGAGACTTTTATTTTGTTTGTTTAAAAAAAAATTACAACAACCTATGAATGAACGAAAAAGTTACACTGAAACAAGGTAAAGACACAAACCGAGGAACAAAAAGAAAAAAATTCGGTTGTTCGAACGACCGTGTACAAACGACTGGAAGTACGATACTCAGATGAATTACATCTCTTATTAGTCCACTGGAATGAATTGTTATCTTTTGAATTGCAAAATCTTCAAACCAAAAATGAAGTAAATTAAATTCTGTCTCAACACTCAAAGAAGACAGTTTCTCTTATAACTTCCAGTAGGTCTATCTAAAGAAAATCACCTTTTCGTCTACAAACCGAAACAAAAGATTAAGAACTTGATCTATTCCAGTATAAGTATTCCTACGAAGGTGTCAGGAGAATTATGTTGATTGTTATTATCATTTTGATCGGTACTATTTTTCGCGAAAGATTATACAAAATAGTCGATCCATCTTATCAACTTATCTTAGTCCATGAAGTTTCTTCACCGAAAAAAATTCAATTTTCATTATTACCCCGTAAAATAACAAAAATAGACTGTCGCAACCTCTTTCTCTCCAATATGTAATCACTATAAATTTCTATCGAAACAAAGTGACGAAACTGGTGTTGGGGAAAATCAAAAGTAAAAGGAACCCTTTTAGGTGGGCGGGAAAAAAAACCAGTGAAGATGGAATTCCTTGTTTAACCATACTGGAAAAAGACATACTATCTCAATATTTTATCTTACCATGGGAAACAGGTACATGGATCTTTAACTTTATTTGAAACTTGTTTCTTTAAATGTCTGTGAGACATCTTCGAAATCATATATCAATCTAGAAAAATCATATAAAACTGAAGAGGCTTAAAAAAAGAACATGTTAAAGAATTAAGAACGGACACAAGTCAAATCAATTACGTCATTAAGATATAAACATTTATAAATGGCTTAGATGTAAAAATCTATGACGCATACATTAGACTAAAATTGTTCCGACTTCGTCATATTTTAAGCGAAATAATATAGATTTGTAATAACTTGGTTCAAAATTACTCCATATATTTTTCAATATAGAAGAGTCACTACTATCGTAAAAAGTAGACGATTATTCTTCAATCCCTGTCACATGATTAAATAAGTCCTTAGTGTAAGGTAACTTAATCATCCTCTTTCAAAATGATGATATAATGACCTTTTATAGAAGTACGATAAAAGGGTGTCTAAATCCCTTCTAAAAGAACTCTGGGTTTTTCGTGATTGACCATTTTCTTACTCCGACGACGTAAACTGTCACAAGTCTAATTCTCTGTAAGTAGATTTCTTTGGTACGTCTCTTGATTTTCTGTTCGGTATCTCACCCCTCTATAAACACTATTTACACTGACCGTTTCTTGGTTATAAACCTTTTGTAATACTTAAGGATATATTTAGTTCTTTTTCATGTCTCAAAAAAAAAAATTACATGACTTCTCAAAGAAGTGTTTCTCTTTTAATTTTACCATTATATACTCTATCATGAGTTATAGTAATCACTAGTCCTTGTGTGAATTGATTTCGGAGTGACTATATGGTAACTGTGTGGGTTGTCTAACTTTTTTATAATTTTTTAAACAGTTATAACTACAATGGTACCTAAACCCCTTTCGTCTTGGTCGTATGTGACAACCCCCCTTCATTTGTCTACCATTTGTTAAACCACAAGAATTTCTGTTTCTGTGTGCACATGAGTCTGGATCCTCAAGACGAAGACCAAATTTGGAATCTCTATATACAGATGACCCTACGTAACGGTTGTTATAAACATAGTGGATATAAAATTCTCCCTGTTTCATCTTTGTTGTGTTCGGCTACCTATTTATCATGATATCCGTACGTTATCCTAAGATTAGTCGTCACTTCTACGTGCTTTATGGTCAACACCGTACGACCGTGTATTAGCATTTTCAGTCCCGTCAATAAAGACTCCCTTCCTTCTCATCTATCCCAGTTCTGACCGTACCTCACCGTATCCCTCACCAAGAGGGTCCTACCACTGTTAAGACATTAAGAACTAAACCCACCACCAATACGTCTACCAATAACATAAGTAATTTAATACAAAAATACAAAATACATACAAAGACTTCATACGCATAAAGGGTATAAAATTTTTCGGTGATGTACATTTTCATCTCAGGTAAAAATAATTAGAAACCTAGTCAAATAGTTTTAAACTTACCTACTTATTCTTAACTCTGGGAAGAAAAGTCCTTGAGGGTCAGCTCACACCCTGGACTTGCACTTTTGTCTGTCAACTTTATAAAACACTATTTATCCCATCACGTTTACATGGTTCACGACACAGAATCTCCTTTGGCGACTGACACAAATACGTCGGGTTTGTACCGGAGGGTCTTCTGCCACCGGAACTTAGGTCTCTTCGCGAGACTGTAAGGTCTTTGTGGTACTTAAAATTTCAATCTGGATTCAAATTTAAGCGCGACCACGACCGTGGATGACTGCAAACGGTGTAATGAATTAAAGACATTCGGAGTCAGAAAAGTCAATATATCTTGCATGGACTACAAACTCCCCCTTTAATAGTAGCATAGAATTTTAACGTTCACAAGGATGTTTGCCTATGACCAATGAAATAACAAAAGTGATTATAATACAATTAATAGAAGAATTAATAGTACCAACTACCTACTTAGTCTTAGTCGGGTCTCGTCCGATACAATTTCCCTATATCTGATTCTTTCCTACGGTATCACTCTCGCCAGCTTATGAAACCTTCTAATTCCTTTCTCACACCGCGATCATCACTTGTCGGGTGGACGTCCTCTGTGTTCTCTGTGACCAAGTTACGGGCGGAGTCCTTCTAGGGGGCCTTCTCCTTTACCGTCGGGTGAGGCCAGAAGAAAGGACCTCTCAGGGTACCTGTCTCCTCGGACCCCCCGATGTTTCTTAGTCTGTACTAGTTTCGCTGGATCATCTCGTGTATACGTAAAAAATTTTTTAATAATTCCACATTGGATGTGTACCAAGTAACGTGTTGAAAAACTCAAAGATCAATACATAGATGAGGTCATAAGAACGGACCTCTTAGGGGTCTCCTTAGACCGTCCGATGTCATGCACCCCAGTGTTTCTCAACCTATACTGACTGGTCGATACGTGTCGTGTCGTGTGTCGGTGTACACATCGGTGAGAGGTCCAGGGGTCTTTTAGAAGAGTCCGGGGTCTGGGGTCAGTCAGAGGATGTCGTTTTGAGGTGGCGACAAGGTTGGGGACGGTGGTATCCAATCCACACGATCGACGACAAATCAGACGACTCAGTACAGGCTGAGGGCACTGGGGCACCTGATCGGACAGTCCGAGGAGACGGGTACCATAAAAGGTCGATTCTCATGACCTCACCCAACGGTGAAGGAAGAGGACGATCAAGGACTGGAAATATATTTACCTTAATATACCATACACGAAAAAAAAAAAAAAACTACCGCTCTACACCGAAAAAAGTGAGTCATGAGACAACAAAACACATCACCACTAACCAAGAAAAAGTAACTACAAATAGTAAGGTAACACACTGACCTCGTATTTCACAAGTAAATAAGATGACAGTCATCAGCAAACTGAACCGAGGTCTAAAACGATAATACTTATTTTGACAACACTTGTAAAACATGGACAGAAAGTTACTGGCACATTGCGTGAGTAGAGACAAATCATGTAGATCCTAGTCTTAACGAGACAAAATCTTATACTCATGAAAGTTGAAATCGCCTACAACATTTTGTCGAAAGGTTTCACTAATACGGTAAGGGCAGTCATCACTTATCTCAAGGTCAACACGGTAGCAGAATGGACATAAACCTACCAGGAGCAGGAAAATTAGAATCGGTAAACCCACCCCTATATCCAAAGACAGAACACCATCGTCACTCCTCCTATCGTCCTTCTCTTAAATGACGGACTATAGTGATTACTCGTGTGAACCATTTTCAGTACTTGACTTTGACAAGATGTAAAATGACTATTACCAGTCATTACATAACACCCCACACACGATACGAGTCAACGAAGTCAGTACAGACTGAGAAACACTGGACCACCTGAGATCGGGAGAGATAGGCACCCTAAGAGGTCCGTTCTTGCGACCTCACCTAACGGTGCGGAAGGAGGTCCCCTAGAACGACTGGGTCCCTAGCTTGGACCTATAGAATGCAGAGGACGTAACGTCCACCTAAGAAATGACGACTCGGTCCCCCCTTTGGGTACGTAAAATAACTATTACCAGTTATTACATAACATCCGAAGTCCTAAAATAAATATTTACAGTGTTATTTTTTTAATTCTTACTAAAATTTCATT
Source organism: Capra ibex (assembly GCA_006410555.1). Lineage (NCBI taxonomy): Eukaryota > Metazoa > Chordata > Mammalia > Artiodactyla > Bovidae > Capra > Capra ibex. The sequence continues at coordinate 929,505 of SJYO01039250.1, read as the reverse complement.
AAAATCTAGGGGTGTGTACCTTTTATTTATTTTGAGATTCTTTATAAAACCGACTCGGGAAAAACCGAAGATTATTTATGTCATGAAAGTACTGACTGTAAAATTCTATTTATAATAAAACGAGTAAAAATCCCTCGGTACAAATACGTCAGATTTCTTTTTCAGGAAGTACACTACACAAAACGAAACGGATGGAACCTTAATAGGAACTTTCGTATGACATGTTATACTGTCACGGAAGAAAAAATTCCGAAAACACGTAAAACCTGATATCAGGTATCCCAACGTCTCAGCCTGTGTTGACTTCGTTGAATCGTATACACGTGCGTATACCAGTAACGTAAAATACCATTAGTAGACGAATAAACGTGAATCGACTTTGAGTCTCATAAACTGGCCTGAATCGGAAATAAAAAAATAGACGACATTAAAACTCATTACGCCTTCAGTAGTCCCGGCGGAAAATTTTATTACTAAACGTTCAGACTCCATATCTTTTAGAAAATTTTACCATAAGTAAATAACCAGACTGTATTATATGTTGGATCCAAATACTCACTGGATAAGAAAAACAAAACCCCCTCTATAAATAAATCAAATCAGAACAAAAACACACAGGAAAGGGTTATAAACTTTGAAAGACGTTCTGTATAAACGTACAAGTTTTTTCCAAATAAGTCTAAATATTGAAACAAAATTAAAGGACAATACAACCATTTTATTATACACTGATATCTATGTCACTTCATCGTAACTATACTACGTAACTATATCTAAATAGACTTTGGTTTTGGTGTGACCTCTTTAACTTCATTATCAAAACAAGAATACTTTTATTTCCTTCTGTAGTAGAAAAAAGGTAAGTATTAATATAAAAATCTTTTAGAAACAAGAAAATATGTATATAAATCTTCTAGAAACTTTATTAATTACAATTAAGTAATCATAATTCTTAACGGATACAAATAATGAGATTTATTTATAAAAATCTTAAAAATTCGACTTAATACATTGAAACTAAACGAAATGTGATTTCAAAGTTTAAGACCATTCAAAGTAAATTTTAAGGTACAATCTAAATTATTCCAAAAAAAAGGGGAGGAGTTGAAATTTTAACGGAGTAGAACGAGGAATGGTTTCTACCTTTTCCTTTGTTTTTCTAAAGAAAAAGTGTAATGTTTTTTCTTTTTTTAACCGTTTTAGTAACTTAATTCTTTTATCTTACCTAAACAAAATCGATTATATTCAGTTTATGTCTTTTTCACCAGAGTAACTATACAATCTTTACTAAAAATTTACGAAGTCCGTGACTATGAGAACTATTGAAAAATTCGTGACGAGATACTTACTAATAAATACGTAATAATATTTCCGAAATAACCTGAGTCTTGTTTACCAACATCTCTTCTCAATTACGATGAACAGGTGTTTTCATCTTTCTCGAGGTAATTTCACCCGTGACGACGTGAATCCCGCCGGTGTGTGCAGAGTCGTAATCGCAAAGAGACTAATATGGGTACGCTGTGATTGAGCACTGACGAAACCGTAACACGACATGACCGAAGGGACGATCCTACCATTCCCTAGACGGACGTCACGTCCTCTAGACCCAAGCTAGGGACCCAGTCCTTCCAGGGGACCTCTTGCCTTACCGTCGGGTGAGGTCATAAGAACGGACCTCTTAAGGTACTCCTCGGACCGTCCGATATATCAGGTACCCCAGAGTTACTCAACGTGTGGTGACTCACTGATTGTGTATATGTATCACGACATAATTACAACGTACTAACCTTTCTACACACGGATATAGGGTTACGTGAGTATAAATAGGAAAATCTTATATATATTGTCATCAGGCACGATTTCGACTTTGAGGTCATGAAACCGGTGGAGTACACTTCTCAACTGAATAACCTTTTCTGAGACTACGACCCTCCCTAACCCCCGTCCTCCTCTTCCCCTGCTGTCTCCTACTCTACCGACCTACCGTAGTGACTGTACTACCTGCACTCAGACTCACTTGAGGACCTCTACCACTACCTGTCCCTCCGGA